>JAUMJL010000366.1:0-325648 GCA_033558185.1 Dromococcyx pavoninus | reverse complement strand
GCAGAGGGCGGGGGCATCGCCGCCCCGCGGGCAGCAGCGGTACTGCAAGGGGGAGAGGGGTGCAGTGGGACGGGAGCGCAGAGGAGCTGCAGGAGGGAGCGAGGCTGCAGGGGGGGCTGCAGGAGGATGGGAGTGCAGGGGGAGGAGGCTGCAGGGTAGGGATTTCAGGGGGAAGGAGGTCCAGGGAGTTGGGGGTGCAGGGGGTGGAGGGTACAGGGTGAGCAGGGGTGCAGGGGGATGGGGTCCAGGGGGGCTGCAGGGAGAGGGAAGTGCAGGAGAGCTGCAAGGGTGCTTCAGAGGGAGCAGGGCTGCAGGAAGAGCAGGGGTGCAGAGGGGTTGTAGGAGTATGGGGATGAAGGGGGGCTGCAGGGGGAGTGGGGTTGCAGTGTGACCGGGGCTGCAGCAGGGCTGCAGCAGAAACAGGGCTGCAGTGGGACCAGGGCTGCGGCAGGGCTGCAGCCAGAGTTGGGACTTTAGCAGGGCCAATGCTGCCTGCCCAGTTGCGAGCAGACAGAGATTGGAGTGCCCCATGGTGCCAGGGGGATATGCTGGGGGGTGCATGACTGCATTGTGCAAAGCAGCATCCCTGTGTGTGCACACACATGTGTAAGTGCCAGGGTGACACCAGGTCTACCACTGCACCCGCACACTGACTTGCACGGGGAGCAAGTGTGTCTCCACCGTGGGGTGCAGGAAAGGTTCCCCAAAACACCCCCAGCAGCATGGGGAAGCTGCAGCTGGCATTGCCTGCTCTGGGCGATGTTCCCGCTGCCCTCAGCCACCTGCCCTGGACTGCCCTGCCAACTCCAGGGATTGTCACTGCCCTCTGGACCCAGATGTGGTGGGACTTTGCCCAGCATTTGGGCAGTCGCCCTGCTGCCGCTGACCCCGCGGGGCTCATTCTTTGCAAGCCTTTCTTTGCTGATGCTGAACTGGACCTTGCAAGAGAGCCCGTGCCATAGTGCAGTGTCCAAGAAAACAATAGCACTGGCAGGGGCACATGCACCCCAGCAAACACTGAATCATAGAATCGCTTGGTTGGAAAAGAGCTTTGAGATCACTGAGCCCAACCAAATCTGTCCACTACTAAAACAGATCCCTGAGCACCTCATCTACCTGCCTTTTAAACACCTCCAGGGATGAGGACTCAACCACCTCCCTGTACAGCTGTTCCAGTGCTTAAGAACCCTTTCAGTGAAGGAATTTTTCCTGATGTCTGATCTAAACCTCCCCTGGCATAACTTGCGGCCATTTCCTCTCATCCTATCACTTGTCACTTGGGAGAAGAGCCCAGCACCCACCTCGCTCCAACCTCCTTTCCAGGAGCTGCAGAGAGTGATGAGGTCTCCCCTCAGCCTCCTCTTCTCCAGGCTAAACAGCCCCAGGTCCCTCAGCCATTCCCAGAACCCCTGGGCTCCAGACCCTTCCCCAGCTCCATGCCCCTTCTCTGGATGTGCTCCAGCACTTCACCATCTTTCCTGTACTGAAGGGCCCAAAACTGAACATAGGATTCGAGGTGCGGCCTCACCAGCGCTGAGTGCAGGGGCACAATCTCTTTCCTGGTCCTGTTGGCCACGCTGTTTCTGATACAGGATGCTGCATAGGACCCCAAATCCTCTGATCCATGAGGTGCTGAAGGTGCCCAGCCCCTGGCTGGTGGGTGCCAGCACAGGGAGAGACCCAAGGAACCCAAACTGGTGGGCATGCTGCCGTGCCCCTTCCTTGGGGTGAAAGTGGGCAGATGGGTATTTCACCATCAGAAAGGGAAACTAAGGCACGATGCAGCCTGGCTGCTGCTTAGAGCAAGGCCCTGCCAGCTTGCTCCCCAGCAAATTGCACCCTGGCCTCCCAGGGTAGGATAAGGTCCACAGTGAAGGTCACAGGCACCCTGCATGGGACACTGTGCTGCCCGTGAACCATGGCTGGGCATGTGCAGGTACCCCAAGACGCACAGATTTGATGCGGGGATGCAAGAAAGCATCTTCCCCTCTCCAGTGAGCTGTTGGGGGGGAACACCCTTGAGGGGCTGAGAATAGGAGGACGTGGGATTTGGGGTGTGCAGCCTTGTAGAAGGTGGACTAGGAGGCTACAAAGTGCAGGGTGGGGCTGGGGTAAGGAGAAGGGGCAGCCCTGGGTGTGCAAAGCAAAACCAGGAGCACAGAACAGAAACAGGAGTGGAAAAACCACCCCGGCGTGCAAAAAGACCCAGAGTGGAAAACAAAACCGGGCTGCAAAATAAAAAACAATGCTCCGGTGGGAGAATTGCACGTAGGAGGGGTGCTTCTCCTCAGGAGGGACAGGCACAGAGCCTGTTTGTCCCTCCATCTGGTGGGGGATGAATGCACATCATCCTCCATGTAGTGAGGGGATGCCATCCCCCCATGCCAGCCCCAGCCTGGACCACGCAAAGCCACCGAGCTGGGGGTCTGGCACTGCAGAGCAGGGGGTTTGTCCCCCCACCCTGCCCACAGCCAGGGCTTACTCACCTGTCCTTTCTCCTGAGGAGGCTCGGGGAGTACGGTGGCTTGAAGGCCATGCCGGCACCTGCCACGCTGCTACGGCCCCTCTGCTCCCCGCGACAGCCCAGCGCCCTGCCCAGCGCTGCCAGCTCTGCCCGCAGCCGTGTCCCCCCGGCTGCCAGGTGGCAGGGACAGCCTGGGTGCCGGCTGCATCCCGGGGCTGTGGGCACAGGGTAAACACGCCAGGCAGATGACCTCAGCCACGCTCAATCAGCCCTTTCAGGGGCTGTGGGGCCAGCGTGCCACCCCGAGCCGTGCGGGTGCTGAGCGGGGAGCGGGTGGCTGCCCCCCTCCATGGGCAGATGAAAGGCACTCTGTGTACACTTGTCCCCAGCGTGGCTGGTGGTGGGCAGCGCGGCAGCCCCTGGGACACAGGGCACAGCTCTGTCCCTGTGTCCACGACAAGCCCAGGCCACCCACTCTGGGGGTCTTGTGACTTGGTTTCCCTACACAGCTCAGGGAAGGTGCCTGTCTCACTGTGGAGAGGACAGGGAGAAGGGGAGAGGCATCTTCTCTGCTGTGGCTGGGCACGTCACCCGTTGTGCCACCTTCTGCCTGCATCAGAGAGGTGGGCAGCAGCAGGGAGACAGATTGGGCAGACCCCAGCCTGTGCTTTGGTTTCCCCATTTCCTGTGCTACTACACCCCCAGACCTGGCCCAACTCCTTTCCCAAAGGAAAACCCTCAATTATCAGTGCCAGAGACCAAGGGCTCCAGAAGGACAGACCACAGTCATGCTCCCCACCTGGAGTATTGTCCAGTTCTAGAATTCCCAACATAAGAAAGTTGTGGAATTGTTGGAATGGATCCAGAGGAGGGCTACAAAAATGATCCAGCTGGAGCAGCTCTGCTATGAGCACAGGCTGACAGAGTTGGGGTTGTTCAGCCTGGAGAAGAGAAGGCTTCAGGGGGACCTCATAGTGGCCTTCCAGTACTGAAAGGGGCTCCAGGAAAGCTGGGGAGGGGCTCTTGATCAGGGAGTGCAGGGATAGGATGAAGGGGAATGGTTTTAAGCTGAAAGAGGGGAGATTGAGATGAGATCTTAGGCAGAAATGTTTTGCTGTGAGGGTGGGGAGGCCCAGGTTTCCCAGAGCAGTGGTGGCTGCCCCATCCCTGGAGGTGTTCAAGGCCAGGTTGAATGGGGATTTGAGCCCCCTGATCCAGTGGGAGGTGGCTGGAACACCCACGGCAGGGGGTTGGAAATAGATGGGCTTTAAGGTCCCTTTCAACCTAAACCATTCCGTGATTCTATGATTTTCTTTCCTTCCTGGCACTTAATTAGTGAGGAACCCCAAGGCAGCCCACTCGGCCAGGGCCTGGTCATGCTGGGCACAGGGCTGCCTCCTCCCCCTGGTGCAGCCTCTGCAGGGATGCAGCACATCCCTCTCCACCCCCAGTTCGCACACCCTCTCAGGGGATGTGGCTTCTCCTGCAGACAACCCTGTACATGTCACTGGATGCACACAAACACGGGCACACCTTGCAACCCGTACATTCATGCACACATATGCGAGTCCTGCATGCAGTCACACGTGCAAGTCCTGCACGCCCGGGCACACCCCCAGACACGCCCACACCCTGTGCACACACATGTGCATTTTCCAGCCCACATGGGCATGCACCTTGCACACAGGGTCCCATGCACACACAGATTCATGCATCCTGCACTCACACACATGTGCATGGCCAACCTCCAAGCAACCCCCTCCTGCACGCATGTCGATGCACCTCACGTGTACCCTGCACCTACCTCTTCTGACACACACGCACACGTTGCCCTGACTCACAGCTGAGCAGATGCAAACCCCGTGCACGCACACATGGTGTCGGCAGTGTGGAGCAAGGCAGTCCAGCTGTCCCCTTGTGCAGAGGGGAGGCACCCCCAGCCCGTGGGGCTGCCCCACCGCAGCCCAGCTGGCATCTCCGAGGTGGGAGCAGCAGCTCACCGCTCCCTGCCGGTTTGTGCTCAGCTGTCCCCAGGGATCTGTATGGGAGCCCCTGCAGGCTCTCCAAACACCTCCCACAGTAGCAGAGTCCTGCGTGGGGCTCCAGCTGTGCCCTGAGCGGTTGGGGGCCCTTTCCCAGCCCCCCGTGGACCTAACAAGGAGCCTTGCTGGGCTCCTTGGCCTCACTCCAGCAGGGCTGCTGGAATCTGCTTCCTCTCCTACTGCTCCGCTCCTGCTCCTCTGGGGCCTGGCAGCAGCAGAGTAGGGTGGGCAATGTGCCCTCTTACTCTTCCTAGAGAGTGGCAGCGGGGCGTGGGCTCACTGCTACCCCCTGGCACCAGAGGCTATGGTGATGGGCACCTTGGAGCAGGCTGGGTCAGTGGTGCAAACTACATCCCTGGGGCAGCAGAACAGCAGCTCTTGCCTCAAGTGTGTAGCTATGGAAGGTTCATCAGGCAGGGCCCCGGCTCGTGCCTGTGGTTATTTTGGGAACAATAACAGTAGCCGTGATAGTGTAATTGTGACACCAATTGTTGCACTCTCTGAGGGAAAAAAACCCATGGCTATCATCAAGCATCTAGGAGAGGTGGTGATACCAGTTATTTGCTGGTGTCACCCAGCAATGGCCCTGCAGGATATCCTAAAGCTGCCAGGGGCTCCTCAGCCAGCCCCCATCTCCGTGTGACATTTAGTGACCACCCCCTCTGCAACAGGACACAGAGGAATGAATGCAGCTGGGCTGAAGCCCCCACAGGCCTAAGCCTGGCTGGAGAAAGGGATGACAGGGAGCAGGATAAGGGGATCATGTCTCTTGTCTCCTGTGTTGTGGGTCAGGGGTCACCGCCCCATCCCCAGGGATGAGCTGTACTATCGCACTAAGCCTCGTGCATCAAGCCCGTGCCACGCGCCAAAGGATGCCCTTGCCCCATCAGCTGCTGGTGGGAGCTGGAGGAACAGATAGTGCTGCAGGAGCAGCCCTGGCTCCCCAGCCACTTCTTTCCCCCAGCTCCAGGCTGTTCTTGATGCTCCCCAGCAGCGCTCCTGGCTTGCTCTCTCCCAAGGACTCAGTTCAATGGGAGGAAGGCCCTTCAGAGGGTTTGAGGCGTGGGAAATATTTATTGCCTGGCCTCAGAGAGCAATACGGGAAAGGCACAGAGCCAAAGCTGCCCAGGCTGCTCCACAGAGGCACATCTCCAGCTCAAAGGGTCAGAGCAGACGGGGAGAGGAAAAGCCACTGCTTGCAAACATGCAGCTAAGAAAACTCTGCCTTCCACAGTCTGAAATCCTGCAGCTGTGGCTGCGCCAGCCCAGGGAACTGGGGATGCCCTGCAGGAGCTGAAGGAGGGGTGGCTGGGACGTTGGTGATGGCTGGAGCACATGGTGGGAAGGACTGGGTGTGGGACAGGTCTGTGGAGCCCCTGTCTTGCCCTGCAGCCCTACAGTGCTGCTGGGGAGGGATAGGTAATTCCAGGGGGTTGCCCATGGGCAAGCAGGCAGCTGTGCCATCTGCTGTCCCCTTTGAGAGCCCCATCCCTGTGTCCCAAACTGTGCCCGCCTGCCCAGCAGCGCTGTGTGGGGCTGCTGTGCCAGTCCCAAGGGCTGTGGGGCCAGAGCTGCTGGAGAAAACTAGTTGTCAGGCTCTTGTTTTCCTTATTCTGAAGATGTCCTGGACATGCTGTTTACTGCAGGCTTGGCACAACCACCAGCACAGCCAGTGCCTTCCAGGGGCTGTCTGGAACCTGTGGTAGCTCCATGCAGCCCTGTAACATGGGGACCTGGTTCATGCCCACTAGAGCCCTCAAGGGCTTATAAATCCCTCAACCCAAGGCATGTTCTGCTCCAGAGCAGAGGGCAGCCCCTCCTGGACGCATCTGTCAGGCAAGCCTCTGCCTGTAAAGCCAATGCTGCTGGTCTTGCTAGACCTAAGGGACATCAGAGCAACGGGCAGAGCTGCGCAGTGTGGTCACAGCCTTTGTAATACTGGGGAAGCCCAGGGAGGGTTTGCAATTGGGGAAGGCCAATTGGAAACATGTCCTCCCCTCCCTTCACCACCAATGGAGGCAGAGCAGGCTCCCACAGGCAGCAGGGACCTGTGGAGTGCTGGGAGCAGTGGGCAGGGGACAAAGCTGACACCCCCACTGGGCAGCAAGGCACGGGCAGGGATTGTGGCATGGGGACTCCTCCAACCTGTTGGGCTGGAGGCAGCGTGGGGTGGGAGGAAGGAGCCCTGGCAGGCTCCCATGTCCAGCTGTTGGGCTGCCTGGTTCCTCTGATAAAGGTACTTGGCTGTACTCCCAGTTCTGTGTTTTCTGGCGTGCGAGAGCACACCCCAGAGCTGGCCTGCTGAGAGCTGCAATTTGTCTTTCTCTAAGTTTGTCACTGGTCCCTCTTCTTCATCCTGTGCCCCCCCTCCCCACGCCCTGACAGCAGCACAAGGAGGGGAGGTCAGAGATGACCTGACTCCAGCAAAGCCCTCCCCTCACTGCTGTACATCGGAAGCGCCCAAAGCCACGGCTTCCCCAGGCATGCTGGGGCAAGAGGGGAAGAGGAAAAAGGGCTGATGTGCTTCTTACCAGCGGCAGCCCAACCTCCCACCTTTCCTGTGTTTGTCGACACAAGCCCCACGCTGCTGCACGCACAGCTCGGGCCATCCCAGGGGGCACCCTGCCAGCGGCCGTGCAGCAAATATCCCTGCTCCCCAGCTCACAGCCAGCCCATGCAGGGTCCCACAATTGCAGCACGCCAGGAGGAGGCTGCCAGGTATGGCACAACCCACCAAAACACCTCATGGTGTTCTCCCAGCATCGCGCCTGGCTCCGGTGGTGGGAGCACAGCCAGCTCCGAAGACACAGTCCCTGCCTCCCTCAAGTCAGGGATGCCCAGCCCTGGGGAGGACGGGCAGGCTGAACCCTCAGCAGAGTTTTCAGCCACAAATCTGTCCACAGAACAAGCATTTCACATGTAGTCCCATAACTGAACTCCCATGTTATCACCTCCCTTGGTTAGCCGTGCCCCGCCCCACGGGTCTCCTGCCAACCCAGGCTGTGAACGTCAGGCTTGCTCTTGTTTCCTAGCCTACTGTATCATTTTGGACAGTCCCAGTTGGATCATCCCCAGATGCTGGCTGCCCTCTCCAGTTCGGTTTTGGATACAAGAGAAGAGGTGGCTGTGATGCTCGAGGGACCCTCTGCAGGGACAGGAGTTGGACTCAATGATCTCTGTGGGTCCCTTCCAACTCAGGTCGTTCTATGATTCTATGACCCCATAGCACCAGACCTTCACACCCCAGAGCGTGTGGTGGGCTGCCAGCCTGGGCTCTGCTCTCCCCTTGCTGGCGCACAGCCAGCTTTTTCGGAGATCCCCAGTTGGAGAGAGGAACCCCAAGGCAGGGCCTCCAGCATCTGCCAGAAGAAATCCCAGGCCAGTTTGCAGGCAGGAGCCGGCACTCCGGAGCCACACTCAGTGCTGGCAGGCGCTGCCCTGTGGCATGCGGGCGTGCCTGACTTGCTAATTGGAAGGCAGCTCATTATATAATGAGAGGACAGAGGCTGGGGAGCTGCGAGAGAGCAGCGTGTCAGCACCCCGTGCAACCAAAAGCTGCTCTTCCAGCCCAGACTAACCCACGGCCAAGGAAACCCTTGAATCCTTTGCCTTTCAAAGATGCCTGTGCTTCGCGCTGTCCTGCCTGATGTGATGGGGATGCTTCAGGGGAGCCCCAGCAGCCCCTCAACACCCCTTCCCCTGGGCTGGCCTGCTGGATCCAGTGGTGGGGTGCAAAGCCCAGCCTGGGGGGCAGGAGTGGGAGAGGAGCCAAGCTGTGTTGGCGTGTGAGCCAGTCACCCTGCAGGAGGTCAGGCAAGGACGCACACAGTTTCAGTAGAGCCGGTTATTAATACCCGGCCTGGCCTTTGTGAAGAATCCGGGGCATTTCAAACTGGGGATGCTTCATTAAAACCTTGCCCGTGCTGACATTTCAGAACAACAACAACATGAAAGACAATAAGCTGCCGGTGGGATGGGTACCTACAGTGCTGCTGAGGCTCTCCATGTGCTGTCAGCCATCACCTGGCTTGTGCCAGCCCTTGGGGACAGGACAACCAAAGACCATCCTCTGCCTTCAAACCACCTGGAGCAGTCCTGGCTTCACCTGGGGCCATGGGGGATGTCTTATCCTGTGCCATGGCATCGTCCACCTCACTGCCCATCCAGGCAGGGCTGCCATTACCAGGGGAGTCGCAGGCAAGGACTGGATCATATCCTAAGCCCAGGGCCAGGGCGTCAGCGGGGCAGGAAGAGGCTCAGGGTTTCTACTCTGCCACCAGAGTCATTCTGCAGCAAAAGCCCCTCAAATATCTATATATCTATATCTATATCTATGTCATCTATATCTATATCTATATCTATCTATATCTCTGTATCTCTATCTAATATTTTTTATCTATATCTATATCTATATCTATATCTATATCTATATCTATATCTATATCTATATCTATATCTATATCTATATCTATATCTATATCTATATCTAAGCAGACAGGCAGACGATGACAAACTCCTGTCCCAAAGCCAGCAATTTGCAGCACCTACATAAATATAACTCAGACCTCATCGGTAAAGCATGGCTTCAGGACAGATTGCAGCTTTTAATGCCTCTCCAGCCCTCTGTCCCTCTCCAGCCCTCTGTCCCCCCGCCAGACACCCTGGTGTGTCCTCTGCCCTCTGCAAACAGAGTGTGAGTTGCTTCGCAAGGGCAGGATGCTGGGACCAGGGCAGACCCCTGTAGCCTGCTCCAGCTCCAAGCTCTTCCACATCTGAAGTTCAAAGCTTGAAATAAATCCTGGCCTGCATTCTCCGTGTCTGTGCCTGCCCTTGGGACACATACACCGTGCCTGCTTGGAGCTGGGCGAGCACCCTGGCAGCCTGAGCATCCACAGAGGCTGAGGTGACAGGTTTCTGTGCAGCTGGAGATGGCATGTCTAGACTTCAGCTCAGGTGTGCCAGCCCCCTGTGGCCATAGCCATGCAGCCAAGGGCAAACTGGGGAAGGCATCCCGAGGGGCTGGAGAAGCTGAGCAGGGCTCATTAGGGAATCTCCTCGCTGGAGAGAGCTGAGTTCAGGATGGGCATGGTGCACGGTGCAGCGCTTGCTGCCACCAGCCCTGCTGAGCTGTGCTGGGTGCAGTGTGCTACAGCTAAGCCCAGTGTGGCTGGGATTCCCTGGCCAGGGGAAGCTCCTGCAAGCCTGGCCTTGGGAACATCACTTGGACCTTTGGGGATATCAGCCCAGAGCCTGCTGGTCATGGGCTGGGGGTCCCTTAGTGGCAGGATGCCCGCGATGGCAACCAAAGCGGGCACAGCAGACTTGGCTTCCTGGCATCTTCCTGGCAGTGGGAGGATTTGGGCAAGCCAAGGTCAGTTACTCCCCCGGAGCCAAGGCTCTTGCTGCTAAAGTGAAAGCTCCCCAGCATCTCTCCGGCCTGCATGGCTCAGCAAACCACGCTGCAAGACACGGGGCAGGCCACGTGCAGCTCTGCCCCACAAGGGCAAAGCAAACAAATACCCGGCGCGCGCATCCCGGGCGGGCGAGGTGGCTCTCCCTGGGGCTGAAGAGGGCAGAGAGGCTGGCGGGACAGCTCTCTGCTCTCACACCCACACCTCTCTCATGCTCACACGTGTTCCTGCGTGCAGCCCCTCTTCCCATCAATGCCTCCTTGTTGCTCCAGCCCACTCGGCCAGCAGGAATGTGCTCCCTGGCCCTGCCGCCCTAGCATGCCCTTTATGCCCTGGCTCTGCGTCCTCCTGCATCGCTGCTGCAAAGTGACACCCGACAGATGGGAACAAATGGTGCCGTGCCACAAATGCCACCCTGGCACCATCGCCTGGGCAGCTCCTGATTGCTGGCCTGACCTTCTGGTGGGAAAGGTGATGCTGCCCAGCTTCTCCTGCCCCAAGTAGTCCTTCTCCCAGCCTCTCGGTGCAGCACAGTGCTCTTCTGCCTCCCTGCAATTCCCTTGGTTTTCCCAGGACCCCAGGGAAGGTGGCCCTCAGCCCCTTTCACAGGTCAAACAAAGGGTGGGTCACTGCCACCACCCAGCAGGTCCCACAGTGCCCAAAGAGAGTCCAGCCAGGCCAAGATGTCCCCTTGCTGCCCAGAGCAGGACGGGGCACAGCCTGGCCAGGCTGCCAGATCTTATCTGGGAGAGGCTGGGCAAGAAAAGCTGGCACAGGCTGGTCGATGTGGGCGAGCAGGTTGGCACGTATCTCCTCTCCCCACCCTAGAGGCAGGTGGGGCCCTGCTTGAATCATACACCAGTATGCACCAGGAATGGTGCTGCCCTCCCTCTGCAGCACTGACACCCTCCCATGCCACCCGTGCAGCCTCCCCACCCTGCTGGTAAAGGTGCCATGCGGTGATGGGGCTGCTCTCCTCAGCCCACGCTTGGTCAACTTGTGCCTAGATTTTGGATGAGCAATCTCAGGGTAACATTGGCATTGTCGAAGGATGGGGGAGACCTTTCTGCCCACAGCTCCAGCTTCTGTGGGGAGAAGATGTGTCAGAGGCCAGCACAGTGGTAGCTGGCCTCCCTCTACCTGGTGTTTCTGTGCAAGCTTTGTACTGTGGCACTGCCCAGGTCTCGTGGGAGAGAGTTCATGATGCCCCATGTGAGGGCACAGAGGGAAGGAACCCTTTTTGAACAGGATCCCATGCACTCCCTGAGCAGGAGGGTTTCCTGCAGGAACCAGAGCAACCCTACTTTGTGCATCCCTGGCAGCATCCCTACAGTGAGTAAAGAGCATGGAGAGCCTGACAGAGACCACCCAGACCAGGTGAAATCCCCAGAGACTGGCTGGAAATGCTGAATGTAGGTTGTCTGAGACTGCCAGCACTTATCTGAGCCTGATTTGCAGAGCCCAGGGCTCAGTCCAGCATGGGCTGAACTGTCTCCAGCAGCCCCGGAGCCAGACCCATGCTCCAGGTGCAGCTGCTTGGTGCTCCCATGATGTGTGAGATTTCATCCATGCACAAGTGAGTGCATCCACACGACCTCCTCCTTTGCCAGTGAAGGAGGACATCTAAAACAAGGGGCACAAACCTGCTGGGGTTCCCCGGTGCCAGCAGCAAGGGTGCCCTTATCAGGCCTGTTATCACAGTGTTCCTCTGGCACCCACCAGCCCCTGCTTTGCTATCACTTCTTGGGTATCTCGGCTCACTCCCCAGGAGGAGAAAGTTCAGGCTGGAGCAAAACAACAGCAAACACAGGTGTGGACACACCTGCCTCCAGTGCCCGGGGCTGTGTCCCCAGCTCCCAGAAGCCATGCCACCCAGGGGCAAAGGGGGATCACCCAAGCAGTCTCCAGGCCAGGCTGGCAGCAGGTTGCGTGGAAGCAGGGTGGGATGGAGGGACACCGCAGCTGGGCACTGTGCTGTGACACAGCCTATCTTAAATAGGAATGCCCAGAGCCTCTTGGGACACCATGCACACCAGGGCACGGAGGAGACAAGCTGGGGCATTGCATTGAGGGCCACTGAGAGGCACAGATGGGGAGGATCCCGTTCCCCTGGCACCACTGCAAGCTCCCTACCTCAGCAGAGCAGAGTGATGCTCACCAGGAGCACCGTGCATCCTGTCCAAGCAAGGTCTAGTCCTAAAGCAGCAAGCCGTGCCCACCTCATACCCATGGTCACTGCCACCACCTTCCTCAGGTGAGCAGCCCGGATGCTTGTTCCCCCATCAGGGGACAGTGTCTCCCCCTCTCTGCCCATGATGCCAACTGGCTGCAGCCTCCCAGAGAGAAGGGAAAGCTCTTGCTCCTGTCTTCCAGCTGGGTGGGTTCGCTGCTTGCCATGCAGTTGGGAGCCCGGGCTGGGTGCCTGGTGCCTTGGCGGGTGTTCCAGCTCCTCCCTTCCCACCTGAGCGGCAGCTCAGTGTTATGTAAGTGCAGGAAGAGCTTCTCTGCCGAGGACGGCTCAGAAGGAGCAGCTTGCTCAGCGTGAGACGCTGGCTGGGGCGCGGAGGCGTGCGCGCATCGCCTGGGTGGCTGGCACGCGTGGGACAGCCACGTGTGAGCCCACCCGTCAGGTGAGGGGAGTGAAGGGTGGCTCGTGCGCCCGTGCACAGCCCAGGGCACGCCTACAGGTGCAGGAAAGGGAAGGGATGGTGTGGTGTCTGCAAAGGCGTGGGTGCTGCTGCACACCCCACCTTCACGCTACCCGCACAGGAATGAGCCCCAGAGCTGCTGCCTGCCCTGCCAGTCCCACAGCTGTCGGTCACAGAGGTGAACATCGACGGGCTACGTGACTCCTCGGCCCTGGGAAGGAGGAGGTTTCCCACCTGCTGAAGCCATAGGCAGCTCTGGGTGCTACCACCCTGTACCTCGATGTGGCATCCAGCTCGGCTGGGCTGGGGAGCCCTGGGCCTGCCAGCCCACAGCACCGGCTGCTCCCCGCTGGCTCCCCAGCCCTCCAGGGTGGCTGGGCACCAGGGCCAGCCCTGTGGCAGAGCCAGAGTTACCTGTGCAAGACCTGAGACACCTCTGTCCCCTGCCCGCCCCTGAGGTCGCCCTCATCAGGGCCGAAGACCCTGTGGGGTGGCAGCCCTAGGGTCCCCCTGTTCAATCTCCTCTGCCTGCAATGCTGGAGTTGGGGAGCAGGGAGAGACCCCGCGCTCCTGCCTTCCCCAGACTTGGCAGGGTAAAACCCAGCCCTCCAGTAAGCTGAGGGACCGGCCCCAAACATGTTCACTGGTTGGGCACAGGCAGGCAGCCCCTTCCCAAACAGCCTGCTCTGAGCTGAGGGGGAGCAGCTTGGTCAGGGGCAGAGTCACTTTCCACGGACAGGAAATACCACCCAGGCCAAATCTGTCTCCACTCAATTTACTCCGGGGAGAGACAGGGAAACTGCTAAAAGACCAGGACCTGGCAGTAGAACTCTTGCACTCCACACCCAGTTTCTCACTAAAGTCCAAAGGTGGCTTTCGAGGAGCACAGCTGTTTCCCGAGTAACAAGCAGCCCCTCTCCACACATAGCTACGAGGACGATGCCTGATTGATGCTGGACACTGTCCATGCCCCTGCAGGCAGTTGGTGTGGATAAAATCATGTCAGAGAGTGACAGAGACAGAGTCCACAGGGTAAGACACAGCTGGAGAGTGTTGTCACTGCCTGGACAGACACAGGACACCAACAGAGAGGCACCGTTGGCCACCACAGGCCAGGGTCACCAGCCCTGCACCCGGGACTGGTTTGGCATCACAAATGGTGGGCAGACTGGGCACCACTCACACAAGCTCAGGCTTCTCCAACCGAGAAACCCACAACGCCGCCACCTACTTGGTTCCAGGGGCACAGCGGTCCCCCTGCCCCACCAGCCTAGGTGGGCTGCAGCCCCACATCTTACCCCAATAGTGCCAGCACCTGAGCGCAGATCCACGCCCGGGGCCAGCTCCAGGGGCATCCAACTCCCAAGCACGCATCAGCCGAGCATCACCTAGTCCAGGTCCAGCTCCTGGGCATTCAGCCCACAGGCAGCCCCTTGCATCACCCATCAGTGACAACCCACCTGTGGAAGAGCAGGAGGATGGAGAGGAGGGTCTGGTCGATGTTCCTGTTGCAGATGCCCTGGTTGAAGAGGTAGCAGGGGGTCCCGCACGACGGGCTCCAGCGAGTCCTGGCGCATGATGGAGCTCAGCTTGTCGGTGTTGAGGTTCTTGCGGACAGCTGCTCCTGCAGCTGCGGAAGCTGCTCACGGTGGGGCTGCCCAGTTGTTGTTGTCGCCCCGGCCCTCTCCTCAGGCCCGCTCCGGTTGGCCAAGTCCATGCAGCAGCTGCAGCAGTCCAGCCCCACGGCGACCTGCACTCCTCGGCGGGCGATGAGGACATCCGGGAGGTGGCCACAGCGGCGGCAACCTGGGGCAGCTCCCCCGGGGCTGCGAAGGCGAGAACCAGCGGCATCGGACTCACGGCACGGACTCAGCCGGCTGCCCGAGCGCCCGCCCCGGCTCCACCCGCCTCGGCGGCACCGCCCGCCCCCTCGGCAGCACCGCCCGCCCCCCGGCGCCGCCCCCCGAGCCCCGCACCGGCCCCCGGCAGCGCGGAGCGTTCCGCACCCCGAGCGCCGCACTGACCACCCCCGCCCGGCAGCCATACGGGGGGGGAGCGTGAAATCAGGGAATTACAGACTCACGGAATCATGGAATAGAACCTTAGAATCATGGAATGGAACCGTAGATTCATATAATGATAGGATCGAACCATAGGATCATAGAATCATGGAATCATAGAAACATAGAATAGAACCAATAGTATAGAAGCATAGTATGGAATCATAAACTCATAGAATAAAATCATAGACTCATAGACTCATGGAATTGTACATCCATAGAACCATAGAATCATGGAATCATTAATGTTGGAAAAGACCTCTAAGTTCATCCAGTCAAACCCCACTGTACCTGCTAACCCACCGTGCCTACTAAACCATGTCCCCAAGTGCCACAGCTGCATGTTTTATCAACACCTCCAGGGATGAAGACTCCACCACTTCCCCAGGTAACGTCTTCCAATGCTTCACCACTTCTTCCTAATATCCAATCTAAACCTCCCCTGGTGTAACTTCAGACTGTTTCCTCTCATCCTATCGTTTGCTACCTGCAAACCAGCACCCAACTTGCTACAACCTCCTTTTGGGTAGTAGTAGAGGGCAATGATGTTCAACGTGCTCCAGGGTATCCAGCAGATACGTGGGGTGTGGCTGGGCTGTGGTAACCAGAACAAGGAGTAAGAGGATGCTGAGGTCCCAGCTAAGGAGCACACAGAAAACCAGGGTGAGAGAGGGGTGGACAGCATGTGGGGTGGAAGCTGGGCTGTCATCACCATTGGTCAACAAACCATCTGAGCCAGCTGGGAGATCCCTCACACCTTCAGAGAGGAAAACATCTGGACAAAATAACCGGGAGGTGCTGTAGAAGAGTTGGCCAAGGATCTGAGAGGCAGTTCTGCACTGTCTGAGGGAAGGAATGAGCAGGCTCTTAAAAGTCTACCATGGGCAGCACGGGAAGTGAAGGCAGTGGGAGGAACTCTGTACGGAGGAACTGCGAGTGGATTGATAGAAGGAGTTGCAGAAAGCAATCAGAGGACAGCAGTGGGTCTGAAGTGCACAGAATTGATGAGAAGAGATAAACCAGGTCAAAATCCATCAAGGCAGAAAGACCAAAAGCACTGAGACAGCAGGGATCCTGGGCTCACATGAGATGTTAATAGGGCAGCTAATGCTGCTTAAGAAAAGGCAGTGTTCAATAAACATTTCTGTTCCCTATTTGGCAGGAAGAGAGGAAGATGCATTCGCATCACATGAGGATGAAGCACTTTCCAGTCCATTAGTAACCAAGGAAGGCACAAGACTATGTCTACCACAGATAAACATGTAAAAAGCAGCCAAGGAGACCTCTGGGCAGTGCTTTTCATTTCGTGTAAATGCAGCAGCAGTCCCGGGAACGAGCCAGGATTTGGCCCCACCTGCAGAAGGTGGCACTAACAGGCCATCCAGATACGAGGCAAGGGTGATGGGCAGCCCTGGTCTGATGCTGAGAACAAGGCAAATTCCTGAAGGAGGAGTGGCCCACAGGATGCCACAGGGGCGTCCTCTCTCTCTGTGGCACTAGTGGATGCTGAGAAATGTTTTTGAGGTGCTTCCTCACCCCTTTCAGTGGTTGCCAAGGGGCTGAGCCTCATGGGAGGGAATGGAAGCCGAGCTTTGACACATCATACAATCATAGAATGTGCTGAATTGGAAGGGACCCACAAGGATAATCGACTCTAATTCCTCTTCCCGCACAGGACAACCCCAAAATCCACACCATGTGTCTGAGTGTCACGGATATGTTAGCAGCATCTGCACAGCCTGGCGATGGGACTGGTGTGAGTGTCCCTGAGTGACCCCACTGCTGCCAGGGGCCCACAGGAGGCTTCTTCTCTTCCACTCCCTTGTCTGGGAAATATCCCCTGTAAGCTGTGGGAGGGTGTCATAAAATAGAACCATAGAATTGTTTGGTTGGAAACAAGTCTTATGAGGAGAGACTGAGGGTCCTGGGGCTGAGAATAGGAGGCTGAGAGGAGACCTCGTCGTTCTCTGTAGTTCCAAGAAAGGAGGTTGTGGGGAGGTGGGTGTTGGTCTCTTCTCCCAAGTAACAAGCGATAGGATGAGAGGAAATGGCCTCAAGTTGTGCCAGGGTTGGTTTAGATTGGATATCAGGGAAAATTTATTTACTGACAGAGTGGTGAAGCCCTGGCAGTGGCTGCCCAGGGCAGTGGTGGAGTCTCCATCCCTGGAGGAGTTTAAAAGATGGGTAGACGAAGCACTTAGGGATCTGGTTTAGTAGTGGACAGGTATGGTTGGACTCCATCATCTCCAAGGTCTTTTCCAGTCAGGCGACTCTATGATTCTATGAAAAGATCTTCGAGTCCAACCATACCTGTCCACTATTGAACCAGATCTCTGAGCACCCCACCTGCCCAGCTTTTAAACACTTCTAGCGATAATGACTCCAACAGTGCCCTGGGCAGCCTCTTTCAGTGTCTGAGAACCCTTCCAGTGAAGGTATTTTTCCTAATATCCATTCCAAACCTCCCCTGGTGCAACTTGAGGCCATCCTGTCACTTGTTCCGTGGGAGAAGAGATCCAACACCCACCTCACCCCAACCTCCTTTCAGGGAGCTGCAGAGAGCGATGACGTCTCCCCTGGTGCCCTGTGGGCAGAGCCGTGCCCCACACCTGCCCGTGGGGGTGAGTGCCCAGCAGGAGCCGCAGGAGGCTGCTGCCATCCCGTGGGCACGGGGGGTAGGACACCCCGGCACCCCCCGCGCCCCTCCAGCCCCCCAGGGCTCTGCCCGCCCCCGGTGCCCTCCCAGGCTGGGCTCCTTCGCGTGGCTGCTGCCCGGGCAGTCTGTCCTGCAGCCTTTCGGAAGCTTTTCGGAAGGGGTCCAGGGTGCAGGTTGCCCGATCCTGCAAGCCTCTTCTACATCTCAGCTGCAGCTGCTGGCCCATGGCCACTCCAGCAGCCTCTGGAGATGCCACTTGGGGCTCCAGGCAGCCGTAAGGCCAGCACGTTTATAGAATCATGGAATGGTTTGGGTTGGAAATGACCTCAAAGCCCATCCAGTTCCAACTCCCGCCATGGGCAGGGACACCTCTCACTGCTTCAGATTTCTCCAAGCTCCATCCAGCCTGGTCTTGCCCACCTTCAGGATGGGGCACCCACAACTTTTCTGGGCAACCTTTGAGCACGCTTCTCTACCCTGACTGGAGAACACTTCTTCCCAAGATCTCTTCTCAGTCTCCCCTCTTTCAGCTTCAATCCATAACCCCTGGTCATATCCACTGTACTCCCCGATGAAGATACTTTCTATGACATGGACTGCCTCACAGCAGTCCTGCTACTTGCTGGCCATCATCTCCATCCTCATCCACAATCCTGCTTGCCATGGTGGGCTCCCTAAAGCCTCAGATCCCACAGTCACGTGATGGGACGAGGCTATCAGCTGGGAGCAGGCAGACAAGCCCTGCTGTTGGCAGCGTCAGCTGAAAAGTAGGTTTACTATGTTTAGCTCTGGCCTTTTTGGGTCCTGCTGTTCTCAGGACTGGGACAGTGCTGATTTCTGCTGGCAGCTCCACACACCCGCTTTCTTCAAGGGCACTCAGGTGCTCCACACCCCAGGCGAAGCAGCCTGCACCCTGGACACAGGCAGAGGCACTGCCAGTGGTGGGCACAGGCTGGTAAACCAGAGGGGATGAGGCCTCATTCAGGGCTGGTGCAGACTTGGAGAGCAGGAGATAGCTTGAGGCCAGTGCATTGCATACAGAGAGGCTCCACATTGCTCTCCTGGCTCTACGTGGGATTCCTTTCTCCTGGCTGAAAAGTGGGGTGCTCTACTCCTGGCTCAATAAAGGGACCCCAGCTTCTCCTGCAGCTCCTCAGGTTGGAGGAGGTGACGGGCTGAAAATTAGAACGTGGCAAAAATGTGCAGAGCCATGGAGGAACCAGGGCTCAGCCAGCTCTGTGCCAGTCATGGGGTGAGCGTCTCTCTCCTCTCTTTGCAGGGAGACCCAGGCCATGTGCTGTCTGTGAGCTGCAGGGTCTGTCCAGGTCCTACAGCCTCAGCCCATCTTCCCAGTGGGGCATCCCTCCTCTGGTGGGTCTGGGAGACATCACTCCCCATCCTCATCCCAGGTTGTCTCCAGAGCTACCCCCTCTCCTTGCGGATCCCTGCTGGGTCAGCACCAGGAGGGCTCGGGGCACAATCAGGCTATGCTGCTTTCCACACCCCTTCCCCACTGATGCCTTGGAGGCTGGTTTCTGTAGCCAGGCCATCTGCTCCAGGGGAGCCCGCTGGTTTGCAGCCACGCTGCCAGGCAGAGCCCCCTGCGCCTCCACAAGGTGCTAAGAATAACCAGCACCGTCAGCAGCCGTGATATTTGCAGGCGCCCGCTTGTGCCACCCCCTCTCTGGGCTGCTGGGCACAGGATGCATCTGCTGCCTGACGTCAGCCCACAGCCACGCGAAGCACACAGGGTGGGCAGTTTGGGGGGGGGGGGGGCACACGTGGCTGGTGATAGAGGGGCCCCATCTCCCTCTTGGCCTGAGCACGGAGCGTGGATGCTGTGGTGGGACTGAGAGTATTGCTGCTCACATCTTTGTACCCAGCTTGGGGACCCGGTGAGCTGCTGGCCCAATTTGTCCTGATTTTCCTGATGACCCACAAACAGATGCCTCATCTCGGGCTCTGTAGGAGAGCCAGGAGATCTGGGAAGCCTCCAGGGCTGGGTAACCACAGCTCTGCCTTCTTGATTGGGTCCTGCTCCACAGCTGCCTGCAGAGCTGGAGCCACATGTGGAGGGACAGAGCAGAGCTTTGTTGCCTGGCAAGAGATCTCCTCCATCCACGGGGATGAGACATCCTGGAGCTGCTTGTCATGGTGCAGAGCCATGTGCAGGGCAGCTTCCCTGCACAGCTGAGTAGCCCTTTCCCCTTTGCATGGGGCCAAGGGGATGGATGCAACTCTCCTCTGGGCTTCACGTCTGCCTGATCCCCAGCCCTGATGCTGGCAGAGGAGTGGGGCTGTGGGTGCTCCCAGTTGCTGACACCCTGTTTTGGAGGGTCTCATCAAGCCCATGCTCTGCTGACCCCTGGCTGCTCTGGTGAGGAGGGGACCAGGCAGGGTTAGGGCAAATTGAGAGAGAGGACCCTGCCTCCCTGACTGCAAATGTGGGGGTGATGTCCCCTCCAGCCTCTAGCTCTGTTTTCCCTTGTGTAGCAGGGGCAGGCTATTCCCCAGACCCTGCCCTGCCTACTTGCTGGCTCATTCTCTCCCAGCTGTACTGAATGAGAGGGTGTCATCCCAGCACAGCCATCGTCGTGCCTGCTCTCCTAAAGTCAGCAATCCAGATAGTGAGAAATCAGGTCTGCAGGGATGGGATGGGGTGGAATCCCCAATCCTTCCCATTCCAAAACTTTTCCTAGCCCAGGTGACCTCCTCTGCCCCCACTGTGCAAATCCGCTATCCAGACACCTTCTCCTCTCCTGATCCAGCGAGGGGAGCACCTTCCCCAGACCCACTTTGGGTGCCCATGACACAGCCCTGCCATTCCCAAGGCTGGGCCAGCAGAAAACAGAGCTGCTGCTCCTCCTCCTCAGACCTGTAAGCTGCGTTTCCCCCAGACCATACCCTAAAATGAGGGGGTTTGCTGGGACACAGCACTCCCTCCAAGGGCTAAGGCAGCCCCAGCAGCTGCCGGTGCTTGCATAAGCGAGAACAGAGCCCTCCTTCCCGGCGAGGGTGAGTCATGCAGCCCGCCGCGAGTCTCAGATATTTTCCTCTTTGTGTAACACTCCCGCAAATCACTTAAAATGCCCTGACAGGCCCCGGCCAAGGAGCTGCTCGGCACGTGGGTTTCCACGCGCCGTTCTTCCTCCGGTGTGGGGACTTGCATAGCCCCAAGGAGTGATCCCCAGGCTGAATGCCAGCACTTGAAGGGCTCTCCCAGCTGACCCAGAAGGTGATGCATTATTTCAGAGCTCATTTGGAAGGAGTTGAAGTCAAATCAGCTTTCCCAGTGCATCGGTGCAAGCCTGGGAAAGCCTCGCAGTGAGGGGGGAAAACAATGGCACAGCAACCTCATGCTGCATCTACTGGGGTGGCACCCACTGGCATCACTGAATTGCCTCAGGCTCTGTGAGGTACAAAGAAAAGGGTGTTAGGACCTTCAGAATTGCAGTAGGGATGGGGGCTTTCAAATAATTCTGGCCACCCAGAGGCGTGGGTTTGCTGCTGCCAGCCTGGCAGAGCAGAGAGCAAGCTGAGGGCAAGCGATGGGGCACAGCTCTGGGCTACTCTTCCAACTTGGAAATCAGGTTTTGGAGTTTGTTGACCACTGCCCATGGCCTGAAACTGGAGGGAGCCTCTGAAAAGGCTGGGTAAGGTTTTGCCTGGAGGCTGCGCAGGGCTGAAGCCATGCTGGTGCTTTTATTTAAATGTGAAATAGGCTGTGCTTTCATCTGGTGAGAAAGAATTGCTTGCACTCGGGCTAGAAAGTCCATGGCTGCAATTAGACACATCATACTGTGGTGAAAAACACTTCCCAGGGTGCCTGCTCCTTCTTAGAGCGGCTGTGGGTGACAAGCCACCCTGCAGGTGCCCTCTCTCCTGTGCCCAGAACTTCTCATTTACTGCTCTGCCTCCATATCCAGCCTTCCAAACTCTTGTTCCCATGTGCCTGAGGAGGTTATTTCCTGCCTCTTGTCTGCTGGCATTTCCATACCTTAGGAGTGTCACCCCTCCTGATGAAGCAAATCCCAATACAATGTGCAGGAGATGGTGGCTTTTGCCAGGCTGGCAGGTGGAGCAAAGAGGACATGAGGCATTGCTGGAGTCTGGGGAGATGGTGAGCACAGCAGGACAGGAGACAGGGGCAATACTAGACCATAAAGGGATCATCCCAGGTTAGGAGGGGGCACGGGGCAGTTGAGGAGATGGTGGGAGCCATCCCATCTCCACACATCAGTGTGTCTGAAGGGGAATGCAAATGCTTCTCCCAGACACGTGTGTGCCTGCGTACATGCACACGCTTGTGTGCTCTTCCCCTTCTTGTCCTCTCCTCTCTGTGGGGCTTCTCTATTCTCCAGTCATTTTTGGCAGTCATGGCAAGTACCAGGAATGTCTTGGTTTTGGTGGCATTTGAAAGAATATACAAATATTCAAGAAGACATTTATATCTTTCCCTTGGGACTTACTAGCTGCTTCCCCATGGCAATAAAATCCAATTTTGAGCATTTTGAATTATTAGTGATGTTTTTGGCTGTGAAACCATCTTTCCAGTCCTTTTGGAAGAAAAACCCTTGTCTGGATAGAAAGACCCAAGTAGGAAGAAGTCTGTACACACTGAAGGCAACTTTGTATGAGGCAGCTCCATCAGTTCTGGTTTTCCTCCTCATATCTGCTGGCAGAGGATGAGCCAGGCCCACAGGGCCCATACTGACTTCATAGTTCAATGCAATGTGTTGATGCAAGGTGGGAAATGGCCAAAGGCTCTCCATTATATACCCTTGACTTGAAAGCACCCACTCATTTACAGGGCAGCAAGTCCCTGGACATGGATCATACAAGATCCTAGAAGATGCAGGCATGGAGAGTGTCTGGACGTCTCCTTTAGTCTTTGTGGTAGATACGAGCTTGCTGTTTGGAGATCCATCCCTTGGGAGCACCAGGAGAGCCAAGGTCCTGCAGGACCCATCTGAAGGAAGCAGAGAAGTGCCCTTGGCTCCTGAGGACATGCCATGGAACTCATCTCAGAAAAGCCTCTGGGGCTGGAGGATGGCCATCACGCCCAGTGCTCCTCGGGAAAGGGGAGCAGGGAGTGTGGGTGGCATCCCCAGGGGCTGCCAGCTGACCCACCCTGCGGCTCTTTCACCAGCTCAGAGCAGCAGTGGTGGCACCAGCCTGATGTGCTATTGCCTAGCAACTGCTGGCGTTGCAGACAAATCCCCCTGCTGGTGTCACTGCAGACCTGATACACAATTTCCAGTCCAGGATTCTCTGGGGTGTGACAGGAGATACAGGAGGTACATCCCCCTCCAGGCTCATCTCTGGGGGCCAAATGGTGGCAAGGTGGGAGCACGGGGGACTGAGGATGTAGTATGTCTAAAGCAGACCAAGAGCACATTGGGGTTCTCCTGCCTCATCATGGCCAGGGGCAAAGCAGGTCCTCATTCTCTGAGCCTTGTCTGGAGAGGGTTTTTTGGGGCACCATCCCACCCACCAAGCACATTTTCTCTGCCCAGCCTCCTACACCAGCCTTTAAATCCCTGCTGGCATGCATCGGGCAGGCAGCCTCAAAGACCACCTCCTTGCCCCTGGTATCTGCTGCAATGCCCCAAGGATGTCCCAAGCAGTCCCAAGACCCTGATCTGGCCTTCCCTCATGAGACTGGGCAGGTGGTGGAGGGTAATGGAACACTGGGAAAATCCAGCTGACCCATCTCAGCCAGCCCAGATGAACACACCAGCTCTGCAGGGAGAGGAGCTGCACACATACGTGGGGTCCCCATGAAACAGGACATGAAAGAGGGGAAAACTCAGCATATGGTACCTGGGAGAAGAAAGAGGAGCTGTTTTGGGAGCTTGGACACCCTGTCTCAGTGTGTCCTCTCCAGATTTCAGAAGTGATCCAGCTTCTCTCAGGCACTGCTGCCTTATTTCCCATTCTCTCCAATGCCCCAAGCCCAGCTCAGCACTTCGTTAGTTCAGCTCAAGCATCCCAGAATGATGTGTTCCTCACGTCCCTCCTTTTCTCTGTTCCTAACCAAGAGGGAAGTCCCAGTGCCAGTGTCAAGCTAAGAGGGGCTGAGTGACTCTCATCTGATGAAGGTGTTCCATGCCAGGCGGGCAGCAGCGAGCACAAAGGTCACTTAAAGTGCTCCCTGTCCACTCTACAGAGACAATGCCAGTACAGGAGGCAGAGGCATAAAAGGTCCTCAGAGCAACAGGTCAAATACCCCCCCAGGGTCACCTCCAGGGGCTTGAGGAGGGGCACAAAGTACAGGAGGCAACAATCTCCATTTCCAAAGTTCAAGGGATTTCTGAAGGCTGAATTGTAGGTACTCAATGCCAACCTGAGCAAGCACTGCCTCCTGCAAAAAAACCCTGATCCCCTGGTTCTGGTGAAGAGGGTGACCATGCCATGGGGGCACCATCTCTGCAGGGACAGCTGAAACAGCCACAGCCACCATACTGAGCACAGGAACCTGCTGGGATCCCATGGGCTCGCTCCAGAGGTGAGGAGAGCGGTTGCCAGAGAAGACAGAGGCAAAAAAGGTGTTGAGTACCTCAGCCTCTCCTTGTCCATGGTTCCCAGTTTGCCAGTCATGTTCATAAGGACGTTTCACTTTCTTTAACCTTCCTTTTCTGGATGATGCCCATGCAGAAGCCCTTCTTGTTATTCTTTGCATCTCTTGCCAAGTTCAGCTCCAGCCATGCCTTGGCCTTCCTGTCCCCATCCCTACACAACCAGGCAGTGCCCCTGTGCTCTTCCCAGGATTCCTGTCCCTGCTTCCACTGCCTGTGTGGTTCATTCTTGTCCTTTGGTTTGAGCAGCAAGTCTCAACTCAGACATTCCGGACTCTTGCCTCCCTTTCCTGGTTCCTTATACCTGGGAATCGAGAGCTCTTATGTTCTATGGAAAGGGTCCTTGAAGTCCTGCCAGCTCTGTTCCACTCCCCTGTCCCTGAGTTCAGTTTCCCAGGGACTCCTGTTGACCAGCTCCTTGAAGAGCTGGAGGTTTGCTTTCCTAAAATTCAGGGTCCTGACTCACATCCTTGTGACTGGAAACTCCACCAATGTGTGATCACTGCAGCCCAGGCTGTCTTCAATCCTGATGTCATCGATTCGCTCACTTGTGTTGGTGCCCATCACGTCCAGTATCTGGTCCCCTCTGGGAGAGCTGTCTGTCACCTGAGTTAAGTTGTTCCCAATGTCCTCCAGGATTCTCCCGGATTGCCTGCAGCTCGCACTGCTGCTTTTCCAGCAGATGGCAATGTGGCTGAAGTCCGCCAGAAGGATGAGAGCCTGCAGGATCTTGCACACCCAGCTTGGGCATCCCAGCAGCAGAGCCTTTCGCCAAACCCAGAGACAGCCACAAGTCCCATGCAAGACCCATCCAATCTCCTTTGTCCCTTGGGTGGGAGGGACTCCTGATGTGGCTGCATGGCTCCGGGTGTCAGGCAGTCCCAGATCCATGGCATTGCTCTCCAGCTTGCTGCCGTGACACAGTGAGGAACGGTGGAAATCAGGTGTCCTGGCCACCCCCAGCAGCCTCAGGAAGCTCTCTGCCAGCCTGGCCTGTTCTCCTGGAGTGCTGGCACAGCCAGGGATCTGCGTTTGCTCCACACTGGCTGAACCCAAGGAATCCTCCACATCCCTTATCCTTGGGGCTGGTGGGTGCCCCGTCTCGGACAGGTTTCTCCCGTGACAGAGAAGGAGTTGCTGTTGTTTGCAGTCGCTGGTGGAGGAGCTGTGACACAGCAGCAGAGCTTCTGAAAATGTGTAATTCGAGACATTAAAAAGTGCTCATCCCTGCAAAGCAATTCCCTTCCTTGGAAAGCCCCTGCAGTTATGGGATCATTTCTTCCCTGCCCTTGTAAATTTATGGGAGATATTATATCTTATCAAAAAGACAGAAGCAGCACAGCCATGGGTATAATTTCTAATTCTGTCTTTAATTAGCCCTGGGGATGGCTTGCCCAGCTGTGGCACTGCCAGGACCTGCCACACAGTAAACCCCCACCGCACCGGAGACGCTCATTTCAGCAGCCGTGGAGATGAGGGCTTTATTAGTATGAATGGCAGTGCATTATGTTCAATTGAGTGCAGAAACTAATTGAATTGTGCTTGACACTTGTCCAATCAATGCCAACATTGATGGACAAAGTCTTGTTCTTGCTGTGTTTTCTTGTGGTTGGAGATTGAAGATAGATGCTGTCTAGTGAGCATTCCTGAGACAAGCTAAGGCAGAGATTTCTGTCTCCAGCTGCCCTCTTGAATGTCCCCAGGTGAGGAAGGCCCACAGGGACAAGCACACTTGTCACCTCTGGATCCTTAGATGTTGGGCTGGGTGGCATGGGGCAACATAGCTGGCAGAATGGGATCATGAGGCCTTGCCTGGTGTGACCAGAGGAGGTCACAGCAGCAGCAAGGATGAACAGACATTAGAAGTTATACAGAGAATTACTTGTCCTACTCACTGACTCTGGTGGCAGGGATCTCCTTTGGTGAGGAGGTGAATGGGGCTGCCATGTCCCTGACCTGTGCAGGAGGAGACTCCCACCTTGGAGATGTCCGCAGTCATGGCTGGGATCAGGAGCTTGCTGCCACCCCTTGGCTGTGACATCATGATTCATGCCCTGGAAAAGGGAAAGGAAGCAGGGGCTGGAATATGACACTCACCCTGAGGTCTCTTCTGGAAGGTGCTGTGGGGATGCTGCTTCGCCAAACCCTGCATCTTGCACTCCAGCAACACCCATGTGGCTCACTTGTGCTCTGCCCCACACCTGGCATGTGTTTGCAGGTCCTTCCAGGAGAAGATGGCCTGCTCCTTGGACTGACACATGCCTTCACATCTCACCTAGGGCTCCCAGCTGCACAACAGCAGGACAGAATGTTGGGGCAGAATGCCCTGGGTGATGGAAGCCACCCCGTGCATTAGCAGCTTATAGGGAAGATCAGGGTGAGCTGTTTGGAGTGGGGCACTTTGGAGAGATTCTGTGCCCAAGGAGGAGTGCTGAGGAGACCTCCTTCTTCCATATCTCACGTGCCTGCAGCTGGGTGGCAGGTGCATATTGCCAAAGAATTCAGCTCTGCCATCAATTACACAAAGCCTTGAGAGTGAGGGAAGATTTAGCAGCGCCAGCAGAACCGTATGCCCAGGAGCGGGGGCAACGTTTGGCACCAGCTGGAGCCAGGCTGGCACTCCCATATTTCATGTTGTGATGTGCTGGCCCAGGCAGTGCACACCCCCACAGTCTGCTCCTTCTGGCTCTGCAGATCTTGCAGGGATCAGCCTGAGATGCTCCAGAAAACAGCAGAACCCAAAGGTTAAAACAGCCAAGAGAGGGTCAGAGAGTAATGGACCGGTTTGGCTTGGAAGGAACCTCAAAGGCCAACCAGTTCCATGCCTCTGCCACAGGCTGGGACACCTTCCACTGCATCAGAGGGCTCCAAGCCCCATCCAACCTGGCCCTGAACACCTCCACCTTCTCTGGGCAACCTGGGCCAGGGCCTCCCGACCCTCACAGGAGAACATTTCTTCCTCAGATCTCATCTCTGTCTCCTCTCTTTCAGCTGAAAACTGTTTCCCCTTGTTCCTTCCCAGCACTCCCTGATCGAGAATCCCTCCCCTGGCTTTCCTGTAGGCCTTTAGGATGCCTCTGCATGCCCAGCCCAGTGCCCTGGGATCGTGTCCTGGGTGCCCTTTCCCTGCTCTTGGCTCTGACACCCACAGCAGAGGTGCCAGCTCTTTCCCAAGCCGGCCCTGCTGCCTGCTCATGTTCACTGCGCTCGCGCTTACCCTGCCTGGCTGTGATGCTGAGCCACGCAAACTGGGAACAGAGCAGACACTACGAGCACGGCTGCACGGAGAGACCTCCCCGTCCTCTCTGCTCTCAGCTCTGCCACACACCCACCACACCCACATCTGTGCACTCATGTGGGTGCACGCTCTCCCATACATGCACACAAGGCTGCACTGGCCTGTTGCACACCTACCCTGCCTTGCTCACACGTGTGACCAGACCCTGCGTACCGATGAGCAGACGCTCGTGAATGCAGACACAGACAAACAGATGCACCTGCAGACACCCACACGATCACAAAATGACCTGAGTTGGAAGGGACCCACAATGATCATCGAGTCCAACTCCTCGTCCCTGCAAAGGACAATGCCAACACTCACACCGTGGGGCCGAGGGCCCTGGCCAAATGCTGCTGGAGTATTTTCAGGCTTGGTGCCGTGACTGCTTCCCTGGGGAGCTGTTCCAGGGCTCCACCACCCTCTGGGGGAAGAAGCTCTTCCCAATGTCCAACGTAACCCTCCCCTGGCCCATCTTCCTGCCATTCCCTCGGGTCCTGTCATTGGTCACCAGAGAGAAGAGCTCAGCGTCTGCTCCTCCTCCTCCCCTGGGGAGGTTTCCCCTCAGTCTCATCTTCTCCAGCTGAACAGACCAAGTGACTTCAGCTGCTTCTCACACGGCTTCCCCTCTCAACCCTTCACCAGCTTCCTGACCTCCTCTGGACACTCTCCGGTAGTTCGATGTCCTTTTTGTCCCGTGGCGCCCCAAATTGCTCCCAGCGCTCAAGGTGGGGCTGTCCCGGTGCAGAGCAGGGTGGGACAATCTCCTCCCTCACCCGGCTGGCGATGCCGTGCTGGATGCAGCCCAGGACAAGGTTGGCCCTCTTGGCACACCCACCCGTGTGCAAACACTGACAGGAACGTCTGGACACAAACAGAGATGCCTGCTCGTGTTTTCCACCCTGGGGCATCAAGAGCAGACTAGATCTCCAGTGCTTGTCTCCAGCAGCCGCTGGATGGCAGCAAGTCCCCAGTGCCGAGCTACGAATGCCACCAGGAGAGGACCTGGGCTGGCTTCCGCAAAGCAGAGGGGACAGCTTGTGGGGAGCAGAGAAGGGGATGGATTCCCTGCAGTGCCTTGGTGGCAGAAGGATGCATCGGAGGCAAGAAAAAAGACATTTGAGAGACTGGAGTGCATCTAGAGGAGGACAGTGGAGATGAGGAAGGGTCTGGAGAACAAGTCTTACAAGAGCTGGCTGAGGGAACTGGGATTATTCAGCCTGGAGAAAAGGAGGCTGAGGGGAGAACTTATTGCTTTCTACAACTACCTGAAAGGAGGTTGTGATGAGGTGGGTGCTGGGCTCTCCTCCAAAGTCACAAATGATAAGATGAAAGGAAACGGCCTCAAGTTTCACCAGGAGATGTTTAGGTTGAATATTAGGAAAAAAATAATTATTAAAAGGGGGATCAAGCATTGGAAGAGGTTGCCCAAGGAAGTGGTTGGAGTGTCTGTCCCCAGACGGCTTCAAAAAACACGTAGATGCATCAATTTGGGGTGTGGTTTAGCAGGCACGGTGGGATTTAGCTGATGGTTGGACTGGATGAGCTTTTCCAACCTTAATGATTCTGTTATTCTGTGACAGGTTGGCTGGATCCAGGGTGCCCTTTATCGAGCCTGGTGAGATCTTAACTGGAAGGATAACAATCTGGGGAGTAAATATAAAGGCAGCCCTGAAGCCAGGGCAGCAGGGGTTGGGACAGATCCTGCTGCAAACAGCCCAGCAGTGCTGAAAGCTCCCCTGGAGTGGTGGGCACAGCATGAGCCTGTACAAATGCAAGAGTTACAGACACTGTAAATGACATAAATAGAGTAATTGATGGTCCTGTGTGGCCCGTAAAACATCCTTTGATGCTAATTATTGTAGACTCAATGAAAGCACCCTGGCTGCAGTCCCTGTGGTTGCCACTTGTATAAACATAGTGGGGAGAACAGGCCCCCAAAACTGAATCCTTTACAGGAGATTCTGTAGCAAATGGCTTCTGATCATAAAGAGAAACCTTGAACAGAAATGTGCATTTGTACAGGTCATGATGCTTTGTCCTGATCTGAGGCATTTTTCACCTCTCTGGCACTTTTGGACTTGGCAAGAGAAAAGCTCATCTAGGCCTGTTGGCTGCAGAAAACCAGAGGAACACAGAGATCCTCTAGAAATGTTTCCAGTGGATGCAGGATGCCGCTGTTTCAGTTGCAGAGGAGGCAAAACCCAGAGGGCTCTGGCCTGAAAGAGTGAAGTCTGCATATTTGGAGTGAAATGTCCCAAAGATTGGGATTATCTCCGTGGTACAGCATATGAGAGGAGAATGGTCTACTGAGCACAGACAGAGACAAATTTAAAACCTGCAACCCTGCTAACTTACCCAGACCCAGCAGGGAAAAGGGTTGGGTCTCCATGCAGAGCAATTGGAGCTGAGCGCTGCGAGGACTAGGAGGAACTGGAGTTCTGGAGTCCTCAGCACAAGGAAGGACGTGGAGCTGTTCGAGTGAGTCCAGAGGAGGCCACAAAGATGACCCAAGGGCTGGAGCACCTCTGCTACAAGGACAGGCTGAGAGAGTTGGGGTTGTTCAGCCTGGAGAAGAGAAGGCTGTGGGGAGACCTTAGAGCAGCCTCCCAGGACTGAAAGGGGCTCCAGGAAAGCTGGGGAGGGGCTCTTGATCAGGGAGTGCAGGGACAGGATGAGGGGGAAGGGTTTTCAGCTGCAAGAGGGGAGATTGAGATGAGATCTTAGGGAGAAATGTTTTGCTGTGAGGGTGGGGAGGCCCTGGCCCAGATTGCCCAGAGCAGTGGTGGCTGCCCCATCCCTGGAGGTGTTCAAGGCCAGGATGGATGGGGCTTTGAGCCCCCTGATCCAGTGGGAGGTGTCCCTGCCCATGGCAGGGGGATGGAACTGGATGGGCTTTAATGTCCCTTCCAACCCAACCCATTCCATGATTCTATAACTAGGGCAGTGTGGCGTGGTTGGTCTGCTGGGATCCAGGACCATTGGTTCCATGTTGTGGAGGTCATGAAGCCAAGCCCTAATGAGTTGCTGAGGGAGGAAATCCAGGAGGAAGGAGCTGTTTGAGCCACAGGAGCCTGATGGCAGCATAGCTTTACGAATAGCCTCACGTTCCTAAACAAGATTTCCAATGCCTCTTGGGCTTGGGAGATGCTTTGGCAGTATTCCTCTGGGAATGTCTCTAAGCCTCAGACACAAATTAATGGGCTCTCATGAACTGAATGCAAGTCTGAGGGGATTAAAGAAAGCTGGGAGAATGTCACCTTTGACAGCTCACGTGCAAACGAGACGCATGAGCGGGTGGGTGGGAGAGCCAGCACGGTCCAATCTGACTACAGCTGTGCAGGACTCACAAATACCCTCTAAATGCTGGTGAAGTAATTGGGGCACTGGCAGTATTGGAACATCTGCAGCAGTATGGGGATTAAAATTCCCAGTGCAAAATAAGCCAGGTAGCAACAGGCTGTGCTGTGAATGGGCCAGCTGGGAATTGCTCATCCGAAAGCTGGGGCAGAACAAGTGAAATAAGCTGTCCAAACAGTTTATGAATGAGATAAAATGAAAGTTTGTTGTAAGTTTAATATAATTAAGGTAAATTAGCCATTACATAATGGTGAGGCATGCACATTTAACAACGCCCTTTGGGCTTGTGTTATGTGTGTGGCCTTTATGAGTAAGAGCTGCTGGTATCGCATCTGCAGCACCGGTGGGGATGGGAAGGTGGGGAGCAGGGGGAACAGTGGCAGTAGGACCTGGAGAACTTGTGTTCCTGAGCACGGGCCCTTTAGCCCCCTTTCCCCAGCCTCCAGCAGCCAGGCTGGGTCTGCCTGCTCCTCGGGGGGAGGAGGAGGAGTCTTCAGCACAAAGCAAGAAAGCAAGGCACGATACTTTCCTGGCAAGCCTCGTTATTCAAATTCAGGCTCCTCTTCCCTCTCCAGAAAACAGTGTGTCAAGAAACAGCAAGTCTCCAGCAGCAGCGCTCTCCTGGGAGAAGTGTTAAAAGTGGTATCTTAAGCAGGAAGTTTATGTAATACAGGAAAGCCTTGCGGTCGTTTTCACTTTGACTGGAGTCCCCAGGCAGACTTCAAAGGGGCGTCTCCCCCCAGCCCAAAGCTCTTCACCCAATACAGGGTTTCATCTGAGGAGCCAAAGCCCAGATGCAGAGAGAGCCCCTTGGAAGTCAGAGCAGCTGGGAGGCCTTGAAGGGGCGGTTTTGCTGTTAGCAGCACAGCACTAAAGCTGGTGATCAACCCTTTCCATTTAGGAATCAGTACCAAGCTCCTTTGCTTGTGTGCTGGGTTTGCCAGGCTGGGCTGAGTCACGCGAGGGTGCTTGGCCAGGGCTCTGCACCCTCCAGATGCTGCCAGCACCCAGCTCAGCAGCCTTGGGAAGCTGGGAGAGGTCCTTTCTTTCCCCAGAGAGCTGCAGGTCCTTTCATACCCCAAAGAGCTGCGGGTTCTTTCTTGCCCCAAGTTGCTGCAGGTGCTTTCTTTCCCCAAAGAGCTACAGGTCCTTTCTTACCTCAAGGATTTGCTTTCCTTGGGCACTGCTCTGAGAGACAAGCAAGCCAGTGGTGCTCAGCATGACTCAGGAAGGACAACCTGCTCGGTCCTTGTTTGCTCCCCAGGGCAAAAATATCCCTGGCTGCCTGCTGCAGCCTGATTTTTCACTCAGCATCTTGCAGGGCTTCAATTTAAAAATTGAGGGACCTCAACTCAGAATATGACACCAAGAGTACACTGGGTGGGGACGTTTCTAAGCAACCTCAGGGCTCTTCAGGGATGGAAATAACCTTCTTTTCCTTCTGCAGTTCTTCCTCTTCATTAGCATCAAGCTTGAGCTGGTGTGCTGGTCCATGAACATAAGCCTGCTGCGGACTGGGGTGCTCCTGTGGCCATGGGGAGGCCTACCAAGGCTAAGCTGGAGAGGACCTGCTGGCAGAGCACAAGGAGAGCGACGTGGTGTGACAGCACACATCTCGCTGGGGGGAGGGCTGCCCTTGGCCAGTGTTTGTTCAGCACAGTGTTTTGCCTATTAATTGCCAGTGCATAACCAGGGCATATTCAGCCTCAGGTGTCCCACCCAGGGGGACTTCAGGTGACGCTCGATGGACGTAGCGTATCTCACGTTGAGCTGAACTCCACCTGATCCCTCTCAACCTCAGTGATGTTAGTGCATGCTTTGGACCCATCTGGGACTCCTCCCCTGCTCTTCCACGTGCTGCACCCTGCTCTGGTGCTGAGGGAAGGTGGCCAGAGCCATGCAGAAACATGGGACAGCCCCCAAATCCCCTCTACCTCAACAAGGTTCCTCCCTTAGAAGCAAAGTCCCTCCCTATTAGCAGAGGGCCACCCACCTTAACTCTCCCTCCTACACACCACGTGCTCTGGATGCAAACACCCTGCAAGAACAGGCTTATGATGGTGGGGGACAGTGACACTGGCAGTGAGACACCAGCCCATCCACACTCAGCACACCCAGCAGCCATTGCCCTGCACTTTGTGACCGCTCAGCACAGCGAGGGCCGTGGTACCAGCTTCCAGCCCATGCCTGCACCCCATCCTCTCCACCTCAGCCCCAACCATAGCTTACAGGATAACTTACAGTCTTTAAATAAATCTCCATGAAACACCCAGTTGAGCTGCTTGATTTAAAATGAGAGCTAATTAATTTTACGGGCATTAGCTGCATCTGTTTTATTTCTGGGATGTGTTGGTAAGGAGAGTGCAGTGAGCAAGGCCACCACCAACTATTGGAAGCTGTCTAGACAGTCACAGCTCATAAACACTGCTGGCAGCCATGTGTGAGCCTGTAGCTCACTGAACATCCTCACCAACTTGCTCTCACTCCTCCAGTGAGACGCCCAGTTGAGCAGAAGAGAAAGCTGCTGGGTTGGGTCCCTGTGCTGTCTGGGTCGTGCCCTGATCCTTGCATTGGCTGAACCCAAGTCCAAGAACCATGGGATAGGAATGGAGTCCGTGCCACAGTGGTGTCCCAGTTTCTCAGGGACCTGCTCAGCATGGCATTGCCTCATTGTGAGTTTGTCCCCCCTTGAAAGGACCTTTTTTCCCCTGAATTTGGGGCAGGATTAAAGCCAAAGCTTTGCTTTGCAGTGCACGACACACCCAGCTCTACTGCAAAGACCCAAAGGCCTATGGCTGTGGAAGCTTGGTGGAGCTTTTACAGCAGCATCTGCTCAGCCAGGGGAATCCATAGAATCACAGGATGTCCTGAGTTGGAAGGGACACACAAGGATCATTGAGTCCAACTCCTGTCCCTGCACAGGACAACCCCAACATTCACACCGTGGGGCTGAGGGCCTTGGCCAAACACTTCTGGAATACAGTCAGGCTGTGACTGCTTCCCAGGGCTCCACCATCCTCTGGGGGAGAAATTGTCTTCCAGTGTCCAACACAACCCTCCCCTGGGACATCTTCCTGCCATTCCCTTGGGTCCTGTCATTGGTGGCCAGAGAAGAGCTCGGTGCCTGTTCCTCCTCCTCCTCTTGTGAGGAAGCTGCAGTAAACTGCTACAAGATCCCATGTGGATGTTCAGACCAGCCTTCCCTTCCCTGGGGTGTTGCTAGTGCTGCTCCCAGTTGGGAGAGCACCAGATGGGACCCAGCCTCCACCTGCTCCCACAGCCTGCTGAGCACCGTGGCCAGGGGCTGCTGTGGGAAGGCAGTAGCCCATGGCTCAGCCCCTGGCCACCAGCTGCAGGGATGCTGTCAACCAAAGCAAGGGGTGTGGATAACAAAGCTCTTGCCTGGGGCACAGCAGGCCTGAAACCAGACTGGGGAAGGAGAAGATTTCCCTGCTGGAGCTGACACCATCCCTTGGGCAGGGCAGGTGAAGGTCTGCAGGTGCTTTGAGGTGTCCCTGGAACTGGGTGGGCTTTAAGGTCCCTTCCAACCCAAACCATTTTATGAGTCTCTGGTTCTGTGACTCAGGTTGTCTGCATCAGGGGGTTGTGGTGGAAATGCACTGCTTACAAAGAGCCATGGCAAATCCATGCTATACAACCTGCAAATTTCTTCCCAGAGTACTAGGAGGGATGGAGGACCACACTGGAATGTTAGTGCCACCATGGCTGTGGCACTGTTGCTGTTCCTTGTCACAGCAGCAACCAGTGCTGCCCAGGGTATGTTGCCTTGCTCAGGGCTCAGGCTGCCCTTCCCATCCCCAGGGACCAACCCCATCTCTGATGCTGGTGCCATTTACTCATAATGCCTCAGTGGTATTTACAGAAGGTTCCCAGAGAGTCATCTCCCATCCACCAACCCTTGGGTCAACATTTGACAGAGCCTGCAAGAAAGGGATGAGAAGCCACTAGCAAATAGTGTAATGTATTCACCCAGAATTGTATTCTGAGCTGACTTTAGCATCTGAGCAACGCAAGGAAGAAATGTGGAGCAAATCAGGGAGGAAGAGAAAGCAGCCCTGAACCTCCTGCCCCTCAGCCTCCCCTCAGAGCAGGTTTATTTGCATTCATATCTTCAAGAGAGCTCAGCAGAGCAGCGCCTCAGCAAACACGCTCAGCAATCCCTTCCAAAATGGATGCAGCAATGTCAGCAGAAAAGATCATTGAGGATGGCTTGTAAGCCCACCCTGGGATGCTGGATGAAGACACTTACAGCCCAGGTTGCACAGAAGGTTTGGACTGCTGCACAGCTATTGCAGGTCATGTCTTCCAGCTCAGCTTTTCCACCTGTAGATGTGGCCCCCAAACCCCCATCGGGGTGTACAGAGGGTACCAAAGTAGGAAGGTCACTGCCTTACAACCAGTCCATGTCAGCCTGTTGCTGGACAAAGGAGGGCTGTGGAGTCCACCAGGATGCTCGTGGTCCCTATCCATGCACTGCTGTGACTTTGTCCACTGTTGCTTGAAGATTGGGGAGTGACCAAATAAGACTCAGCTCTGGGCAAGTCTCAGGGCTCAGTAAAGAAGCTCCAGAGAGGGATGGCTAAGATGTTGTGCCCCCAGTTACTTACTTCTCCTGCAGCAAATCAGGCTGTGACCTCTTCCCCACAGCCCAGTATCCCAGCATAGCCCCACTGAGCTGGGCTGGAAGTCACCATGTAGAATCACAGAATTGTTGTCTGTTAAACCCTCTGGATCCAACCACTCCAGCCATCAGCCCAACCCCCCCGTGCCTTCTCAACCCTGTCCCCAGCTGCCACAGCCACGTTTTTTGAACCCCTCCAGGGATGGAGGCTCCACCTCTGCCCTGGGCAGCCTCTGCCAGGGCTTCACCACTCTCTGAGTAAAGCAGTTTTTCCTCATATGCAATCTAAACCTCCCCTTGAGGACATTTCCTCTCATCCTATCACCTGTTCCTTGGGAGAAGAGCCCAGCACCCACCTCACCACAACCTCCTTTCTGGGAGCTGCAGACGGTGATGAGGTCTCCCCTCAACCTACTCTTCTCCAGGCTGAACAGCCCCAGGTCCCTCAGCCACTCCCAGAACCCCTGTTCTCCAGACCCTTCCCCAGCTCTATTTCTTTCTCCAGATGTGCTCCAGCCCCTCACGGTCTTTCTTGCACCGAGGGGCCCAAAACTGAACCCAGGACTCCAGGTTTGGCCTCACCAGCGGCGAGTGCAGGGGGATGATCCCTTCCCTGCTCCTGCTGCCACCCCATGGCTGAGCCAAGCCAGGATGCTGGTGGCCTTCTTGGCCCCCTGGGCCACTGCTGGCTCATGTTCCAGCCAGCTGTCTTCAGGCCACAAGCACTGGGAAGTATGGACAGTAGGAGCTGTCATCTCCAAAATGCCATTAAATTGACAGCTGGATCTTTCCTCTATGCCCTGCCTGGTACCCCGAGACACTTCTGTCCTGCTAACATTTGCAGGGAAAGCCAGGAACCACCACTCAGTCCTTCCCTGGGGTCTGGGTTTCCTCTCCATCTGTTTCCCAGGAGGAAGATGGGGAGCACCCTGCTCCTGTCCCTGCCCATGGGACGACTGGGTACTTTTGAGGCTAATACTGGAATATTGATCCCCAGTCAGAGCTGGGCATAGGAAGGGATTTGCACCCACATCCACACAAACAGAGACACAGACACAAGTGATTTGTGTTGTGAACCCCATGCCCAGGGGACAAGCCCGGTTCATGGATGACGGTGTCTTCTCTCAGGGCTCTGCAAACCAGTCCCACCATTCCCATTTGTAATAATTCTCTTTTACCCAGTGGTAACAAACAGGGATGGGATAATTAGAGCTAAAACATGAACTGGTGCCTTCCATTGCTACCTCTGGGAGGTGTGATGCATCTGGAAGTCTTTCTTCCTACAATACCAGGAAGGTCTCTTGTGTAGATGCTGATAGAAAACCTACCGGTTCCCTGTGTGATTTTAAGTGAGTGACAATAAGAAAACAACTTTATTGCCTTAAAACCCCACAAAGCCTCCACACTTCTGAGGCAGAGCGAGCTGTGAGACCCCAGAGCTGCGCAGGAGAAGGCAGTGGTGGGTGGGAGTCATCGCCCCGCTCGCGCAGGGAGTGAAGTGGAGCTGGAGTTGTGCCTCAGCTCCCCAAACAAAGCATTTCAAAACTTGTTCACTTTCAAGCAAACCTCCTTCAAGCTTCGTTCTGCAGCTGCTGCTGCTGAGCTAACACATTGAAGACCTGCCCGATATCCTCTCCTGCTTTAAACAAGGGGGTTTCAAAGAAGATGGGTTTCAAAACCCACTTGGGAAGTGAAGAATAACTGGCAGGGATATCATCAACAGTACAAGAACGCTGGGGGAGGGTAAGAATGTGGCTGGTAAGAGGATTTTTGGGCAAGCAAACTCTCTGGATTGCTCTGGGTGAGTTTTCAAGGCAGCTCCTTCATGTCTGTGGGGATGCTCTGGATCAGTTGTTTCAGCCCTGAACAACTCAATTGCTGTCCTGATGAACAGAGGGAGTTATTAGAGAGTAATAACAAACACTTTGGATGGTTTTAATATATGTTTACTGTCTGGGATACCCAGCATAGTATTAGACCATGTCCTGGCCTGAGCAAAGAGATTCAACCAACATGACCCACATTTTTTTATAGGGCACTGCTAATGGACCAGCCAGAGATGCAGCTTGAAGTGTTATAATCACACTTGCATCTGTCTGACCTGGGAATGGGATGGAAATGGAGGTCTGGAGCTGCGTGTGTGACACCCCAGTGTGCCAGTGGTGGCTGCGAGGGCTCCATGGGTCTGCATTTGGCAAGGGATGAGCGCTGTGCGTGGCTCAGGGAGATGTGGGTTGGCAGGACCAGCCAGGCTGGGCTCTGTAGTCCCAGGGAGCTGGCAGTGCAACCCTACCATGCATTTTGGGGACTTGTGCAGCCCTGAGCCTGCTCTCCCCACCTTTCTCCGCTGCCCCATCCCAGTTCTGCTCCGATTCTGTCAGTCTCAGTGCTGTTTGAAGCTGCCTTTTCCTGGGTGGACTGTCAGAGTAGATGGGGCTTGAAGCAGAAGCTCCTGACACGTTATTAGTATGCAGAGATGAGAGGAAGTTTGCAGGAGCTGTGGGAGTTGTGAGGAGCAGCTTTCGAGCAGGCAGCCAGGGCTGGAGCTCTCGGGAGCAAGCAGAGGGCTCTGGGTGAGTGCACATCCATCCCCCTCAGGCTGGGGCCAAGTGCTGGGGGTGCAGAGAGGTTGGGGCCAAGTGCTGGGGGTGCAGAGAGGCTGGGGCCAAGTGCTGGGGGTGCAGAGAGGCTGGGGCCAAGGTAACCCCCCAGCATTGTCCTCTCTACAGGACCCAGGCTGATGGGGTGGGGGTTCTGCCATGCCCCCATGTGGGGCTGGTGGGAGATGAGGGTCAGCTTTGCCGTAAGATTAACCCCATTTGGAGGCAAAGCTTTTGCACCCTGCAGCGCTCAGGAGTTTGTGCTGCTGTATTTGTGTGCTCCTGTCATGCACCGTGGCCTCTCCCGGACAAGGAAGGCCAACTCACAATTCTTGTCATGTTCCCTCTTGAAAACCAGCGTGGATCTGGGAAAAGTGGGTCAGTGAAAGGCTATGTGTGTGCTGGTGCCTCTCTCCATGGGCTGCAGCCCACAGCAGCCAGCAAACCCATCACCCTCTGGCAGCCAGAGCCAGCTTGTGACTCCTCTCAGTGTGTGGGGACATAAGAAATACTGTAAGTTTCAAATTAATTGCAAGTTCAATGACTGTGTACATGAATATTTAATTAGCCACATCTTTCATGAATATGCATGGTATGCAAATGCAAGAGGAAGCAAACAGTGAGACAGGTGGTAGGCACAAATGCAGGGAGAAGGCAGAGAGTGGGAGGCAGGGCTGCTCCTTGGTGACCCACTTGCCTCTGCGGTTTGGTGCCCTGGGACCATGAACCAAAGGAGCTATGGAATTGCAGGAGATAATCTGGAGCCAGGAGCATGCACATTGGGGGTTGTGTGTGTGCATGTTGGTGTAACCTGCAGACACACTTCTCTGAATAGTGCAAGTGTGCTAGCACTGTGCAAGACAGGCTGTCATGGCAAGGAGAAGCTTTAGGGACTTCCCTCTTGACCCAGAATATATTTCCCAGTAGCCCCTCTAGGACACAGTATCTCAAAGAGCTCCAGAGGTGATCCAAGTCACCAATAGCCAGGGGAGGCCCTAAGTTCTAAGAATATGGAGTCCTCAGCACAGGAAGGACATGGATCTGTTGGAGAGAGTCCAGAGGAGGCCACGGAGATGATCCAAGGGCTGGAGCACCTTCCATCTGAGAACAGACTGAGAGAGTTGGGGTTGTTCAGCCTGGAGAAGGGAAGGCTGTGGGGAGACCTTAGAGCAGCCTCCCAGTACTGAAAGGGGCTCCAGGAAAGCTGGGGAGGGGCTCTTGATCAGGGAGTGCAGGGACAGGATGAGGGGGAATGCCTTCCAGTTCAAGGCCTTGCTGCAAATTGCAGTTTCAGACCCAGCAGCATCCCTTACCTATAGCTTGAGGAATTTTACCGAGCAGATCAAAAAGCCCCAAGGCACCACCTGAATTCAAACAACTCACATCTACAAAGGGGTCATCACCCTCTTTGGTGAAACCACTCCCTGCCAGCACCAGCCCTCAAAACTCCCCTACATTTTGGGTGGTTCCTGCCTCTCCAGGGCTGCTGAGGCAATGAATCATACAGTGTCCTAAGCTGGAAGGGACCCACAAGGGTGCACGGAGAGCAGACTGCAGGCAGTGCAGCTCTTGGTCCAAACACAGCCTCTGAACTCACCTTAAGCCATCAGACCTGAACTTTTGCATCTCCTAAGTGAGAAGACCAGGAGGGTCCTTGTGGGCTTGTAGGACTATATCTACCAGGCTTCAGGCCCAGAGGAGTAGAGCCACCCTATCTGTCATTTAACTAAAACACCTGCTGTTGATGTGCTGAGAGCAGAGTGAAAGCATGAGAGTTGTGGTGGTGCAAATACCCACACTGCAGGGCCGATGCAAAACTCCTTGTTGTGAGCACCGAGGTGCTGAGGTGTCTGCACCAGCAGGGGCTTGGTTGGAAAGCTTCAGAGTTCTGAGGGTGCTGGAGCTGGACTGGCCAGACCACCTGGCTGGGATGGTGGGGCATCCCTGCATCCTCTGCCTCCGGCAGCCCACGGCTGCACCAGGGATGGACGTGGAGTGAGGACGTGCAGAGAGAGTCTTATCTCTAATTATTGTTGGGATTGTTATCGTGATCAGTGTTAGCAGGGCTTGGCTGCCAGAGGCAGTTACTGGGGTGTTATATATCTGTCAGTGCAGCTCTTTTTATGACTTGTAATTACAGCATAAAATAGCAGGTTTTTTTGGCATTAGGAAAAGCTTTTACAATGTGGGAATAAGACTGCTGCTCTACTTAATTTCTCATGAAGAACACCATCAGTGCCAAGGGGTGGCTCCTGGGGCATGAAGGCCATGAGGGGGCTGAGGGAACCATCTGTCACCTGGGACCCTGCATCCCACCCATCACGGTCCGTGTGGGGCTTTGACAGGTGGGCAACACTCCAGGTGAGGTGGCTCCACGCAGGCCATGTCTCACCTCTGCACCATGGGTGATGCTGCTTTTCCTAAGCCTTTGTGAGAGCAGCTGGAGATGAAAAAATATCCTGTCTGAAATTTTCTGGAAGGCCCTGGCAGCCAAGAGGCCCAACGGTGTCCTGGGGGGCATCAAACAGGGCTTCACCAGCCAGGTGAGGGAGGGGATTGTCCCGCTCTGCTCCCCACCTTGAGCACTGGGTGCAACTTTGGGTGCCACGGGATAAAAAGGATCTAAAGCTCCTGGAGAGCGTCCAGAGGAGGGCACGGAGTTGTTGAAGGGTTTAGAGAGGAAGTGTATGAGGAGCAGTTAAGGCTCAAGTGCGAAAGTTCTTCCTGATCTGTAACCACCAGCTCTGAGTTCAGCATCGTATAGCCCTGACTTGGATTATTTTGCTCTGGGTACATTGAGGGATGCCAACCAGGGCATCTGGTCTGATATGACTCACGTGGTTACTTCAGCCTGATTCATCTCCTCTCATTGATCTGCTACAGAAAACCCTGAGTCCCCAGCACCATTGGCAAAGACCAATGCAAAGAAATCACTGACCTTCTCTGCTGTGGCCTTAGCATTCCCATGCTCCCATCACCCCTTAGAGCTGGTCCCACTGATTTCAACACCTCTTGCTTTTTGGGTATTTCCTCACTTTGATGGGATTTCTTTCATTTTTTTTTTTGACAACTTCTCTTATTTGTACATAGTTTCTTTTCCTAAAACTAAGTGTATGCACACTGGGATTATTTGGTCTGCACTCTCCCTCTGCAGCATTAAACCTAATGACACTGTGGTACTTGTTACAGAGTGGTTCACCCACTGACACAGCCTGAATTGTGGGTCCTGTGCAGCTCTCTGCACTAAATCCACAACAGCATCTTTCCTTGAGGGTTTTAGACAACGTTGCTTAGAGATCATCAAGAATGCTATCTCTGCATCTCTCTCTCTCCCCCTGTCTATCTGACAAGGCAGCAGTCAAATCTACACAGAGTAGCTGAAGTCTCCTGCTGTCATCTTCCACTTGAAATTTGCAGTTTCTCTAATCCTAGTTAACTTTTCTACGTCAGCCCTATCATTACTGCAGTCTGGGATTTTCCCCCGCAGGCAGCCTGATTTGCCTTGCTTATTTATTGTGATGGCACTTCTCCCTCCAGGCTTTCCAGAGGCACACTGAGCTCTGGATGCATCCACCTCTAAATCAGATCAGTCTGGACCAAATACCCTTCTCACTGCCTTACCACGACTTCTAGTTTAAATCCCCCTTCCCAGGCCTTCTCTGATGCCAGAGAAGCTTTCCTGTCTCTCCCACTAGAAGTGTCCCCAGGATCCAAGTTGTTAAATCCCTTTTCTGCCTTCTCTCAGGCATGGGATCTATTTCAGGGAATGCCATCAGATTTGTCACCTGCTTCTCATTCTTAGAAACCTCCAGGAACCCTCAAAGTCTGTCCTGAGCCCAGCATAAGAGGAAAGACAGAGGAGAACAGTTGGCCCAGAGTGTCCAGCCTGAATCATTCCTTGCCTGCTCTGCACCCTCTCTGGATTGGCCACAGTTCAGTCAGTGTGCTCCATGCCCCACATGTCCCAGAGCCTTGGGCAAGGAGCAACATGGAAGTGTCACTTTAAGGTCTCTCATGTGGGAACAACTCACAGAGCCACAGGCAGGTACTGTCCTGCACCATCTTCTGATCTGCAGGCAGCTCAGCGCCCCTGCCATGACAGCATCCCTGCCACAGCAGAATCCCTGCCCCACAAGCACCCCTGACCTGGGAGAGAGACCTTCTAGCAGCATGTCAGTACTTGAAAGGGGCTCCAAGAAAGCTGAGGAGGGGCTCTTGATCAGGGAGTGCAGAGACAGGATGAGGGGGAAGGGTTTTCATCTGAAAGAGGGGAGATTGAGATGAGATCTGAGGGAGAAAAGTTTTGCTGTGAGGGTGGGGAGGCCCTGGCCCAGGTTGCCCAGAGCAGTGGTGGCTGCCCCATCCCTGGAGGTGTTCAAGACCAGGTTGGATGGGGCTTTGAGCCCCCTGATCCAGTTCCAACCCAACCCATTCCATGATTCCATGAAAAGCAAAGCCAAGGTGTGTGCTGAGGAGGACGCAAGTTCTGGTGCATGGGGTGGGTGGCAGAAGGGGGCCAGCACATGGCAGGAGCTCTGCACAGCTGCATGCCAGGAGGTGGGTGCCCTCCCCTGCCTGTACCTGCCAGGAGGCAGAAGCCAAAAGGCAGTAATCTTATCTCCTTCTTCCCCCTTTTTTCCTGGCTGTACGATCCCTGCTGTGGTCCCTGCAGCAGCCAAGTGATGTTAATTATTGAAGGCTGGTTACAGAGGTGGGCTGACGTGAGCAAACCCTCCAGCCCACTGCTCCCTGGCAATTGTGGGCACATCAAACTGGAGCTGCTGCTGGAGAGCCGTGTTAAAAAATGCAAGCTGTGGAGTGAAGCGGGGCAGAAAGGCTCTGGCTCAACACAATTACTGCTGACAGCTCCTCCGAGCGAGAGCATGAGAGGCTCCACGAAGACTTTGAAGTCCTGGGCAATTTATGATGGAAAAATCCCAGGCTCTGGAGCTTACAGATGTGTTTAGCTTTAGGTATTATAGTGCTGGACTTATGGGCTCAAAAACTCACATCCACCCTTAATGGCCAGTCCAAAGGTCTCCTTTCTGCAAAGTGAAGGAAGAGTTACCTCCCTTTAATCTGTCCAGATGTAGTCAAACTATTAAACTAGATTCAGAGAAGGTCCTGGTTCCCCTGACAGGGCTTGAGGCAAAAAGCTGCTCTCTTGTTCCTCCTCAAAAGCAGTTCAGAGAGAAAGCATTTAATAACCAGTGAGGATTACAGTACTTTCAGGGGAACAACCCCATCATCAGTTAAAAGCATCTGATTCAGGAGGGTTACAGCCCAGGTTTTCTGCCTGATGATGATCACTGGACAAGGTGAACAGTGAGGACAGTGTCTGCAGTATAAGCAATGTTTGCATTGACTGAATGACTGCATCATTCAGACAGAGTGTCTTCATCAGCCTTCCAGTACTGAAAGGGGCTCCAGGAAAGCTGGGGAGGGGCTCTTGATCAGGGAGTGCTGGGATAGGATGAGGGGAACGGTTTTGAGATGAAAGAGGGGAGATTGAGATGAGATCTGAGGGAGAAATGTCTTGCTGTGAGGGTGGGGAGGCCCTGGTCCAGGTTGCCCAGAGCAGTGGTGGCTGCCCCATCCCTGGAGGTGTTCAAGGCCAGGTTGGATGGGGCTTTGAGCCCCCTGATCCAGTGGGAGGTGTCCCTGCCCGTGGCAAGGGGGTGGAACTGGATGGACTTTGAGGTCCCTTCCAACCCAAACCATTCTATAATTCTATGACCTTGGCAAGCCAAAGGTGCCAGTTAGGGGACACCTAGGAACAGTGCTGCTGCCTTGTCCCTGGTCCCATGCTCTGCCCCAGACTGGCCCACACCTCCAAGCCATGGGCTCAGCTGGACACTCCAGGTCCCTACTGGAGCCATCTCTCCTCCTTTCAGTTCCCCTCTCTTTGAAAAGGCTTTGTCCTTGTTATTTGTCAACCAGCCAAAATCCAGAACTCTTGTTGAAGAGCCCTGTTTATATGAAACTCCTAGTTTAGAGGGAGTCACACATAATCTTTCATTCTTTTGGGCATTGGAGAGGGCAAGTTTGGGCAGTGGGTCCAGTCTAGGGCTCCCCAGATGCACAACCTTCTTGTTCTCCTGAGTTCTTGCCCATGTGAGAGGGTGATCCTGCCTCACAGACACAGTCCCATGTGCCCACAGCTGGTGATCCCCCAGCAGCTCTCTGCAGAGAGCATGGCCCTGAGTCTCTCTGTTATTTGCTCTCTGCAGAGCTCAGTCACAGAAGAGTCAATGAAAGCTATGAAATTAACCCAGTTGTTCTATGTTTTAAAATTGGAAGTGGGCAGCCAGCTCTTCCTGAAGGAAGGAGCAACCTTCTGCAGCAACAGATTGCATTGACCATCACCTAATCCCTTTTGGACAGGGATTTTTCATCCACAAGCACTGAGTTTGTCTCTGCCTGGTGATGAAGCCCACATGAAGTGTGGGAGCCAATAAGTCGGAGCTATTCCTGAGCTGTTGTGTTTGCACTTGCAGCCAGCCCTGCAAGGGGCCACTGCAGGGGCTAAAGCCTTCCTGCCCCAGCCTCATATTGACTTCTTACTCCTGTTTTGGTCCTGTGACCAGGCATGCAGTGAGGATATGGAGAGCAGATGTGCTGAGGTGTTCCGTTTCACATCCACTGCTGCAGTTAAGGTAGAGGGATGCTAAAAGCTGGTCCTTTTGCCCCAGCAGTTTCCAGAGCAAAGCTCTCTTGGAAGCCCAGAGCCAGAGCATGGCCTCTTTGATGCATGGCTTTTAAAAGCCTCAAAGCAGCTGTGGGCCAGGCTGGCTCAGCGCAAGACACAGCCCTGCCCCACTGTGCACTCACCAAATCCCATCACCTGACAGTGATTTACCCACATCCCAGCAGTTCCCAGCGCTTGTGCTCCTTCTCTCTGGCATTCCAATAGGTGGCTGAGGCCCCAGAAGGCACTGTCTCCCTGCTGACCATGCCTGGACTCACAAAAGGTTGCTGTGATCTCTGGAGGAATTGCAGAGGCTGCCTCTCTGATATCCAACGCCAGCATCCCCAATACTGTGTGCTGCAAGAGCACCTCATCTGAGCTTTTAAAAGCAAGAACTACACACAGACATGTTCTTTCCTAAACATTCTCACAATCCAGGTGTCCATGGGTGAGGTGCAGCACGGACATGCTCAAAATGCACGGCTCCAACATGCACGGGCACCTGCACATCCGGTACCTGCAGCTCCTCAACAGAAATTGTCACACACATCTACATGAGCAGTGGGTCAGAAGTTCCTCCTATGTTCATGTGTCATCTATAGCAGCATGTGGACCCAGAAAACACAGATGCTGGTGCAGGCCCCACCTTAAGCACTGGGTGCAGCTTTGGAATCCACAGGGTTAAAAGGATCCAAAGCTGCTGGAGAGTGTCCAGAGGAGGGCACAGAGCTGGGGAAGGGTTGAGAGGGAAAACCGTGTGAGGAGCAGCTGAAGTCCCTTGGTCTGTTCAGCCTGGAGAAGAGGAGACTGAGGAGAGGCCTCATCTTGCTCTGCAGCTTCCTCACCAGAGGAGGAGGAGGAGCAGGTACTGAGCTCTTCTCTCTGGTGACCAATGACAGGACCCGAGGGAATGGCAGGAAGATGGGCCAGGGGAGGGTTGGGTTGGACATCAGGAGAAGGTTCTTCCCCCAGAGGGTGGTGGAGCACTGGAACAGCTCCCCAGGGAAGCAGTCACAGCCTGACAATATTCCAGAAGCCTTTGGCCAAGTCCCTCAGCCCCACGGTGTGAATGTTGGGGTTGTCCTGTGCAGGGACAGGAGCTGGACTTCATGATCCTTGTGGGTTCCTTCCAACCCAGGACATCCTATGACTCTATGGTTTTAAGGCACAGCCTCTCTGAGGGCCTGAAGGGTGAAAGCCAAATCTGCTCTGCCTCCTCCCGTGCGAGTGAGGCTGAACGAGCTCCCACCAGGGCAGAAGAGCAAGCCCCTTGCTCCTTATTAGCTGAAGAACCACAGCACTGCAGGAGTTTATATGTTTGCAAAGCACCAATTATACTCTATAGGTCAGCTCCAAGAAATGAACTTGTCAATATGCAGTTAAAATGTCTGAAAACCCCTGGCAGGATCCAAACAGTATTAACAATGACAGGCCCTTTTAGAGGGACTGGAAAGTATGAATTATTAATTTTAAGTCTGTCCTACTTTCTTTGCATGAGATGGGAAGATTTACCCAGCCCGTGTGAGCCCTCATTGCCTCTGAGTATCACTGGTTTTACGGCTCATAGAATCATAGAACCTTCTGGTTGGAAAAGTCCTTTGAGATCGTCGAGTCCAACCACACCCATCCTCTGCTAAACCATGACCTTCAAAAATCTACCTGTTTTTTAAACCCCTCCAGGGATGATGACTCCACCACCTCCCTGGGCAGCTGTTCCAGTGCCTGAACACCCTTTCAGTAAAGAAATTCTTCCCAATATCCAGTCTGACCCTCCCCTGGCACAGCTTATGGCCATTTCCCCTTGTCCTGTCCCCTGTCCCTTGAGAGAAGAGATCAACACTCGCTCTGCCACAGCCCCCTTTCAGGCAGCCATGGACAGTGATGAGGTCTCCCCTCAGCCTCCTCCTCTCCAGGCTGAACCACCCCAGTTCCCTCAGCTGTTCCTGGTAGGACTTGTTCTCCAGCCCCTTCCCCAGCTCTGTTCCCTTCTCTGGATGCTCTCCAACCCCTCAATGTCCTTCTTGCACTGAGAGCCCCAGAACTGACCCCAGTACTCGAGGTGTGGCCTCACCAGTGCCTAGTCCAGGGGCACAATCCCTGCCCTGCTCCTGCTGCCCACGCTGTGTCTGACACAGCCAAGATGCCATTGGCCCTCTTGGCCACCTGGGCCACTGCTGGCTCATGTTCAGCCGCTGCCAACCAACACCCCCAGGTCCTTCTCCTCCAGGCAGCTCAAAGCGGTTCACGGTCTCTCTCAGCTGCCTGGGAGCTGGCAGTGCAGGCTGTGGGTGATCCCCAGTTGGGGCAGTTGGGACCCATCCTCTGGGGCTGGCAGCACGGAAGGGTCCCTTCCCTCCTGCCTCACTTCTGCCTGGCCCCTGCAGATGCCTGATAGATGGGGGCCACATGGGGCCGTGCTCTGCAGTGTCAGCACAGGGATCCCAAAGAACAAGCTCTGCAAGAGACACCTGTTAGATGAGACCAAATCTTCTTGGTGGGATCTGAAAAGCACATAGAATCACAGAATAGAATCAAAGCATTGTTAAGGATGGGAAAGACCTCTAAGCTCATCCAATCTGATCGTCACACCAACCCCACTGTGCCTACTAAACCATGTCCCAAAGTACCACATCTACAACTGTATTGAATCCCTCCAGGCATGGAGACTCCACCACTGCCTGGGCAGCCTCTGCCAGGGCTTCACCACTCTTTCAGGAAAGAAATATTTCCTAATATCCAATCTCCCCCCAGCCCAGTGCAATTGAGGCCATTTCCTCTCCTCCTATCCCTTGTTTCTTGGGAGAAGCATCACAGCAGCACACTCCACACCAGCAGGGATCCTTGTCCTTGGCCATCCCAGCCCACCCTGGGAGGAGAGTAAGGGATGGAGACCTGCCCAAGGCACGAAGGTAAGAGGCTGGAGTGGGGAGCACATACCCTGCTGGGTCCAACAGCATTAGAGAAGGACAGTACAAGGAGGGCTGTCTCACATATTTGTTTACAAGCCAACAGTTTGGCTTCTTGAATGTTTATCACATTGGAATTCATTCTGGGGGAGCTGGGGAGGGGACTTGTCTGCAGGCACTCCAAAGGTTGTGTTGCTTTCCCCTCCCCAGTCCCTGTTTGAAAGGGATTAGTTTAAAACATCCAAAGGACTTGGTTTAAGCGAGGGGTTGATGTTCCCTTAGGCCAGCTTTATTTGAGCTCACAAAGGAGGAGACACAGCACAGCATTAGCCCCTGGCAGCCCGGGCCTTCCTGCCTTGTGGTCCTGCTGGAAAGCGTGTTTGCTCAACGGGATCGGTTTCAGCACCGTCGATTCCAGTATGGACACAGCGCTGGAACTGCTGGGATCGCTCTCATGGCTTCTGGGCAGGCTGCTGGCCCTGCTGTGGCCAGACACAGGGCTGGTGTGTTTGCAGCTCCTGCAGACTCCACCGTGGCTGTGTGTGTCCCCATCCCCTGCTCGGGGCCTCTGGGGACGGTTTGTAATGAATTGTCGTCACACAGGCTTTTTGGATTAGGTTTCAGTTGCTATTCCCAACGTGCAGTAGGCAGTGTCCAATACATTTCTTGGATTCTTTTAAATATTTTGTTCCCCAGCACTACACAGATCTTAGCAGTAATCCTCCTTTCTGAAAAATGTGTTTAATATTGCTGAACCTGCCGTTCCCTGCATATTTGGCCTCTGGGATCCCTCTTCCTCCTGATACCATGTCACACACATCATTCGTAGAGAACAACAGCCTTTGAGAAGGAAATAAATGACAATCTTAGCAGTTCCTCAAATAACAGGAGTGGCTCCATAAATGGTGGGATTTTATCTACTCCTTTAGGGTTTGAAACTGAACTCGAGATACTGTCATAAGGCATAAAGTAGAAAACACATTTACTCATAGAGCAAATGCCCAGGTTTGATTTGGAAATAATAATTCACAGGGTGGCTGAAGTTGGAGGGACATCAGGAGGTTACCTTGTCCTGAGCTGGGTCACTTTGAGTTGGTTGCCCAGTAGAGTGTCTGGAGGGTTTCTTTGCATTTCTTGTCAAATGGGGCTATTTGGCTCAGAGATAGCTCACTTCTTTCATAGAATCAGAGAATCTTCTGGTTGGAAGAGACCTCTAAGATCATCGAGTGCAAACGCACCCATCCTCTGCTAAACCATGTCCCTCAAAAACTCATCTATCCTTCTTTTAAACCCCTCCAGGGATGGTGACTCAACCACCTCCCTGGGCAGCTGCTCCAGTGCCTGAGAACTCTTTCAGTAAAGAAATTCTTCCTGATATCCAGTCTGAACCTCCCCTGGCACAGCTTATGGCCATTTCCCCTTGTCCTGTCACCTGTCCCTTGAGAGAAGAGATCAACACTGGCTCTCCCACAGCCCCCTTTCAGGCAGTTGTAGACAGTGATGAGGTCTCCCCTCAGCCTCCTCTTCTCCAAGCTAAACAACCCCAGTTCCCTCAGCTGTTCCTGGTAGGGCTTGTTCTCCAGCCCCTTCCCCAGCCTCGTTGTCCTTCTCTGGATGCTCTCCAGCCCCTCAATGTCCTTCTTGTACTGACAGGCCCAGAACTGACCCCAGTGCTTGAGGTGTGGCCTCACCAGTGCCCAGTCCAGGGGCACAATCCCTGCCCTGGTCCTGCTGGCCACACTGTGTCTGACACAGCCCAAGATGCCATTGGCCCTCTTGGCCACCTGGGGCACTGCTGGCTCATGTTCATCCTGCTGTCGATCAACACCCCCAGGTCCTTCTCCTCCAGGCAGCAGGATTTCTGTGCTGAAAGGGCTCAGGAAAGGCCCAGCAAGCCTAGGGACAAGGCTAGGGCAGGGGCACGGCTGCCAGCAGCTCCATCCAGTCAGCCCTGTGCAGCTACATGAGGTCTGAGCCTTGTAAAGCCCTGCATGCTGCAAAGCTCAACTACCAAAAGATGTAGTGCTGCCTTCACCCTCATCCCAAGGAAATGCTTGTGTGGCCTTGCCAGGAGTTACTGGCATTAAAACTTGCCTTTCTGTTTTGCCTGGTTCGATTTAAGTTAAATCTAGGCTGAAGGATGACATTATTGCTCTCTGCAGCTCCCTGAAAGGAGGTGAGTGCTGGTCTCTTCTCCCAAGTAAGAAGTGACAGGGCGAGAGAAAATGTCTTCAAGTTATGCCAGGGGAGGTTTAGATTGGGTATCAGGAAAAATATCTTTACTGAAGAGTGGAGAAGCCCTGGCAGAGGCTGCCCAAGGATGTGGTGGAGTCTCCATCCTTAGAGGGGTTCAAAAGCTGTCCATGCTTCCCAGCTTCTCCCCTGCAGAGCTGGAGACCTGAAGGCCTGTCTGCAAGTCACCATGGCAACTGTAAACTTAATTTAAATGTAAACTTAACTACACCAGAGCCCTGCCAGATAGAGCTGAGATCATTTGCCGTAGGGCGACAAGCTGGGTCTACAAATGTCCTACTGCTCACTTTGCCTCTCGTGAGGATTTGCCTTGGTGTTTCCAACTGCTTCAAAAGTTACCACTCTGTAAAATAATAGACCAAAGAGACTGGAGCTTTTCTGGCTGATAGAACTTGGAGAGCATGGCACCGTGGGGATATTGCAAGGGGATGCTGCAGGTCCCCCTCTTTGACTCGGTGCTACCCAAATGCTTCATCAGGGAGCTGGAGGAGAAAAAGAGGTATTTGCTGGGAAAGTTTTAGGTTGACAGAGTTTTCAATATTGATAGAAGCCAATCAGGTTTACAGAATGATTGAGAGCTGGAGGTAAGCCGTGCTTGCTGGACGGTGGCTCTGCAGGCTCTGCTCTCTGCAAGGCACTTCCAGCTGCTCCTGCCTTTGCACAGGAGCCGTGACACATGTGCCAGTGCGAGGGCAGGAGGCTGAGTTTTTGGAAGAGGCTTAAAAGCTGATAGCAGGGAGGGTGGGCCTTGTAAGGATAACTTCCTTCAGTCTGTAAAATCACAGATGCACGTGGCAAGATCAGCGTGACGGGGCAGGGCTGCAGCTGGGCTCTGGGCTGCCCGGCTCTGCCGTCGCTTCCAGTGTCGGCAATTTTGTCATCACTCACACCCGCGCTATCGGACTTCGCCTCCCTAATTATCCTTCCTCACTGAAGGATAATTCCTCACCTCAGCTGGAGGAGCAAGGACTCAAGGACTTCAAGACTGCCTAGAAACCAAGATCTGCACCAAGATGGGGCAGAACTGCTCCCTGCTCCAAGCAAGGATGCCTAGGGGGAAGGAGCAAGCAGCCCACACAACTTCAAGGACAAGGAGAAAGGTCCTGCCATGTCTGTGAACTGGCTGACAGAAGAAAAGAGCATCTCTAGCCCCTAGCAATCCCACATTCTCCCACTCAGCCCTTTAAGACCTTTTATTTTGTCATGCAGAGCTAGGCAGCTCACGCTGCTGTCTGGGGAGGCAGCCTGAGGTGTCCTTGGCAGGACTGGGTGCCACTGATGCCAAGGCAGCAATGCAGACAGACGAGCTGCTCAAGACAAAGAGAGCTGTCTGCAGCCACAGCCAAAAAAGCAGGCAGGAGGGTCTTGTGCAGGATGGATGTGGAGCTCCAGGTGGTTTCTGGGTGTAGGCAGCAGTCGGGGTGCAGGCAGCACTGGGGGATCAGGCAGCACAAGTGGTCTTTCTCCCCTACTGCTCTATCAAAGTGAATCCCTGTGATCAGAGCGGCTGACACTGAGAAAATGGAAAACTGGGCAAACTGCTGGAGTGGGAAGGATGGGGATGCTATGCTACACAGCCTGTGCTGCCAGGCTCCACTGCCTGTGTGCCTCTGGCGTTGTCTCTCCAGCTTCAGTGAGCAATAAGCAACTTCAGTTGCCAGCTAAAGAGAGAAGACAGGGGCCAGAATGAAGGGGAAGCCTCACATTGGCCTCTTGTGGGTTAAATTGTGCCCTGAGTCTTCAGAAAGCCTTTGCTTTTTCTGAGCATGGCAGCTGTGGACTTCAATGGATAAAGTGTTGCCCTAACACCCTGCACATCCCATCCTCTGTTCAGGAGCTGGCATCTCTGGTGAGGGACCATTAAGAATCTGTCAATACCAAAACTGTCTGTCCCTGCAGAATACACAAGCACAATTGTTTGAAGCTGGTACACCAGAACAATCGACTGCCTGGATGACAAGGGGATGTGATGGAGAGAGGGTTACAAACACCCAGCACAAAGGCAGCCGTGAACTGCCCAGATAATAGAGTCTTTTTGTGGCTGCCTCTTCCCAAGAACAGTGACAGATGGAGGCCCTTACTTAGGACCTGTGCTCGAGGCTGGCCCCTGGCTTTGCTCCAGCCTCTGCACAGCTCTCAACTCCTCCAGGCTCCCCTGGAGCTTCAGGACAGGAGAGAGGATGGGGTCAGTCCAGCAGCAAGTCCTGATCACAGTCCTCATCCCTGCCCTTGCACTGAGCCAGCACTGAATGAACCAGACTGAAGAAATGAGGCAGCTGACAAAGAATCTCTCTTTCTTTCCCATTTGGTTTTTTTTTTTGAGGGGTTGTTTCTCAGTTGGATTTGTTCCCTGCTCTGGTTCACAGCACTTGCCCCTGCAGCAAGGGACAAACGATCAAGGACAGAAGCTCAAACTCCTCAGACTGTCCCTGAGGCCACAGCAGGTCTGTGCTGAGCTATGCCAAGAGGCCAGGGGGCACGGGCTGGTGGCCAGCACGGTCACCCCTAGCATTTCCCAGCCACGCTGGCATCCAGCACGTCCTTCAGACAGTGTGGGAACTCGGCAGAGGGGCTGGGAAGAGCCAGGAGCACTCTGGGCTGCAGGCAAAGCCAGCACCAAGCCTGCAGCCAATGGGCACAGCCCAGTGAGCACTGGGACCCTGCGATATTGCTGTCTGATTTGTTGAACAGCCAGCCTGGAAACAGGGAGGGATTTAAGTGTATGCATTTTGTTAATGGCAGCACCTTTCGCCTGATTGACCTTGGCTTGTGGCAGTTGCTGGTCACTGGCTCACCATCTCAGAGTGACTCTGATGGTGTATTTTGTTCTTTTAAATTCTGTTATATTTATGGGCTGAAACAATTCACGTGAGGTTTAAATTTTCACCAGCTTTTCCAGCTCCAAACACTCAGTCAAGGCTGGTGAAGGTTTGAGGGAGAGTAGTCAGCAGAGGGCTGGAGCACCTCCTCTACAAGGACAGGCTGAGAGAGTTGGGGTTGTTCAGCCTGGAGAAGAGAAGGCTGTGGGGAGACCTTAGAGCAGCCTCCCAGGACTGAAAGGGGCTCCAGGAAAGCTGAGGAGGGGCTCTTGATCAGGGAGTGCAGGGACAGGATGAGGGGGAATGGTTTTCATCTGAAAGAGGGGAGATTGAGATGAGATTTTAGGGAGAAATGTTTTGCTGTGAGGGTGGGGAGGCCCTGACCCAGGTTTCCCAGAGCAGTGGTGGCTGCCCCATCCCTGGAGGTGTTCAAGGCCAGGTTGGATGGGGCTTTGAGCCCCCTGACCCAGTGGGAGGTGTCCCTGCCACATGGAAGTGGTGGAGCTGGATGGGCTTTGAGGTCCCTTCCAACCCAAACCATTCTGTGATTCTGTGATAAACAAGACACTAGAATTAAACCCCAAATCTATTTTCTTTTCCCCCAAAGCCCAGGGACTGGCACTGTGTTGCAAAGCAGCTGCTGTGCCCATGGGAGACAAGGAGTCAGCTCTCCCCTATTTGAACAGAGGGGAAGAGCCACCAAGAAAACACCAACAGCAGTGAAGAAGCAGTTTTCAGACTTTCCTCCCACTTCACTGATGCCAAGTGTTCTTGCTAAATCAGGGATGTGAAAAGAAATACAATTCTGGGATTGAGGCAGCGTTTCCAGTGGGCTCTCTGTATGTGGGAGAGCTGTTCCCTGAGGTTCTCCTCCCAGCAAGGGGCTGCTCCAGCTCTGGCTGCATTGCTGGGTGTTTTCACAGCAGAGGATTCCTCGGGATTTTCAGTCTGACACAGCAGCTTGGTATCCAATGGCTGCTCTGCATCTCTCACCATCTCGGTCTGGCAGGTCCCAGTTTACAGGGAAACAAAGACACCACCAGTAAACAACACAGAGACGAAGGCAGGATTCCAGAGTTCAAGCTTTGATGTGTGTTTATTTCCAAAGAATCTGGATTCCAGTAAAACACCTGGGCAGAAGAAAAAATCTTCTTAACTGCAGTGGGCCTGCTTTCTTTTCTGGGCGTTGCTGGCACTGGGAGAGATTTGATCTTTTCATGCAGATATCCTTTTACATTCCTAGCTCTTGTCTTCCTGAAGTGCAGTAAATTTGCAGGCTTTGAGGCAGCATCATTAGAGGTGGGGAGGAGGCACAGCACACAAAATGCCCTCAGCCATCCTGTGCTCTGTGTGCTTCTATGGAGAATCACAGAACCATGGAATGGTTTGGGTTGGAGGGGTCTCAAAGCCCATCCAGTTCCAACGCCCCTGCCATGAGCAGGGACACCTCCCACTGGCTCAGGGTGCACAAAGCCCCATCCAGCCTGGCCTTCAACACCTCCAGGGTGCAGCATTACTATTTTATTCTTTTCAAACAAACTCTGCAAGCCAGAGAGGTGGTTTCCACTGCAAATTGAGCTGAACTGGGCCACTTTGACAAACTGCATTGACTTCAGCAGACAGATACTTTCAGATAAGAAATGTTTCTCAGCAGTGTTTCAATGCTCATCCCCTCACAGTGCCTGTTAAAAGCACAAGGGTTAGGCCTTTGTCTCTTTTTTCTTATCCCTTCCACTACTTTTCACCATCACAGTAGCAGCCTGTTGGGTGTGATTGCATCAACACTGCCCATCCACCAATGTGTGGGACCTGCTCTCCACCTGAGGCTGACGTGCACTGTGTTTAACCTTGGTCTGCAAACTTCCCAGAAAAGAGTCTTGGGTCTATGTGGAGTGTTTAAGCCCTTCCTTCAGAAATAATGTAGGAATAAACCCACATGCCAGCTGTGGGGACACAATCTTCATTGAAGAGACCTGCAAGGTCACTGCAGCAAGAGGGGCTGCTTGGCATGAGGAGCTGTGCCAGCTCTGTCTCAGGGATCAGGTTTTCAGCTGTCTCCCTCTGCTGCTTTGTTTCCCTTCATCTCACCAGTTCTTCCCAGGTCCAGGATGTCTATCAACTTCCAAAGATAATGAAGAGGTTGTTGCTGTCTGTGTTCTTCCATGGGATCACCTGTGTTTGGTCAGGTGCTCTGCACAGCTGCTCAGCATTAGCCATCAATGCTCCCACCCACCTTTCTTGCAGATCACTTTCTTACCTCCCTGCTATGTTTTCAGCACTTTGTCCTTGGAGCTGTAGAAGCTGTGAGCTCTGGAAAATGCAATCCATGGCATTAGACCTCCTCTCTGTTCAGGAAAGGTCTGATTCCAACAAACCAGAAGTTCTTTTTGCTCCAAAGATGCTGCTGAAAGAGCTCCCTCTCTTGCCTGTGCCATCTGGAGCAGGTGACACCACTGCCCATAGCAGATAGAGTTAGTTATTTCTTCTCTTTGTTTTTTTTCCCTTTCATCTGGGCCATTGCAATTCTGCAGTTTTCCTGCTGTGATCAAAGGTGGCCCAGGTGGTAACACATCTTCCTGCAGCTCCTCTGCGTGGGAATAGGCTCTGCAAAACTGCCTCTCACTGCATTTCCTTGTTGCTTCAGCCTGGGCAGGGCCATAATCTTAGAATCACACGATAACTCATAGAATCACAGAATGGTTTCAGCTGGAAAGGACCTCAAAGCCCATCCAGTTCCACCCCCTGCCGTGGGCAGGGACACCTCCCACTGGATCAGGGGGCTCAAAGCCCCATCCAACCTGGCCTTGAACACCTCCAGGGATGGGGCAGAACCACTGCTCTGGGAAACCTGGGCCAGGGCCTCCCCACCCTCACAGCAAAACACTTCTCCCCAAGATCTCACCTCAGTCTCCCCTCTTTCAGTTCAAAACCCTTCCCCCTCATCCTGTCCCTGCACTCCCTGATGAAGAGCCCCTCCCCATCTTTCCTGGAGCCCCTTCCAGTGCTGGGAGGCTGCTCCAAGGTCTCCCCACAGCCTTCTCTTCTCCAGACTGAACAAGCCCAATTTACAGCCTTTCCTTTTAGGGGAGGTGTTCCAGCCCTTGGATCATCTTCGTGGGCTGGAGCACTTTCCTTTTTCTTTTGGAAAGATCCTCCAAAAGAATGAACCATGCAAGGAGATCCGGGGGCAAGGGGCAGCGTCTTGAGCTGAATTGCTGCAGGACATCACCACACTGAAGTCTGACAGCTGGGAGGAGACTTTAATAGTGTTTAATACGACCTCTTCAGTAGTTAACCCTCCACTTTTTTCTTCACAGCTTATGTAGTCACTCAGTGAAAGGGTCAGAGGAAAGAAAAACAGAAAGAGAAGTTCCTGATTTGTTTTTTTTCCTCAAACTTTCCCCATTCTGGGCATAGGGCCAGAAAGTAATAAAAATCTGTTATGTTTAGAAACAGCTTAGAAACATATAAATAACAGCAGTCTGGTGTTGCAAGAGCTGCAAATAAAGTGAGCTGTAAGTGGTGGAGTTTATTAATATCTGAAGGGGATAACGGGAGTCTTATAATGTCTAATTGAATTAAATGCAGTACACTCCAATTTGGGGATATATCATTTGCAGTCACAAAGTATAATTAAATACCTTCCTGGCACTGTTGTTGTTTTTCCTCTACCAGCTAAAAAGTAAAATGAAGTGGATTTTTAATTGATGTACTATATGAATTCAGGCCCATTGCTGAATAGACTGGATTTATAAGGCTGGGGAGGGGAATTGTAACAAGTGTGGCTGGGAGGTATAAATATAACAGCGTGTGACTGTGCATGGCCCTCCTTTCCCAGCAAAAGGGGAGTGAGAGGGGATGCTCCAGCCAGTGGTGGGTGCAGGAGAGAAGGGGAGGTTCCCCAACACGTCCCCTGCTTTCTTGCTGCAGCACATCCATCCTCCACACAGCAAGTACAACCTGAAGGTGCAGGCCTTTCCCTCCCTCAGCCTCCAGCTTCTTGGCCCTGATTCAGCACGCCGCACCGGGAGAGCTGGAAAGCAGCCTGTTATCCACGGGCCATTTAGCACTGAGCCTCCAGGAGGCTCATCTGCTGCAGGAGTCAGCGTTGAAGGTGTCACTGCCTCCAGCACGTGTCACGGGGACGTGAGGATGGCACTGAACAGCTGCCTGCTTGGAAAGACTCTTCTCCTTATCAGCTCTGCGGTGGAAAGCCCTGAGCGTCTCTTCCCAGCCTGCCTCCCCCCCCTGTGCCTTCTGCCCTGGGTTTCCCTCTCTTCTGACACAGGGCTGAAGGGGAGGAGTGTCTTCACGGTTCTTGCTCCCTGATCAGGTCATGGATGACTTAGGGAAGGTGGGAGGGAAACACGTGGCTCTAAAACCTGTTTCTGTGCGATTACCCTTGGACAAACGTAAGAGCAGGTCAAAACTAAGAGCAGGTGTGGAGCTTCTGCTGGTCCTGGCAGTCCATGTGGTTCATGGGGGTGTTGAGACATCAGACAGGCAACGGGTTCCCTCCTGGTGTAGCTTGAGGGACCAAGCATCCCTCTGATGTGGAAGAGCCCCGGCGTGATGTGCAGCAAGTTTGACGTGGTGTCCACAAAGGCTTTTGATTGTTCTTAATCTCGGCTGTTGTCCAACTATTAACGCACGTGTCTGAGCTGCAGAGAGGCTTCTGCTCAGCTCTCTTAATTAACAGGAGGAGAATTTTCTCAGCTAGTTAAATCCCAGCTGTAATGAGCAGCTTCATGCTGGTGTTAATGGCATCTCACTCGCCCCGTGGAGTGATGACGGCTCCCCATGAGGCAGGGCCGGTGCGTCCCAAAGGACCCTACATGTTCCTTCCAGCTTTCCTGATGCTGTCCTCTCTTTTTCCCCACTGCCAGCCTCCTTTCCCTGGGGCTTTGGAGCTCTCTGGGGCTCCAACCCCACGTGAAGCTGCTGCAGAGTGGCTGCAGCACTGTACACCCACTGCCCTGCCCTCCCTGGGGCTGTGCTCTGCGGAGAGACAGTGGGGCTGGGGACCAGGCACAGGCAAACCAGCACCAACAGGGGATGCAGGGGCCCAGAACTGAACTGAGAAATGGGAATTAAGTGGGCTGTCACGACTCACACACACACACACACAATTGTTTCCAGTTTTCTCCATGAAAATCTCAGTTCCAGCAGCAACGAAGCTGGGGAAGGGTAAACAGAACAAGTGTTATGAGGAGCAGCTGAGGCACCCAGGGCTGTTCAGCCTGGAGAAAAGGAGGCTGAGAGGAGACCTCATCACTGTCTGGGGCTCCCAGAAAGGAGGTTGGAGTGTGGTGGGTGCTGGGCTCTTCTCCCAAGGAACAAGTGAAAGGAGGAGAGGAAATTCTTTACCGAAAGGGTCACTGGCAGAGGCTGCCCAGGGCAGTGGTGGAGTCTCCATCCCTGAAAGGGTTAAAAAATGTGTAGATGTGGTGCTTCAGGATATGGTTTAGCAGGCAGGTGGGGTTGGGCTGACGGTTGGACTGGATGAGCTGAGAGGTCTTTTGCAGCCTTAATGATTTTATGATTTGTCTTGAGGACTATTTCATCTTCAGGTGCCTGAAGTCAAGGAAGCAGGGGCTGTGCTAATAGCCACCAGCCTGGAAAGGGTTTCCTTGTAGGCCACTTTGATGTCCCCATGGATTTTTGCTCCACTCTAAACAGGACTCCACCTCCTGGGTCAAGCTCCCCTCCCTCCAAGCCTTGTCCCCTCTGACACAACATCCTTGATCTCCCTAGGCAGTGGCCAAGCCCAGTGCTCTCCACCGAGGTGAATGCTCTCTCCTTGGGGATATGAAGAGCCCTGCAAACTCACCTCCTTATGTTCTCCAGAGCTCTCTAAAGCACCTGGAAACAAAATGTTTGGGAAGTGTCAAAACAAGCCATTTGCCAATTAAAAAGCTTTTACCACTAGGCTGAAGTGTTTTGTCAGCATCATCCCATTTGGGGCTGCTCAGCAACTTGGGTGGCTCCTTAAAGTCCCTCCAAAAGAGCAGCTGGAGCAAAGCAGCAATTCCCCTTGGAATCTGGAATTTCCCTGGAGCAAAACACAGCTTCCCCTTGACTCTCCTCCCTGTGCCAAATTGTGCTGCACTGCCAGGAGACCTGGTAAATGCCTTTAAATCACACTGAGATGCTCTCTCTTAGTCCCAGGGTTGAGGGGTGAACTCTCTCCAGTTGCTGGTGAGCATCTTATAGAATTGCTAAGGTTGGAAAAGCCCTCTCAGCTCATCCAGTCCAACCATCAGCCCAACCCCACCGTGCCTCCTAAACCATGTCCCAAAGTGCCACAGCTACACATTTTTTGAACCCTTCCAGGGAAGGAGACTCCACCCCTGCCCTGGGCAGCCTCTGCCAGGGCTTCATCACTCTGTCAGTGAAGAAATTTTTCCTAATATCCAATCTAAACCCCCCTTGTTGCAACTTGAGAGCATTTCTTCTTGTCCCATCACTTGTTACTCAGGAGAAGAGCCCAGCACCCACCTCACCAACCTCCTTTCCAGGAGCTGCAGGCAGCGATGAGGTCTCCCCTCAGCCTCCTCTTCTCCAGACTAAACAACCCCAGGTCCCTCAGCTGCTCCCAGAACCCCCGTTCTCCAGCCCCTTCCCCTTCTCTGGATGTGCTCCAGCCCCTCAGTATCCTTCCTGTACTGGTGGGCCCAGAACTGAGCCCAGGATTCAAGGTGTGGCCTCACCAGCACTGAAGGTAAGGGCACGGTGGATGACCAGGGTGTGGTTTGGTCCATGCTTTGGAGCAGAGCTGAAGTGAGGCTGGGATTGCTGTGGCTGTGAGCAGATGTGCTGAGGATCTGCTGTGAATCAACACAATGTCCCCAGGGGCAGAGACAGCCTGCAAAGCCCAGCTCCTCACATGCACACCGTAGAGTTCAGAGCTGGCAGAGCAGAGCAGGTGACCAGAGCAGATTCTAACAAAACTGCAGAGGAGGACACAGCGAGCTGGACACACGTTTTCATTTCCAACACACTTTTGATGGTGCTTTGACTCCAAACTGATTTAACTTTGGGATGAAAAATGTCATGTTATTAGTTCATAGTGCTGAAAAGAGTTACTTGGAGACTTTGGGAAAGTTAGAGAATTATTCTGCATGCATGTTCTTTTTATTATTACTTTTTTTTTCCAGTTCCCCTGAGGCTTTTCAACTCATACATCAGTGCACTTGTGTGGCAGCTACCTTGACTGACTCTGTCATGTCAATAACTGTAGTCATGCAGTGCCCTGGAGACACTTGTTGGCGTTGGAGAACACAACAGCTCATCTCAGTCCCAGGCCCATTTGGCATCTACCTTCAGGTATGTCTTCTAAATGAAAACTGACTTGAGCATATGGGATGGGAGCAGTAGGGACTGCTGGAGAGTGGAGAGAAGGGTTATCATCAGAGCAAGCTGAAGATCCAGGACAGAATTATAAAATGTCTTGGTTGGAAAAGAGTCCAACTGTACCCATTCACTACTGAGCCATATCTCTCAGCACCTCACCTGCCCATCTTTTAAACCCCTCTAGGGATGGTGACTCCACCACTGCCCTGGGCAGCTGTTTCTGTGCCTGAGAACACTTTCAGTGAAGAAATTTTTCCTGATATCCAATCTAAACCTCCCCTGGTGCAACTTGAAGCCATTTCCTCTCATCCCATCTCTTGTTACTTGAGAGAAAAGACCAGCACCCTCACTCCAGCCTCCCTTTGGGTAATTGTAGATAGAAATAAGGTCTCCCCTCAGCCTCCTTTCCTCCAGGCTAAACAACTCCAGGTCCCTTCAGCTGCTCCCAAACCCACTGTGCTCCAGCCCCCTCCCCAGGTTCCTTGCCCTTCTCCAGACATGCTGCAGTGCCTCGATGTCCTTCTTGTAGGGAGGGGCCCAATATAGCAGTGTTTGCTCTAGACTGAAATACTGCAGCAGAGCTCAGTGAGGAGCACTGAGCAAATTAGGCAGAAGTCAGCAAATTGGAACCAAGATGAACAGCAGGGCTGATCTGGAGCCAGGTCTTGGACAGCCACACGTTGTGCCAGCTCAGGCTGAGGGAAGCAGAAGTGGATCTGTAGAAGTGATGGACACCAAATGGCAGGGAAATCTCAGCACAGCTGCCAAAAAGCAGATTAGTTCTTCCCATATCTGCTGGAACCCTGTCTGGGCCTTGTCAGAAAGACAATCCAGGCAGCAATACCTAACTGGGCTCTGCCAAGCTTTCAACAGGCTCCCTTAGCTGGAAGTGCTCATGGAGCCCAAATAATCCCAAAGGGACTGGTGAAAGACCAGCTAAGAACCAAACCACAGACTAATCCATTGCTGTGGGGTTCAGCAACTGGGAGACTTTCAAATGTCTGAGCATCCCAGCTGTGGCTGCAGCAGAGCCCAGAGTGCCTGTAGTGAGTGCAAACAGGCTGCTGGCCATGCTGAGATTGGGGTGGAGCAATGACACCCCCACCTTCTGCCCTGTGTCCCCTTCCTCAGCACTGGGTGCAGATCTTCTCCCATCTGCAGGTCCAAGTCTGTTGCACACACACTCCTGAAGCCTCTTTGACCTGCTCCTGGGCATGGTGGGCTCTGCTTGGCCTGGGAGGCTGTCACAGACGTACTCTGTGTGAGCAAACCCCATGTCCCAGAGCAAAGCACAGTGGTGTGGGTACCTGGCTGCAGCCCCTCCACCACCCCATCATTAAGAAGTGATTTCAAAGAGCCTCTCTGCTCTCCAAGGATGAAAGGGCCTCCCTTAATCGATTGCCCCCTCCCCAGCAATTTGCTGCTGAACCCATTGAAGTTTTCCTCATTAAAAAGCAAATGTCTTCGTGCTGGGGGCTGGCAGAGTGGGAAGGCAATTAGAGAACCCCAGCCCCTGCCCACCCACATGCCTGGCTGAGGACACAGCCTCTCAGGCTGCTGCTTGGAAGGGATTTGTCACTTGAACCCTCTCCCCACCTGATTTGCACCATGAATGTTGGCTGAAGAACTCCACCCAGAATCAGTTTTGGGAGAGAGGCTGGTTTTATTTGCACTGAAGCAGCACATCAGTGGCCACTATGTGGTCCCCAACACACAAAGCTCCTCATCCTAGCATATTTCCAGCTGAGAATGTCCAGGGACATTCTCTATTTATGATATCCTCTGCTAGCAGCCACTGAAATTAATGTCACCCAGGAAACACCTGAGTTCCCCTCTTGCAGCTCCCCACCTGCCATCATCCATCCAGAAGAATGCAGGGTGACCAATGAGGCACAGCCACCTCTATCTATTTCAGGGAAGATTTAAATTGGATATTAGGAAAAATTTTTCACCAAAAGGGTTTTCAAGCATTGGAAGAGGCTGCTCAGGGAGGTGGTGGAGTCACCATCCCTGGAGGGATTCAAAAGATGGGTAGATGTGCTGTTTAAGGACATGGTGAACTTTGCAGAGCTGGGATAACTGTTGGACTCAATTATCTCACAGGTCTTTTCCAAATTAAATTATTCTGTGATTGTATCCTATGATTCTACTAGTCCTATTTCTTATTCCAAAGTACTGCATTAAGTTCTGGAGCCCTCAACACAGGAAGGACATGGATCTGTTGGAGCGAGCCCAGAGGAGGCCACAGAGATGATCCAAGGGCTGGAGCACCTCCTGTAGGAGGACAGGCTGAGAGAGTTGGGGTTGTTCAGCCTGGAGAAGAGAAGGCTGTGGGGAGACCTTAGAGCAGCCTCCCAGGACTGAAAGGGGCTCCAGGAAAGCTGGGGAGGGGCTGTTGATCAGGGAGTGCAGGGACAGGATGAGGGGGAAGGGTTTTCAGCTGCAAGAGGGGAGATTGAGATGAGATCTTAGGAAGAAATGTTTTGCTGTGAGGGTGGGGAGGCCCTGGCCCAGGTTTCCCAGAGCAGTGGTGGCTGCCCCATCCCTGGAGGTGTTCAAGGCCAGGTTGGATGGGGCTTTGAGCCCCCTCATCCAGTGGGAGGTGTCCCTGCTCATGGCACAGGGTGGAACTGGATGGGCTCTGAGACCCCTTCCCAGCAAAACCATTCTGTGATTCTATGATTCTATAAATTATTCAAAGATCTTGCTACATCAGCACTTCAGTTTGCAAATGATTTTCTCTGACCGTTCCCTTTCCTCTATTCCCTTTGCGGGGTCTCAGGTCGTGGCATAACATGGCCTCTGCACCAAAATTTCTACCTAAAACTTCAGAAACTCCTAGAAGCAAATGAACAGGATTTCATGCTGGCTGCAGAGCTTTCCTTCAGGGTTTTCTCACATGAAGAAAGTGTGACCAAGGGGCAACACATGTGACAAATGGCTGAGGAGCTGAGTGCTCGCGATTGTCCCAGATGACAAGCTGCGATGGCTTTCCGAGGTGGGAAAACCTGCTTTATTTTCACACCTTGTGAAGGAAATTAGCTGGCAAGATGGGGAAGTAGGGTAGGTCTACCTGGGAGGTTTTACTTCCCCCAGCTCCACTGGTTAGTCCAATAAAAGCTGCTACAGACTTAGTATGCAGGATTTTTAAGAAAACAGAAGGATCATAGGATCATAGAATGGTTTGAGTCAGAAGGGACCTTAAAGCCCATCCAGTTCCAACCCCCCTGCCATGGGCAGGGACAGCTGCCCAAACCATTCTATGATTCTATGATTTTAACACGAGCCATCTGCCCCACACAGGGCTCAAGTCTGCCCCACCTGCCCCACACGTCTTTCCTGGTGGTCAAAACTTTATTTTGAAGACCAGTGGTTATTTATATTTTTTGACACGGACACAAGAACGTTTGGAAATGCTTCTCAATGAAAGTGTAACCCAACTTTTTTCTAATTTCTCTGTGCAGAATGAAAGTCAGCTCCCTGCTCTATTTTTAGCTTCCCCATAACAAGCTGCACAAGCAGGGGAGAGGAACAGCATGTTGATGAGGAAGGTTATCACACTGCCAACCTCCCATCATTCCTGCAAAGAAGCAGTGCTCACAGAGTTTTACCAGCAGCCCACCCTGGGCTCTCTCCCACCTCTAACAAAGGAGCAGGGCAATACCTCAAAGAAGGAACCCAGAGCACGGGGTCTATGGAAGCTGTTGGTCTCCTCCTTGCTGTGATGAAGAAGCTCCAGTTTGCCAAAGAGTTTGGGAGTGGACTGAGATCTGTTTGTTCCTCAAATAGCATCATCCCTTGTGGACAGGGAGCATCATCCCTTGTGGACAGGGAGCATCATCCCTTGTGGACAGGGCAGCCCATCTCAGGCTGAGAGCCCACTGTACCAGGGGATTCATGGATGCTTTTGGTCTCTGCTGACTTGCTTTTGCCTTTGACTCGAGGTTTGAACTTAGGTGTGCTGGGCAAATTTCCCACTGTGAGAATGAAGAGGAGGTCCTGTTTGGAAAGGAAATGCTCCAACAGAAATATTTTGCTGTGAGAGTGGGGAGGCCCTGGCCCAGGTTGCCCAGAGCAGTGGTGGCTGCCCCATCCCTGGAGGTGTTCAAGGCCAGGTTGGATGGGGCTTGGAGCCCCCTGATCCAGTGGGAGGTGTCCCTGCCCATGCCAGGGGGTGGAACTGGATGGGCTTTGAGGTCCCTTCCAACCCAAACCATTCAGTGATTCTATGATTTTATTAAATGCTCCACAGAGAGTTTTGGCCCAGCGAATCATACTGGAAGGAAATGAGAAGACCTGAAGCATGGCTGGAATGGAAAGGCAGTACTTCAAGTTTCCTGAAATACACTACAAAAGAAGGAATAAATTTGACCTAGATACATAAAATAGCATGGTCCCTGGCAAAGTACTGCAGCAAGAGCAAGAATTTCACACTCATTAAAAACCCAACTCACTCGCTGTCCACAGATACAAACAGCCTGGAATTAGACACGCACAGGGATGAAATGGCTTCAGCACAAGCTGAATCCAGAGTCCAAAGTGCCACAGCTGTGCACGGGCTCTGTGAGGCAGCCTGCAGGGAAGCTGCAGGCTCCACTTCCCCTCCACTATGCTGGGACACCCAGCTCTGCCAGCAGCCACCTGCCTTTACACATCCTCTAAGGTCTTTTCTTGGTGCAGAAAGATTCAGAGCTCACTCACCTGGAGGCAATACTTTGCTTTCCCAAATCCCTCTTACTCCCCACATGCACCAGCCTTAGCAAGCTGTGGCAGTCAAATGGGGTTGTGTCACACCAGGTCACAGCAGCAGTGGTGTTAGAGCACTGGTAGGAGGGTCTTAAAACAGCAGAGGAAGGACCTGGAGCTGTTGGAGCAAGTCCAGACGAGGCCACAGAGATGATCCAAGGGCTGGAGCTCCTCCCAAGCAAGGACAGGCTGAGAGAGTTGGAATTGTTCAGCCTGCAGAACAGAAGGTTCAAGAGACACCTCGGAGCAGACTTCCAGTACTGAAAGGGGCTCCAGGAAAGCTGGGGAGGGGCCCTTGATCAGGGAGTGCAGGGATAGGATGAGGGGGAACAGTTTTTAGCTGAAAGAGGGGAGATTGAGATGAGATCTGAGGGAGAAATGTTTTGCTGTGAGGGTGGGGAGGCCCTGGCCCAGGTTGCCCAGAGCAGTGGTGGCTGCCCCATCCCTGGAGGTGTTCAAGGCCAGGTTGGATGTGGCTTTGAGCCCCCTGATCCAGTGGGAGGTGTCCCTGCCCATGTAAGGTGTGGAAGTGGATGGGCTTTGATGTCCCTTCCAGCCCAAATCATTCCATGATTCTATGATAACCCAGGAGCCAGCCAGGAGTGATGATAACATAGGGACCCTCTTCTAAGAGTACCTGACCACCGTGGCTGGCCTGGCCCTGCAAGCTTGCCTTGCCTGCTGGGGTGGATGCATTTGTGTCCTGCCACATGGGAAGGGGACAACTTACTGCAGAGCTGGTGGCCACAGGTCTCTGCAGAGTGGTCCACATTGTGTGGGAGGGTGGAAGGCCGGGTATGGTTGGCCTGGATGAGCTTAGAGGTCTTTTCCAACCTTGTTGATTCTATGATTCTATGATTCACTGCTCTGGAGCCCATTGTAGGTCTGCTTGGGTATTTTCCTCATGGCCCAGAGTGATGTAATGTGAACCAAGGAGCATGGAGGTCTCTGATCCTCACACCACCTGCAGAACACGCTAGGACTGGCTGAGCTCGTCAGGCGGATGCTCGTTAGCAGTAACGGTGCCTGCGTTGGTAGTTCAGGTTCATATTAGAGCTGGGGCACTGCCTCATAACCCCACCCAGGAAAGTAGAAAAGGTACCTGCTCTCTGGGCACTGAGGCTGCTAAATAAGGCAGTCTGAGCTGGGGAAGGGGAGTGGGAAGCCAGGCCACGTGAATTTAGGAAGTGCAAGGAATTTGTGAAAGGCTCCCCATCCCCACCCACAGCCCAAGGCCACGTTGCAAGAGCACTGACCCAGGTTTCCTTCCACGAGGAATGATGCACAATAGCCTGACCCCAGCCATACAGACTCATGGCTTAGGCTCAGGGAAACCACTGGGCACTGCAGCTCGGGGGGGGGGGGCTCTGCACACCATCCTCTGTCACCTCTGCTCTGGAGCAGGAAGGTTTACAGAGCCTTCTCCTGCAACACCCATCCTCTCTGCAATCAAGAGAGGCTCTGCAGGAAGCTTCCTAACAGCTCTACAGCCCAGCTTTCTAACACTGAGGGTTTCTGCCTGCTGTTCATCAGATGGTCATAGAATCATGGAATCATTGAGGTTGGAAAAGGCTCTCAGCTCACCCAGTCCAACCATCAGCCCAACCCCACCCACTGCTAAACCCTGTCCCCAAGTGCCACGGCCACATGGTTTTTGAACCCTTCCAGGGATGGAGATTCCACCACTGCCCCGGGCAGCCTTTGGCAGTGTTTTACCACCCTTTCAGTAAAGGCATTTTTCCTGATATCCAATCTAAACCTCCCCTGGCACAACTTGAGGCCATTTCCTCTCATCTTATCACTTATTACTTGGGAGAAGAGACCAACAACCATCTCACTACAACCTACCCAATGGAACCACAGCCAGCTGAGCTCAGCTCCCACCCCTCAAGGGCATCATTACATTAATCTGAAATGAAAAGGTTGAGGGTATGGTATGTTTGGCTTTTCCTCTGTTTTTCACCCTGTCCTCTTCTGACCTTATGGTAACCTTATTATGAACATATTTCTAGACACTGGCTGTTGGATCCAGCAGGGCCATCCTCCCACTACAGAGCAGAGAGCTGGTCCTGTGTGTGCCATATGAAGCACATCCCTGCCCTGCATTGCCCAGGCAGTGCTGGTCAAGTAAAAAGCTTTGCTTGAGGCAGAAACTTTGTTTCCCGTCTCCTAAAGAGTCAAGAAGTCCCTGAACCCTATGCCTGGGAACCCATTTTCCCAAAGGTGGTGGAGAAACCCGTTTTCCATCATTAGAGGTGGGGAACAGCCCATTTCTTCCATGGTCCCTCTGCTGCTGCCCAGGTCATGCAGCAAGAGCTCAGCCATCTGTGGTCATCCTGAGCAGGGACACTTACCTCATAGCAGCCTAATTCAGAGCCCACAAAAGGGGCTTTAGCTCCAGACTGCACCAGTCTGGCTCCTCTCCCTTGACTTCACAGAATCCTGGAACGGTTTGGGTTGAAAGGAACCTCAAAACCCATCCAGTTCCACCCCCCTGCCATGGGCAGGGACACCTCCCACTGGATCAGGGGGCTCAAAGCCCCATCCAACCTGGCCTTGAACACCTCCAGGGATGGGGCAGCCACCACTGCTCTGGGCAACCTGGGCCAGGGCCTCCCCACCCTCACAGCAAAACATTTCTTCCCAAGATTTCCCCTCTTTCAGCTTAAAACTGTTCCCCCTCATCCCATTGCTGCACTCCCTGATCAAGAGCCCCTCCCCAGCTTTCCCATCTTCCTCTGATTGCTGCACCTCCTGTGCCCTTGTCCTTCAGCTGGCAGCCCTGCAGGCTGCTCTTTAACAAGGACAGTCTGTTTAGTGACTTCAGTGACTTTGTGTGCCAGGACCTCTCTCAAGTTCCTCCTCCTCCTCCTCCTCCACCACATTTGCACCACGGCGTGTGGTCCCAGGCAGGGAAGTGGCAGCTGCCAGATGTCAGCCTGCGACACGAGTCAGAGCAGGAATGGCAGGTGAACTGCAAGAGAGACAAAGGGGTTTTATAGCCCAGTTAACCATTTTCAAGAAGAATTGTTGAAAGCCTCTTCTAAACCACAGCTTTCAATGATTATGATCTCCATATATTTAGATTTCCAGCACCTGGTGGATGAGGGAGCTGACAAGTCTTGTCTGGGATCCATCACTCACATCACACTAATGCTGTTCAGGATGGCAGCGCTGCTCTCAGGGGCTTTCCACCCTTCCTGCCATTAGCACAGTGAGGTGGGAGAGCCCAGGACAGCAGGAGTGGTGCTGAACAGGGACAGTTTTCCTCTGCTACAAAAACCTTCCAGGAAACATTTTCTCTTCCAGACCAGGGTGAAAAGATTTGTAACCTCACCATCACTGACTGCCCAGGAAGAACTCGGCTTGAATTACTCACATTTTATCTGTCTGACAAATGCACATTGATTTGGAGCTGTTTAAACCTTTTCACCATTTTTTTTCCCCAAAAAAATGTGTTGAAATCAACTGTTTCCTGCAGAAAGGTTTGGTCCTTTCTCAAACTGGCACTTCTTCAGTGACAGGAAAAAGCATCACACCCCAAACACCCAGGATAATAGAGGCTGTGCAGAAAGAAAGCGGGAGCCGGAGATGGTTGAGGAATGCTGGCTGCTGGAGGGAGATGGAGAGGGCTGGGGCCAGAGGAACCAGGATGAGATCAGAGAAGGGGGAGAGTGTAGCACCTTGCTCTCCTGGCCAGATGCTGTGTGGGCAGCTCCTGTCCCAGGCTGTCTGGTTGTAGAGTGCAGTAAAATTATGGGGAACCCTAAGCAGAGGCAATAAACCAGACACAGAATAAACCTAGTAAATGTTGAACACCCGTCTGGTGGGGCAGGCTTGCTGGTTTCTGATGCTTCTGAGTTCTCCTCTGCCTCCCCTTCCCCATTCAGACCTCTCCCCCATTTCAGAGAGGATTTACTCTTCGAGCTCAAGGCAATTTGCAGCTCGGAGGGCTGGTAAGAGATTGATGTTGGTCTGCTGGTTGCTTCACGCAGCTGGGAGCATCAACTGAACGAAGGAGACCACCTCAGGGGCTTCAGTGTCCAAACTGAAAGGAGATGGCAAAGGCAGAGAGGAAATCCAGGCGTGTGCTGTGGAGGTAGAGGTGCAGGGGCAAGCAGAGGCCTCTTCAGAAACAGCTCCTGGGCTCCAGCCAGCCATCCCCAACACAGAAGTGCTCAAGAGTGTCTGTCCACTTGGGGAATCGGTTTGCAGGGAACAGGAAGAGCTGAAGGCCAAGGAACATGTTTGCGCTGATAAACCTGATGGAAGGTGGTGCAGCCTGGTGCCCAGATAAAAGCTGAGGTTTTTTTCAGTCTGGGTCTCCACATGGAGTCCAGCACAGTGGGAGGACCATGGGAACAGCCTTTCCAGAGCTACAAGCTCACCAACACTTTTCAAACCAGCAGGATCTCTCTTGGGAGGGAGAGGTTAAAGGAACATAAAGGTGAGAGCAGCTGAACAGATGTAGGAAAACAATAAGCAAGAAGGCACGGGCACAGGATATGGTGCCCTGAAATGCAAGTGAACTCTGCAGAGCATTGGCTTCTGGGCATGGAAATAGTTGAGCAGCATCCCATCCAGAAATGTACCAGCCCTGCTCCTTGCACAGTGCAGAGCTGGGGGGTGAGACCACTGCCAAGCCTCTGCTTTTAGCATCAGCTCCCAAAACGAGGAACAGATGCTGGTGTTTCCCTTTCATTCTTGCCCAACTCGTTTCTTGTGTCTCCTTCTCCCCCCAGGCCTGGATCTGCTGGCACAGGCTGAAGCTCTGGTCTGCTAGAGAGGCGAGCTCTCATCTCTGCAGGGAGGAACCCCCGGCATCAGCCCTGTGGTCCATTGCACAGAGATGGGGCCAGGCTCCAGGAGTGTGGCAGCAGTGGGGACAGACCTCCCAGATGCCTTCCCTCTTCACTTCACACCCAAATAAGGCCTTTTCTAACAACAGCCCAACAAGACAGAGCTGCTTTGGAACCTCCCAGCAAGTACCTGCTGCACCAAGCCAAACTGTGGCTGGTTAGGAACGTGTTTGGCACAAGGTGAAGGGAACCACTGGGTGTTGCCCACAATCCAGTCCCAACCCCAGCTGATACAGCGAGGTGATGTGGAAGAAGGTCTCTAGACTTGTTATTGAAAGGCAGATTGCATCTGGGCACAAGTATGACCAGCCTTTACCATCACTTTGGTGACAGGAGCAGTGGACCTGTTGCCATCTTGCCCCCAGACCTCTGAGGACAGTCAGGGAGTAGAAAGGGCTGGCTGCTCCCTGAGGGCTGCTGAGCCAGGAGCCACCCCAGGCACTTTCACTGTTCTTAACCACTTGGAAGCTCTGTTTTCCAGAGTAAGTTCCCTTAGCAGTCCTGGATGAGGCAAGGTGATGAATCAGGTCCCAGCTCTATCTAAGAGCAGCAGGAGATGGATCCAAATGCAGGTCCAAGATCTATCTTGGAAACTGAGACTTGACCTGATGTTCCAGTATGAGCTAAAGTAAAATCAGTTTTGTAAGTTCAATCAAGGCTCATCTAAGTAACTTCATTTCCTGAAAGTTAACTGCATCTTTTTCAGACGCTGTTTCTCTCTAGAACTGATCACATGGGGCACGGGGAGATGGAGAGGCCGTTGCTTACACTGATTCCTACAGAAACCAAGGCCATCCTGGAGCTGGTGGAGCCCTAAGGGAAAGGGGAGGAAAGGGTGGCACCTGCAGGGAGGGGGGAGGCAGGAGAGGAGACCCCAACCTGACAGCAGAGGATTCCATCCCCCGTGTGTCACACTGGGGATAAAGCTGAGGGACCACGAGGGTCAGGGTCTCCTCTTCGATGGCCGATGGCCAGGGAGGAGCTCGTCTGTCTGTTTGCCCTGAGCCTGGATCCCTGTGCTCCTGGATCCAGTTCCTGAGCCCAGATCCCTCCTGCCACTGACCTCTTCCCTGTGCCTGCTCTGCAGCATCAGTGGTGACGCAGTCATCGAGGGAGGGGGCAGTTTCATATATTTGTGTATATTTTATTATTTTCTAATTAGTAGTATTTTCATTATTATTATAATTTCATTAAAGGTGGTTCAGTTTTAGTTTCCAACCCACAAGTCTTTTTCCTCTCATTTCCCTTTCCAGTTTCCCCGGGATGAGGGGAAAGCTAATTGGGTGACAGCTGCCTGTGTTTAGCTGCCTAATTGGGCTGGGTGGAGGCTAAAGCCTGACACCTGACCACAGGTGAACTCAGAGCACAGTTCAGGCCAGACCTGAAGGCTCGTGGTCAGAGGGTGTGAATGGAGGCTCTGGCTCCTGGGGCCCTGGCACCAGAACAGGCAGCAGTGGCCTGCAGAGGACAGGGATTGCTTGATCTACCAGTCTGTGTCTCTGCTCTTCTGTGGAGGGACTGCCCACAGCGGAGAGGTGAGCTGGGACAAGAGGGATGATGAGCTCTGCCCTGCCTTGAGCTCTGCCAGGCTCTGTCCTGGTCAAACCACTGCAGGTCCTGTGGGCACTTCTGGGCTACAAACCTAAGCAGTATTTAGGAGAGGAGTGGGAAGAGGTCTTGCTTATCTAGGAGACAATGATTTTACTACCTAGGAGAAGCTGGGGCTGCTGGGAAAGCTCCATCTTCATTGCACAATGTAGGGCTAGGCCAGGGTGAGCATAAACTCTGTGCAGCTGTGGCAGAGCTGTTTGTTTTGGGGTTTGATTCACAGCTGCTGGCTGCAGTGGCAGTGGTTTAATGATGCTCCTTTCAGGAGGTTCTGCATTCAGCTGACAGCAAATACTTCTCCACACCCAGCGCATCCCGACAGCCACTCACTCATCCTCTCCTGCACTGGGAGGAAGGCTCCTGCAAACAGAGCAGGCAGGTTTGGTCCCAGGAATCTTGAACAGGGCTCTCCTACTCGAGAGGCTCCCAAACAACAGCACCACAGTGTTCAGAGACTGTCACTGGAGCAGGACAAGGCTGCACTTGGGCTGGGTTTGTGCTGGGCCGGTGTCCCTCCTCTGCCAGGGAAACACCAGGCAGGTGTGCTGGCAGCTTGGGAGGAGTGGAACAAGCCTCTTCATGGCTGTTTCCCCCCTGCAGATCCATGCTGATCCTATAGCTGTAGAACTTCAGAAGCCCTCCTGCCCTGTTAGCGTGCCCAGGCTCCCAGGACCACTGCACACATCCTGCATGGAGCAAATGCCTGGTCATGCCGGTGAGCTCAGCAGCCTGCTCTGCCAGTCCAGGGGGTACTTGCCTCCATGTGCCCTTTGTTGCCACTCCAGCACGGCCAGGGTGCTGGGAGAGTCTCCTTTTTCCTCTCACACAGAGCATCCTGAGCAAACACAAGTCCCTGAACTGACTGCAGGGAACAAACACATCACTGGACCTTTGGTACAAGAAAGACATTGAGGGCTGGAGCATGTCCAGAGGAGGGGAACGAGGCTGAGGAAGGGTCTGAAGAACAAGTCTTATGAAGAGCATCTGAGAGACCTAGGGCTATTCAGGCTGGAGAAGAGGATGCTGAGGGGAGACCTCATCGCTCTTTGCAGCAGCTGGAGAGTTGATGAGGTGGGTCCTGGTCTCTTCTTCCAAGGAACAAGTGATAGAATGAGAGGAAATGGCTTCAAGTTGTGCCAGGGGAGATTTAGATGGGATATTGGGAAAAATTCCTTCATGGAAAGGATTGTCAAGCACCGGCAGAGGCTGCCCAGGGTGGTGGTGGAGTCTCTATCCCCTGGAAGGGTTCAAAAACCATGTGGCCATAGCACTTCATGACATAGTTTAGCAGGCACGCTGGGATTGGGCTGATGGTTGTGCTGGATGAGCATAGAGGGCTTTTCCAACATTAAGTTTTTTGTGATTCTATGAAAACTTGGCTGATTCAGCCAATCCTGATGCCAGTGTGTTTTTTTGCAAATGACAGCACCAGTCACTCCAAATCCTGAAAGGTCTGTTCACTTCTGTACCTTGTATGATTGTGAGCATTAAGAAAAGTACTGTACAGTATCAATAGCTCTGTGTGTGGCCTCCTGAAGGTGCACATGAGCAGTGTTTTAGGCTTACCTGGCAATTGTGCTGAGCAACATTGTGATAGATCACAGATGACCAGAGTGTTCAGCAGCTCACAGATGTGCTCTGGGCTTGCTGCAAATACCCTGCAAACTTCTGCAAGGCTTCCCCATCCCTGGAGGTTGTTTGAGGCCAGGTTGGATGGGGCTTTGAGCCCCCTGATTCAGTGGGAGGTGTCCCTGCCCATGGCAGGGGGTGGAGCTGGATGGGCTTTGAGGTGCCTTCCGACCCAAACCATTCCATGATCTGAGCTGTGAATGCAATAGCCCCGTATGAGGGGGCAGCGGCTCGGGAGAGCCATGCCAGAGGCTGAAAGCACAAACCTTTCATGTCTCATGGCAAGACATTTGGGGGGAAAAAATTGTCCCCACTGGAAACATTCTGGGATCCATATTCATAAAAGAGAAGTAAACAAGGGCTGCAGTTAATGCTTGCAAGGTTTCATTGGGAAGCCGAGAAAAGAGTGTGAGCTAACACGAGTCGTAAAGGAGAAATATCCCCAACCATTAACAAGGGGCTAGAGAAATGCTGTTGCCTCACTCTTTCATCCCTGTGGATGAGCAGTTTTACAAGGTATGTAAACATTGTTATTGTTATTTTACAGCAGGGGAATTGAAGTGTTTGGAAGAGACGTGATTTGCTAAAAGTCACCAAGTAGCTCCAAACCTCCCGCCAGCAGCGAAATGAGTTGTGTGCTGAGCACACCCTGCTGTGATCAGCCCTTCCCCGTGGCTGCAGGCTTGTGTGCACTCTGCTCCACTCACCCTCGAGCAGGACCAGCACCTCCAGCTCCAACGTGCTTTAATCAAAGTTGATGGTCAGTCTCATGGCTGAAGCACACACGGCAGGGCCTGCCCGAACCCTGGTCCCAGGCTCAACATGCTCCTCTGTTTCTGCTGTGACACAGGGCAGAGGGAATGCAGTCACTTCCCTGCATGGGTAAGAGCAGCAGGACATAAAAGCACGAGATGGTACCAGACTGAGTTATTCTGCTCCCTTTTTTAGGTTAAAAATATTACAGGGAATATATTCTGCTTTCTTGCATCTGCATCCAAAGGGACTGAAACACTCAAGGTGAGAACCACTTGTACTGGTTTCTTCACGTGCTCATCAGCTCCTGAGTCCCTGCATCTGCTGTTAAGTGTGAAGAGCACATTGGCTTTGTCTAATGCCAAAAGAGGTCTCTATTCCAGGGACACGCTCTGCTCTGGGAGGGGAAGCTTGGATCATCACACAGCCTGGAGCAAGGTACTTGCTACAGAGCAAGCTGGGCAGTTGTTGCCAATCAACACTTTCCTTTAAGAAGACAGATTCATTATTTAAACCTTTTCTTCAAAGACAAAAGTTAAGCAGGAGGGACATTTCTTCAGCAGAAAGGTCATGGAGCAGCAGGTGTAACCCTGATAACACCTTCCATATTGCTCTCTTTTTCTAAATGACAGAACCAAACCAAGTATTCAAAGCCCTCCTTCCCTCCCAACACTGCACTGTTTGCTGAGCACAGATGTGGAGCAACTCGCTTGAGTTAGAAACACAGAACCATAGAATGTCCTCAGCTGGAAGGGATCCACAGGGATCATTGAGTCCAACTCTTGTCCCTGCACAGGACACCCCCAACCTTCACACCGTGGGGCTGAGGGCCTTGGCCAAAGGCTTCTGGAATATTGTCAGGCTGTGACTGCTTCCCTGGGGAGCTGTTCCAGGGCTCCACCACCCTCTGGGGGAAGAACCTTTCCCTGATGTCCAACCCAACCCTCCCCTGGCACATCTTCCTGCCATTCCCTCGGGTCCTGTCATTGGTCACCAGAGGGAAGAGCTCAGCGCCTGCTCCTCCTCCTCCCCTGGGGAGGAAGCAGTGAAGCGCTGTGAGGTTCCCCCTTCGGTCTCCTCTTCTCCAGGCTGAACAGACCCAGTGACTTCAGTTGCTCCTCTTTAGACCCTTCACCAACTCTGTGCCCTCCTCTGGACACTCTCCAGTAGCTTTAGATCCTTTTTATCCTATAGTGCCCAAAATTGCCCCCAGTGCTCAAGGTGAGGCCTCCTGTCTTGTCATTGAGGAACTCACCCCTGGTACGTGCCACCGCGTGTGCTCCTTCTGAGACCACGCAGGCCCCTAAGAAACAGAGCTCCAGCAGAACACTGGCATCTGAGAGCTTCAACTGAGCATGGGGAACGAGGGAAGGAACAGCACAGCTTTACAAAGTGATGCCCAGTACCCAGAAAACCAACAAGTATTATTATTTCATCTCTCCCATATTACAAACCTAAAAGAATTTGCATGAAGGAAAGAAATAGAACTAAATACATCCTTTGAATTACAGAAAGGCTGGTTAACCTGTGGCATGCACACAACATGAGGGGAAGGCAGGTGATGCTGAAAAAGCATGGAAGCAGAGACTGTGTTAGCAGGGGTCAAATCAGTTGCAAGATCCAAGGGGTTTTGCTGACTGGAGGTCAGGCAGAAATTTCTTCCATAAAAAAAGAACTGGAAAGTAAATGACAGTGGCAGCTCCACATCCCTCACTTTGGGGTCACCTAGGAGCCTACTGTGCACCAGCATGGGATGACAAGGGTTTGGGAGAGTTCAACGGGAGCCAGAAGCCTCAAACTAGTTACTTTAGAAATCAAAATTGGCATAAAACCTGCCTGTCTGGGCTTCTGGGAGCCTGTGTCTCCCTTATCTCTCAGATACACCAAGATGCAGCCAGTGACTGTCCTATTGCACCAGAGGCTTTGTCCTTTCTGCAGCCTGAGCAGCACCTGCTGTGCCTGAGCAAAGCTCTGGTGCATCCTTCAGAGCCAGGGAATCATGCTCTGTGCCACACTTCACAAACTTCACAGTAGAAACAAAACCTTCCTGTCTTTGAGTTGTTGCTCCACAGCCCGTGTCAAGCCATGGACCACCAGTCCAACAGACCCCAGAACCAAAAGTGGCCTGAGAATGCTGGCACAAGAGAATCATAGAATGGTTTGGTTTGAAAGGGACCTTAAAACCTGTCCAGTCCCACCGCCCTGCCATGGGCAGGGACACCTCCGGCTGCATCAGGGGGCTCAAAGCCCCATCCAACCTGGCCTTGAACACCTCCAGGGACAGAGTGTAACAGCACCCTGAGTGTTTTTCCCATGGTTTGGCCAGTGGCCACCTGAAACTGGTGAGATGAGGTCAAACTTACAGCTGGCCTTGGGGCTGGCACACGGACAGATCTGTGGGTTCGCAGGGAAAGCGGTGACGTGCAGCCTTCACACGCTCCCTTTCAAGCTCGGAGGAGCAGAGGTGGCTTTGAGGATTGTTAGCTGTCCGTGCATCACAGGGATTTAGCAAGGTTTTACTCCCTGTATCGCATCTTTTCCTTCTTAAAACCCAGTCTGGGCAGAAAGCATGAAAAGCACTTGGCATTTCTCTGCACGCAGGCACCTGATTGCCCAGGATTAGTGCAGCCTGGGCTGCTCCAGCGGCACGGAGCGTGCACCAGAGCTGCAGACAAAAGACTCCTCAAATTAACTTTTCAAACTGAAAATCCTGCAGTTTGCAGACCCAGAACAGTAATGGTAATTACTTTAAGGATGTGTACCTGGTTTGGAGCAGGCAGAGTCCCCCGAGTCCACGATACAAAGAATTTCTGAGAGTGTTTCACTCCGGGCATTTGCGTGTAATGAATTCACCCACCGTGCACACCCCCAGGACACCAACTTTCCCTCTTGTTTCCTTCTCTTCTGTGATGACTCTTCCCCTAATTAGGAAACACTAAATATGATTCTAAAAAAATGAGGTTAGGCTCTGTGTAATGCAGGGAGGAATTTGTACAGACAGATAAGCTGTAAAACGGAGGAGCACGAAGGGGATATCTGCAGGAATTTCAACCCAGGAAGGCCTCAGTTCTTTCCAGAAGAGAAGAGAGCAAAATAGAGAGCCAGGAAAAGAATAAATGACACGTGTCTTTTAAAGCTGCTAATGGAAGATTCCCCAAGGCGAGCAATCGAGCTGGCAATCCTCCTGTTTCATTTCTTGACAGGTTCCTGTCTTTGTCCTAGTTGTCAGCCCAGACATCTCTGTATTTTGGCACTCAAGGGCTGACAGCCACCGGCAGGAGGGGACAGTGGGACACAACCAAGACTCTGCTGAGATCCAGCGCAGCCCAAGCGTAGACTCCACTCATCCCTCCTACTCTTCCACCTTCTCCTCTCCCCAGCTGTTCACTGAGACAGGTAAACCTTTTCTTTTTAACTCCAACTCACTTAATTGTTTGTGCTTACTGATGGATTCGACCAGACTGAGATTTGCCTACAATAGTGCTCCAAGAAAAGCAGCCAACAGGGGCCAAAGGCAGCTGCAGTCCTGTTTCCACTGCTTAATGTTTCAGCTGGTGGGGTCTTTGCCATCTTGGCATGCATGGAGGAAAAAACTTCTTTCCTGAAAGAGTATTGAAGCCCTGGCAGAGGCTGCCCAGGGCAGTAGTGGAGTCTCCATCCCTAGAGGGGTTCAAAAACATATAGAGGTGGTATTTTGGGGCATGGCTTAGTAGGCACAGTGGTATTGTGTTGACAGTTTGCCTTGATGATCTTAGAGATCTCCTCCAACCTCAATGATTCTATGTTTCTATGCATGAGTTAACATGAAGGTATCAGCTCCTCTCTTCCCCTTCCAATGGTTTCTCAGGACAGCCAGCATGGGGGACAAGCACTGCACAAAAAGCAGTGATAGCTCTCCAGATTGCTAATGGGTTTATTTTATGCCCCTTTCACATCCCCTTGGGGGACTACATTGGCCATAAAAAAAAGTTTTTTGATCAAAAGGCAACTGAAAACCTTTCTGCAAATCTTGCAGAAAATCAGTCTAGAGCCTTTCCATCTTGGGGCATGGATTTGGGGACAGACCTGCCATGTGTCATCCATGAGTCCCTGCAGAACAGCACACAGCATGCTGAAAACAGAGGTGCAGGTCAGAAAGCACTCAGGGTGCCCATGAGGAAATCAATTAACTCTCCATGGCTATCTCTTAATAGCCTGCTCGTACAGCAGGAGGGCCCCATTGCTCCCAGTGCTCTCAGCTCCAGGAAGGCTGGTTTAATAACTGGAATTAAGGAGTAAAACTTGTGATTGCTCATTTTGGGAACCAGGCCCAGGTTGCTGGGAGAAGATGCAAGGGTGCGTGCGGGGTGCCATCACCTGCATCCTGTTGGTTCATGTCTAAACCCAGAAATCTGGATGAGAAGGTAAAAGCAAAATGCCCCAACCCCTTGAAATGTGTCCAGCAGCCACTTGGAAATGGAGATGATCAATACAAAATGGAAGAGGTTGAAATTTCTTTGCCACAGCGGGTCTGCCCTGTCCCCTTGTGAAGCCAGGGATCGCCCCTGGATGGTTGATGGTCCTTCCCTGTGCAGAGCTCCTCTGCCCCAGTGGACACAGAGATGGCCCCTGGCTGGGAGCTGCTCCATGGCTAAGGTTAAGGTTCTCCTAAGGGACAGAATCTCCTTGTGAGCCCTTCCATGTCCTGCCAAGGAGGAGTGCCCAGGGATGCCCATTGCTGCCCACTGCTTCCAGTAGACCCGGACACACCAGGCTGCAAGCACCCCACTGCCAGTGGCTTCCCAAGAGAGAGCTGGGCTGGGCTGGGCTGGGCTGGGCTGGGCTGGGCCACAGGAGGTTCTTGCAGTCTGCCAGGAACCCAAGGGCTGCACATAGTTGGCATGGAAAGAGCAGATTATTATTAATGACTGTGGCTCATATTTCACCCTAGAGGAGCCCAAAGCCTCTTATGGGTGGGGTGTTCAAGCGCCTTTGGTGTCGGTCTAGCCTTGTTCACTTTTAAGATGGTAATAAAACTCCCACAGATGGTACTGGAGCAGACCTGTGCAGGGAGATGAACGGGGCTTTTACAGCTCTTGGGAGGCAGGAGGACCTGGCCAGGGAGCCAGCATTCTCTGCATTCACTGCTGGAATTCTCACCATAGGAAGGACAATGGATCTCTTGGAGTTACTCCAGAGGAGGCCACAAAGATGACCCAAGGGCTGGAGCACCTCCTGTACGAGGACAGGCTGGGAGAGTTGGGATTGTTCAGCCTGGAGAGGAGAAGGCTGAGGGGAGACCTTAGAGCAGCCTCCCAGGACTGAAAGGGCTCCAGGAAAGCTGGGGAGGGGCTCTTGATCAGGGAGTGCAGGGACAGGATGAGGGGGAACGGTTTTGAGATGCAAGAGGGGAGATTGAGATGAGATCTGAGGGAGAAATGTTTTGCTGTGAGGGTGGGGAGGCCCTGGCCCAGGTTTCCCAGAGCAGTGGTGGCTGCCCCATCCCTGGAGGTGTTCAAGGCCAGGTTGGATGGGGTTTTGAGCCCCCTGATCCAGTGGGAGGTGTCCCTGCCCATGGCAGGGGGTGGAACTGGATGGGCTTTGAGGCCCCTTCCCAGCAAAACCATTCTGTGATTCTATGATTCAAGCTGTGGAAAAGTGTTTGGACTTGTAAAGGAGGGACAGTGTTTGGGGACCCACTTTAGACACCCTTGAAGTGATGTGGAGCAGTGCCACTTGTGTTGGTGATTGCCTGAAACCTGGAAACACCAGTGCCAGTCCTTCTGGTGCGGCCGAGTGCCGTCACCATGCCTTATGCCTTTAGTAGATGCAGAAGAGAGAGCCTTTGCTTCCAACACCGGGAGAGCAAGAGCCTGTGAAGATAAAGCCCATGGAAGGGCTGGCCTTGGATGCTCTTGCATGTGGGTGATTCAGGCAGCAGCAATGTGATCCAGTCGGAGCAGGCTCGGCGTGCACAGCTGCCTCATTACCTGGAAGGGGCTGGCAGCGAGCCACACACTGCACTGCACCTCCACCCTCCAGCCCGGAGCAGCGAGGGCCCCAGCCAGTTCCTAGCTCATGCCATGGGGCAGGGCCAGGGAAGCTGCTTCTCTCCCAAGAAAGGGCTTGGCATCACCTGATCGCACTCTAAGATAGCAGGAGCAGAGCGTAGGAACCAAACAGGAGTTGGTGCTGGGGCAGGGAGTAAGCAGGGTTGTAGAGGGCTTCTCCGTGTGTGCCCATGCACATCCCTGCTGCAGCATCCCTGCCTTCAGAGCAGGGCTGCTGGTGATGCAAATCCCACCAGCAACCTGGAGGGTGGTGGTGGAAGACAATTTCAGCCAGTCCTTCTCTTCATACCACAACATGTGGAACACCTCTGCTATGAGGACAGACTGAGAGAGTTGTGGTTGTTCAGTCTGGAGAAGAGAAGACTCTGGGGAGACCTTAGAGCAGCCTCCCAGGACTGAAAGGGGCTCCAGGAAAGCTGGGGAGGGGCTCTTGATCACGGAGTGCAGGGATAGGATGTGAGGGGATGGCTTTAAATTGGAAGGGAAAAGGTTTAGATTAGATATTAGCAAGAAATTATTCAGGATGAGGGTGGGGAGGCCCTGGTTCAGGTTTCCCAGAGCAGTGGTGGCTGCCCCATCCCTGGAGGTGTTCAAGGCCAGGTTGGATGGGGCTTTGAGGCCCCAGATCCAGTGGGAGGTGTCCATGCCCATGGCAGGGGGGTGGAACTGGATGGGCTTTGAGGTCCCTTCCAACCCAAACCCAATGATTCTGCATATGCCCTTTGCAAAGGAAGGGCAGGAAGGGGCCTGAGTGGTTCCTCTGGCCATCCCTGTGATCTTTGGCACAGGGCTGGGCTGCCTGCTCAGATACAGCTCCCTCAGAGGTGACCTGGTGACCAGAGGTGTTCTGCTCCCACCACAGTCCCATTCTTTTGCGCACATGTCTGGGGATGAAAGCTGCTCCTCAGTTTAGCTTCAGCTACTTTCATCCTGGGGGCACTCTGTCCTTCACTATCCTAGCCAATGATGCACACACTCAGTCCCTCAGGACCTCCCTGGATTGTGCTGCTGCTCCCACAAGAAGAGGCAAGACCTGGGAGCATGTGGCAATGCTCCTCACAGGCTGCAGACAGCCCCAGTGCTCCCTTGCTCACTGCAACATACCAAGCAGCACTCTGAGGACCCATACAGGTCATAGAATCATAGAACAGTTTGGGTTGAAAGGAACCTCAAAGCCCACACAGTTCCACCCCCTGCCATGGGCAGGGACACCTCCCACTGGATCAGGGGCTCAAAGCCCCATCCATCCTGGCCTTGAACACCTCCAGGGATGGGGCAGCCACCACTCTCTCAGCCACCCCAACTCTCTCAGCCTGTCCTCATGGAGTCCCAGCCTCCTACCTCTCTGCACAATGCCCTGGAATGCTCTGCCCGCTGCCAGGCCCACAGAGCCCTGACTCCCTTCTGACAGCAGGATCCTGCCCAGGTAAATCCCATCCCATTCCATGAGCAGACTCTCCCTTCCTCTTGAGTTAGCGGAAATATATTTTTTCAGGCCTGGAAACTTTTGCAGGTGGGTGTAAAGTTGAAAATAAACAGCCAAGATACTGCATCACCTGCAAGGGCTGGATCCAGATCCTTCCATTGTAGCTGCCTGCTGTGGGAAGCCATCATGCAGTGAAATTAGGGAGCATCTTTCCCAATAAGAACATAAATTGAAAATAAGGATTTTTTTTATCCCCCTCCCTCTGTTAAGCCTCGTCCTCCCCGAATGGTAAATCCTGGCTGGCTGATGGGTGTTTAGAAATGCTCTTTCATTGACAAAGTGAAAAAACACGTGTACCAAAGGGTTCTCTAAAGGTCCTTGTAGACAGTGATTTGTGATTGTTTATTCTCATCAGCGAAGCAGGAGCCATTAAAATGGATGTGCCTGTTAAGGAGCACATTCCCTTTCTCCCTGTGAGGTGCAATTACAATAATAAGCTGCACAAGAGTGAGACCAACTTTTCAAACATCTTGTGAGTGGCAAAACACCTCCACAGGTCCCGGGCTACAACTGGCAGGAGAGCAAAGCTACAGACACAGCACTGTGGCATCAACTCAGCACCACCACACCATCCCTTAGGTCCACTCATGGCCTCAAGTTGCACCGAGGGAGATTTAGATTGGATATTAGGAAAAATTTCTTCACTGAAAGGGTTCTGAGGCACTGTAATGGCTGCCCAGGGAGGCAGTGGAGTCACCATCCCCTGGGCAGATGAGGTGCTCAGGGATGTGGTTCAGTAGTGGACAGGGACGGTTGGACTCGATGATGTCAAAGGTCTTTTCCAACCAGGTGATTCTATGATCTTCCTCAATCCAGCGGTCCAGTCGGGGTGGTGGGCAGCACCCCTGGCACTGTCCCACTGCCCTGCCCCTCATTCTCCCTCAGCAATGTCACAGTAAACCATGCCTGGAGGAGCTGGAGGCTGCCAGTGCCAACCTCACTCCTTGATCCAGAGGGGCTGCTGCCATGGAGAGCAGCACAGCAGTGCTGGCTTTGCCTGCCCACCCTCACTGCCTGGGCTTTTTTTTTTCTTTAAAAGCTTATACCCATGTGCTCTTTGCATTTGTTTGTGAGCTCCTGGGAAGGCTAAATCTTGCCTGACTTTGCAATTAGAAGGTGGGGTATGAAAACACTCCCATGGTTTCAGGGAACTGGAGGTTTAAAACAAAAAATCTCCCCAGGAATTTAGCTCTGGCTGGAAATAAGATCTTTGGATAGTTGCACATCAGTTTCATCTAGCAGAAGCCTCTCAGGAAAACAAGGAGATAAACCACCTCAGTACTTCCAAGCTCTTAGATGTGAAGTTTTGACCTTTTATCTCCATCCAAGTTAAAAATATTTGTGTTTTGCCATGCCAGCTGAATGGACCATCAGCCCTGCCCAGGGTCTGAGGGCAACCAAGCCGACCTGGGTGCTCCATCACACAGACTGGCTCTGCTTTGGGTCCCATTTAACTGGGAAAGCAAATAGTAAATTGTTTGAATAGCTAATGGCCCTCATAATGAGCTGTTTGTGTAGTGTTCCTCATCTGAATTTCTGGGTGAAACTTCCAGCTCCAATCTCCTGTTAGACCTGTATTAGATGAAAGACTCCTTTCCCATTTGGTGTCAGCTGCCCACACAGGTTTTCTTGGGCTGGATTAAAGTCACACATAACCTTTGCTTTGGTGAGTGACTGAGATTTTGGAGTCTCATGACTGCTTTTAAGCCTCGCTGAGTAGTTTCAGCCCTTGTCTGGGGGAGTTCCTGGCTTTACCAGCCTGCCTTTGTAGGCCAGGCAGCAATAACAAGGTCCACTATCAGAACACAGGTCCTTCCTCAGCACAGGAAGGACATGAAGCTGTAGGAGTGAGTCAAGAGGAGGCCACGGAGATGATTCCAAGAGCTGGAGCATCTCCTGTGTGAGGACAGGCTGAGAGAGTTGGGCTTGTCCAGCCAAAGCCTTTCCCCAGGAATAGAACAGGTTGCCTGGAGAAGTCGTGGATGCTCCATCCCTGGAGGTGTTCAAGGTGGTGGGAGGTGTCCCTGCCCATGGCAAGGGCTTGGGACAGGATGGGCTTTAATGTCCCTTCCAACCCAAACTATTCCATGATTCTATGAACACCAGAACAAGGTCCTGGCACTGCCAGTTCCTCTCCCTACGCCCAGGCTGGTAGCAGCTCTTTCAGCTTGATATGATGTTGATGTTCAGCCCATCAACACCAAACTTAGCTGTGATCTTATTGTGTCTTTGGAGGCTTCTTCAAAAGTCTGTGGAATGTGCACTTCCTTCTCTGTAACCCCTGCCTCTGGTCCTAACAGCCCAACCACAAAAGCCAATGGAGAAACTGCACGGATGGGAGTTTCACTGCATCTGGCATTTGGGTGAAAAGCCAGGGCTTGGTAATAAGGTTTGAATTATCAGAGCTGTCTGGCTACAAGATAAATACTATGAAAACAGGTACAGAAAAAAAGCAAGGGAAGGGAGACAGAAATGGAAGAGAAACAAAATCCATCTTCAGTGAGAGGATGAGACTCCAGTGCAGGAGCACAAGAGGTTTGTTGTGTGGGTGACTCTCCATCAAGCCTGGAGGTAAAGGGTTTTCTCACCACCGGGTTGATGCTCAGCATTACTTGAGAGGGTGCTTCCCCCAAAAACACAGACCCCAGGGAACTTAGAAGGAAACCTGGGCTTGGCTGGCGCTGTTTTTAATCCCTCCCTTTTAATTCCCATGCACCTGGGAATGTTTCTGACACTGAGCAGGCTTGAAGCAGAAGAAAGGTCGACAAAATCCATTTTATGGTGGTTGTCATTAATTATCTCAAGTCTCCTCCTCAGCTTAGTCATTATCTTACAGCACCTGATTTACCTTTAAATATGACCTCTCTAGAGTATCAAGGCAGGGCCTTGTCCCCATCATCTGAAAAGTCTCTGGCATTGCAAGACCAGTGGAAAAACATCCACCAGGGACCAGTGAGTTCCTCAGTTCCTCTAAAAGTCTTACATTCAATTAACTCAAACCTGCTATTTAAAAATGAACTTTAAACCCCGCTGATTCCATGCAAGGCAGAGCAGTGGGTGAGTGTGCACTGACACTGGTGTCGGTGCTTGCTACGACATCCACTGAAGGAGAAGGACTAGAGAGTCAATATCTGTGTATGCCCATACATAGCTTCATATCCCTCCTCCAGACCTTAATTTCCCATTAAGATTGGATACTAATTGGCACAAGCTGCACTCTTCACTGAACACCATGTCATGCAAAGGGAGGGGTCGCACAGTGCTCCCGGTCGGACCCGCTGTGCATTAAACAGGGTGTTCCCGTCTGTTGTCCATTGGTCCATTGGGATCAATGCAGGTGGAGTCATGGAACTGGCTGGGGAGTGGAGCATGAAGCCCAGGAAGGCTTCACCCACACCATGGATGGGGACACCGGAGCTGACACCCTGTAATAGTGCAGCAGCAACAGTCACAGGGAAGGTCTCCTCCTTCCAGACTCTGTTGGCTCTGACCAATTTTTCTCTTTCCCAACCTGCTCCAATGCATTCCCACACAGAGATGCAGAGGAAGTGGTGATGAATTCATCGCAGGGTGGTTGCAGTGCTCCACCAGCACCAAATCAGTTTGGTACTGCAAGAGTTTGCAGACCAGGCCTCCAGCACCTGCAGTGGAACTGCAGAGATGAACTCTCCTGTTAAAGCATTCCCTCTGGAGCAACTCCTGCTTCTCCTGCGCTCCTGCTTTGCTCTTTCTTCACTTCTTTCCAGCCTCACTATCCCCCCTGTTTTCATTCTGTGCAGGCACAGTCACCCCACAGCCATCGGTGGAGGCACCATCACCTCTCCACACTCTCATGCGCGGTCAGGTGAGCACAATTCCAATTCCATCATTGTCCTCGTCACCTTGTACTGCAGACTCCACTATTTTGCTTCTGTTCCTTTCAGCATCACTGCCTCTCCCTTTCTCCTCTTCCTGAATAGCAGCATAACACATTATTTTGGAGATGAGTTTTCTCACTCTGATTTGCATTCTGCTATTTTCTGCCATGCGTCTGCCCAAACATCATCTGACTGGCTTGTCGTGGTGGGATCGCAGTGCCACTTTCACTCTCTCTGGGCTCTTCAAAAGCTGTTGGCTTGTTTCCCTGCTGCAGCAGGACCAGCCTCCCATTTCAAGCCTTGTCCAGCTTTCCTCGGGGTTTTAGCTACGTGGGACGTAAGCTCTGTCTTTTCCTAAGGCTCACTGCCTCCCAGGGAGCCTTGCTCGTTCACACCACCTTCCCACTCCACCAGATAAACATCTGAGCTTCATCTACCACAGCCTCTGCTCATCCCCATGCCTGCACCTCGGTGGAGCCCTGCCTGCCTTGGACAGCTTCTTGGGAAGAAACCATGGGAAGCCAGCCCATGGCAATCCCTCACAGTGATTTCTGAATCCACACTGCCTTTTGCAAGAGCCTCTAATTGTAAATCCTAATTTAGTAAATTACCTCAAGGTGCTTCTTGCTCCATCTTCTACCTCATTAACAAAGACAGCACTGTTTAGGAATACAGCTTGTTTGCTGCTGGTGGACATGGACTTCAGGACAGCCCTGCACGCACCCCACACACGTATGGGCAGCTCCCCAGCTGAAAAAAAGGAGTTTGCCCTGCCCTGGCAAACCTCAGCTCTCCAGTTCCTTCCCTAGCACTTGCTTGCTCCTGCCCAAAGGTGTTTGAAATCCAATAGGAGGACTACTGTGATTTGCTTCTCTTTAAATTCCCCTTAATCTTAGCATTAATTTCCTCTGCTGCCCATCCAGCTGATGAGGTGTGAACAAAGAGGAGCAATCACTTACTGCCTGTTTAACATAGATTCAGGTGAATCCTTCAGGAGCGTTTAAATCAGTGTTGTGGGGTGGAATATCAGCTGGGAAAGCACTTCTTTGTCTTTTGGAAGGCTGGGAAATCTTCCAAGGTCCTTGGATGGCAGATAATGGATGTTGAGGAAATTTTGAGTGCTCTGGGATGAGTTCATTGTTTTTATTCCGGTTATACGTCTGAATTGGGTCTTGCTAAATGTCTATTTGTTTTGTTTAATTCTTAATGATAGAATAGTTTGGAATGGAAGGAATCTTAAATCCCACCTAGTTCCAACCTCCAGCCATGGGCAGGGACACCTCCCACTGGATCAGGGGGCTCAAAGCCTCATCCAACCTGGCCTTGAACACCTCCAGGGATGGGGCAGCCACCACTGCTCTGGGCAGCCTGGGCCAGGGCCTCCCCACCCTCACAGGGAAACATTTCTCCCTCGGATCTCATCTCAATCTCCTCTCTTTCAGCTCAAAACCGTTTCCCCTCATCCTACCCCTGCACTCCCTGATCAAGAGCCCCTCCCCAGCTTTCCTGGAGCCCCTTTCAGTACTGGGAGGGTGCTCTAAGGTCTCCCCTCAGCCTTCTCTTCTCCAGGCTGAACAACCCCAACTCTCTCTCAGCCTGTCCTCCTACAGGAGGTGCTCCAGCTCTTGGATCATCTCCATGGCCTCCTCTGGGCTCGCTCCAACTACACTGAGGACTCCAGAACTGAATGCAGGGCTCCAGGTGAGGTCTCACCGGAGCAGAGTAGAGGTGCTAGGGTGACAAAGCTAGCAGTGTATACATGTCACCTGTTGATATGTAAAGGTTAAAGGACATGAGAGCTGCAAGTTAATTTTGAAGATCTGCTCCTAGTATGGGTGATCAGCGAAGTGGGACCTGCAGGAATGTGTCCTGTAGCACGATAGGGTCAGGGTAGGTCTTGTGATGGTAGCAGCTGGCTGGAGGTGGGGAAGGGGGTGTTTGGGTCGCTGCAAGCTGGTTTCTCTTTTGCAAGGCATAGAGGTTACCCTGAAGCATCCAAGAAGGCAGAGTTGATGTGCTGCAGGAGCACCACGGAGGTATCCTAAGCTGTGCTTGGCACAGAGGTGGGGAACACAGGTGTGGAGTGTAACCTTGCCTTCCCTTTGTGTCTGCACTGGGACTTGTGTGCTCTCTAAAGCAGCTCCAACAGTCTGAAACCAAGATTATAGAAAAACATTTCATTAGTTCTGACCTGCTCCTTACTGTCCAGCCCTCCACCAAGCGCAGTGTCGTGTTCCGCACCGTTTGATCTCTGGAGCAACTCTTAGACTTTCTTCTTGTTTTCTTACTGAGTTGATTGGTTTGGGAATCACAATACTGTCCTTGGGTGCAGGGCTGGATAGCTTGGGGCACATTTCCTGGTGATATGGCTGGTACAGATTCAGCTCAGGCTACCAGTGCTAGCATTGCATGGGGGATGGATCAGTAAGGTTCAAAGGGAATGGAAGACTCTCAACCTCTTCATGTACTGGAACAGGTTTACCAAGGCCTGGAGTAGAGGGGGCTAAGGTTAATAAGTTAAACCAGCTGTGATTTGGGTGGCTCGAGGACAGGAAGGTGATCTGAGGGCTGGAGCACCTCCCATGTGAGGACAAGCTGAGAGAGTTGGGGTTGTTCAACCCCAGACTGAGATGAGATCATAGGGAGAAACGTTTTGCTGTGAGGGTGGGGAGGCCCTGGCCCAGGTTGCCCAGAGCAGTGGTGGCTGCCCCATCCCTGGAGGTGTTCAAGGCCAGGTTGGATGGGGCTTTGAGCCCCCTGATCCAGTGGGAAGTGGCAGGAGGGTTGGAACTGGATGAGCTTTACAGTCCCTTCCAACCCAACCCATTCTATGACTCTGTGAAGTCCAGGTGAGGAGATCCACCTGCTTGCTGGGGAGCTGCAGAGGAGCTTGTGGCCCGAGAACTGCTCACCTGCTGTTGTGGTTAGCTACTGGCCCTCAACTGCTGCTGCAGCTGGGAGTCACTGTTGTACCTTTTAGCTGGTGGGTGCTTTAGGTTGCTATGAGTCCTTACAGCTGGTTTGTACCTCAGTCAGAGGGCTCTTTCACCCTCTGAGGGTGAGTCAGAGGGCATTGTCACCCCCAGCTCACTCCTGTACCTGCTTCCTTGGTGACAGTGTTAGATTAGGCGTTGTTTTTCACTGCTGTCTTTAAAAACATGCTCTGAGGGCTGCAAGGATCAGCTTGTACATGCCAGGAAGTGAAGCCTTCTCCCTTACACCAACTCCCCTCATGCATATGGATGGTGAGGTTCTCTTTAACTACATGATTCTCATTGGGTTTTTTTCCCCAGGACCCTTTACCCTTCTGTCAGTGTTTTCATGCAACAGCTCTGTTTGCTCTCCCAAATGAGGCTCTAGCCAAGTTTTTTCTCGAGCTCCAGTGAAATGCTGTGCTGAATGCAGAATTACAGCTGTGCTTCCCCTCAAGCTGATAACTCACTCATGTGCTCCGCAAGCATAACAAATGTGTTTCCGACATGAGTCTCTGAAAGCTGGGACTGATGGCCCAAAGATGCCAGGAAAAAACACAGGCAGCATGTGCTCCCTCTGCATGCCTGATCTGAGGTACTCGGGGTCCTGTTCTTCCCCCAAAGTGCTCGACAAGACAGGACTTGGTGTGTAGGGGACGCTGATGGCCATGGTTGTGCTTACCAGGCTCCAAACAAACACGGGAACTCAGGGCTCCATCTAGTAGAGTCATAGAAATATTTGGTTGGAAAAGAACTTTGAGATCATGAAGTCCAACTGTAAGAGTCCACTACTAAATCAGATCCCTGAGCGCTTTGTCTGCCCAGATGATGACTCTACCACTGGCCTAGGAAGCCATTCTGGTGCCTAAGAACCCTTTCAGTGAAGAGATTTTTCCTGATATCCAATCTAGACCTCCCCTGGTGCAACTTGAGGCCATTTCCTCTTGTCCTGTTACTTCTTACTTGGGAGAAGAGAGCAGCACCCACCTCGCTCCAACCTCCTCTCAGACAGTTGTAGACAGTGATGAGGTCTCCCCTCAGCCTCCTCTTCTCCAGGCTGAACAGCCTCAGGTCCCTCAGCTGCTCCCAGAACCCCTGTTCTCCAGACCCTTCCCCAGCTCTGTACCCTTCTCTGGATACGCTCCAGCCCTTCAATGTCCTTGTAGTGAGGGGCCCAAAATTGAACCCAGTACTCAAGGTGCAGCCTCACCAGTGCCAAGTACAGGGGCACAAGCTCTTTCCTGGTCCTGCTGGCCACACTCTTTCTGATCCTAGCCAAGATGCCATTGGCCTTCTTGGCCACATGGGCCACTGCTGGTTCAATTTCAGCTCCTGTCAACCAGCGCCATCAAGTCCTTTTCCACCAGCAATACAGGAGTGGCCACTTCAAATCAGGGGCTCTGCAGAGATAAGCCCCCAGTTCTTCAGGCTGTAACCCATCACATTGGTTTTCTCTGCCCGCAGCCACCAGGCACTTTTCCATTTCACCATAAGCAAAAGAGGTCCCTGCAGAGTGTGGCCCCATTCACTAAACCACCCGCTCCCCCTTCCCTGGCAGCATCCATCCTCTGTAACGAGTGATGAGGGAGCCCTGTGGAGTTAGAAAAGTGTAGTGAAGGGTGGTTGCAACACACAGGCAGAAGGGACTGAGCAGAGATTGCCCTTTCGTGTGCCTAACGTCACAGTCTGAGGGCTCCCGTGTGTTTTTCCTGTGCCATTTTCTAGGCTTAAAACCAGCCTGAACAGGAAAAATCCAATCATTATGTGAAGCTGTTCTGTGTGGATAATCAGCACATTTATCCTGCAGAGGCACAGCACCAACGACTCTGGCTGAGGCAGCAGAGGCTCTTCCAGCCCTGGATGTGGCAGGGATGGTTATTACCCTCTCTCTGCCTACCCTCCAGCAGAGCCTGAGGTGATTGTTGGGTTTAATTGCGGTGGTGCTCCTGAGCACCAGTCAGTAAGCGGGAAGGGAAAACAGTGGGCACTGGTGCTGCTTTCTCTGTCCTCCCTTCCCCTCCAAAGCTTGCTTTAGTGGAAAGTCTCTGAACCTGAATATGTTTAGCTAACTGAGGAGTAGTTTCATCTTGGAGTTGCTCAGGGGGAGGCAGTTATTGTACCACAGGACTCTTTGGGTTAGTCAAGGCTTGATGAAACAAGAAATACAGGCCAGGGAACCTGTGTTTTGTTGGTGAGGGTCCCAGTTGCTGGAGGGAGCATGTGGGAGTCCACCTGTTTCTTTAAAATCCAGCCAAAATCTTTCCCCAGGAATGGAACAGGTTGCCTGGAGAAGATGTGGCTGCCCCATCCCTGGAGGTGTTCAAGGCCAGGCTGGATGGGGCTTTGAGCCCCTGACCCAGTGGGAGGTGTCCCTGCCCATGGCAGGGGGGTGGCACTGGATGGGCTTTAATTTCCCTTCCAACCCAACTCATTTCATGATTCTATGAATGTGTTGCTTCAGGTCCATCTGCAAGCCCGGAGAGGGCAGTGTTTTGGCTCCACGTCCTGTCCCTTGCAAGGCTGGGGCGTGTTGTGCAATGCACCCGCCTGGTCTGGGAATGGGGGAGGACTGGGGCTTGTCACCAGGAGGGCCTGAGACACCCTTCAGCCCCCAGCCCAGGAGCTTCAAAACCAAGGAGCAGTTCTTGCAGGTGTTGCAGGGAGTTTCCTGCTTCTCTCCAGCTCCCAGTTTCCTGCCTTGTCTCTCCTGTTCTAACTCCAAGGTAATAGGAGTCTTATCTCAGTGCCTCGTCCCATCACACTGCTGCTCCCCAGAAGCAAAAGTAGGGACTGCTCCTGCTCACTTGCTGTGGGAATGATCTGGGCTCTCCCCTGCAGTGCCTCACATTCCTCCTGGAGGCCTCTTCCTCTGGAGAAGAGAGAGAAGGGCTCTCCCTAGAGATGGCTCCTCATTGGCAAGGGTTGGATTTGCTAATGCCTCTGTTTGCCTTGAGCCAAACCGCTTTACCTACAACCAGCTGTGATGGCTGAACTCTGGTGTAAGGGGAATGCAAAAAGCAACTGAAATATGGAGATGTTCGGAAGGCAGCTTGAAACCTGGCTAGATAGTCCTCATCCATCAAACCCTGGCTCCTTACCCAGGTGAGAGTTTGCCTGCCAGGGATCCCAGGGGAGACAGAAGGATGGGATTGCTCACAAACAAGGTGGTGCAAAATCCTTCCCTTTGGTGATCCTTAAGGAGCTGGGCTGGATTAAGAAAGCATTAAGGGCTGATTTGCACCATGCACTTGAGAGAACAGCTTTTCCACTTTGGAATTCATCCCTCAAAGCCTGTGGGGTGGCTCAGCCCGGCTGCTGGGGCTGTGGCAGGAGGGTGTTGAACAAGGAAGCCTTAGCAAAGTGCACGACATCGTGATGAAGAGGCGTTGGGCAAGTGGATGCTAAGCCAGAAGAGCTTGTTTAGGGGCAGATGAGGTTTACTCATTGGAGAGGGCTGGAGTTCAAATCAGGCTCTGAAATTCCAGGCCTCAACATGAGGTGGTGCAAAGCACCCACTTCCTATCTGCTAACCGGCAGGCACTGCCCTCTGTGCAGCAGCAAGGAAGAAGAACTGAATGCCTTTGGGGAAGAACTGGAGATAAAGGAGGTGCTAATGAAAGCTAGAGATGAAGTCATCAAAATATAAAAAGAAAACGAGAAGGGATTCTTGTCGGGGAATTCATCCATCCCTGCTCATCTCTACAGCTGCCCGCCTGCTCTTTGGAAGAAGCAAGGAAGAGGGATGCAAAAGTCAAAAGGTTTTCTTCTCCCCTATGCTTTCCACTGTAGAACACATTTTCAACGGGGAATCCTGCCCGTGTTATCTATTCAGTCGGTGTCTCAGGCACACGGTACAACTCGAGCGTCTCCCTTCCCCGTTTGTGGAATGCGGCTGAGGGAGCTGGGGCTGTTCAGCCTGGAGAAGAGGAGGCTGAGGGGAGACCTCATCATTGTCTACAACTGCCTGAGAGGAGGTTGGAGCGACGTGGGTGCTGGGCTCTTCTCCAAAGTAACAAGTGCTAGGATGAGAGGAAATGGCCTCAAGTTGCGACAAGGGAGGTTTAGGTTGGCTATTAGGAAGCATTTCTTCACTGAAATGTTTCTCAGGCACCGGAACGGCTGCCCAGTGCAGTGGTGGAGTCACCATCCCTGAAGGGATTTAAAAGATCGGCAAAAAGGCTCAGGGATCTGGTTTAGTAGTGGACAGGTACAGTTGGATTCATTGATCTCGAAGGTCTTTTCCACCCAAATGATTCCATGGTTTCCTCCCCAGCCACAAACCTGGCTCTTTGGATGACCTCTGGACCCGGGGCATCGTCTCACCTTTTCTCTCTGTATTTTGACAATTGTTCTTCCAACTATGTTCATAGAATCATGGAATGGTTTGGGTTGGAAGGGACCTTAAAGATCACGCAGTTCCAACCCCCTGCCATGGGAAGGGACACCTCCCACTGGATCAGGATGCTCAAAGCCCCATCCAACCTGGCCTTGAACACCTCCAGGGATGGAGCACCACTCCTTATCTCACTTTAACAAGCACCAGGAGCCTGGATATATTTTTTTTCCCCTCATGTTTATTTTAAAAGAAACGGCTCATTTAACACTCTGGGCAGTCTTCAAATATAAATAACCTGTACAGCACATATCCATGTTATGGAGGAATAAATTATGCTCCTGGCTTCCCCCTCCCTTGCTTCCCTTTGATGTGATTGCTGTGGATACATCTCTATGTATATGTGCGCTTTATGCATAACAACGTAACCTCAACCCAACAGCCTCTCACTGCCTGGAGACCAGGACACCTCTCCACTTCGCTGAAGTGGAAGGTCCAATCCCTCATCCAACCTATTTTCCAGTCGGTAAAAAAAGTACACTGGAATCATCGCTGCCAGTGGTCCAAGCACCCTCGGAAAACAGCTGAACTGCCCTTCTCCTTCAGGGCACAAGGACCCGTCTGAGTGATGCTTGGACACTGAGTCCCGGGGGGCTCCACGCAGGAGGGTCGGTGGGTGCCCCCCACCCCCTAGAGTCTCCCCTGTGGAAGGTGCTGGGGGGAACAGTCCCCGGAGTCTCCGCAGTGAAAGGCGCTGGGGGGGCGGGGGGAAGCCCCGTTGAAAGGCATGGGGAGCGTGGGCAACCCCGGGGGTCTCACCTGGTGAAAGGCGGGGGGCAGCCCCGGCGGTCTCCCCCGGTGAAAGTCACGGGCGGGGGGCATCCCCGGGGGTCTCCCTGGGTGAAAGGCGGGGGGCATCCCCGGGGGTATCCCTGGGTGAAAGTCATGGGCAGGGGGCAACCCCGGGGGTCTCCCCCGGTGAAAGTCACGGGCGGAGGGCAGCCCCGGGGGTCTCCCTGGGTGAAAGGCGGGGGGCAGCCCCGGGGGTCTCCCCCGGTGAAAGTCACGGGCGGGGGGCAGCCCCGGGGGTCTCCCCCGGTGAAAAGCACGGAGTGTGGTAGCAGTCCCGGAGGTCTCCCCAGGCGAGAGGGGTGGCGGGTGGCGGGCAGCCCCGCGGCTTTCCCCGGTGAGAGGCGGAGGAGGGATCGGCTCCTGCGGCCTCACCTGCGGCGGGGGGAGGCGGGGGCAGGCGGGGGGCGTGTCCGCGGCAGCCCCGCCCCCCCGCCCCGCTCTCGCCGCCGCCGCCGCCGCCGCCGCCGCCGTTTCCCCCGCGCCTCCAAGATGCCAGGGCAGCGGCGGGGACGGTGCTGCAGCCCGCCGGTACGGGGATGGGGACGGGACACCTAGACCGGGCCCGGCCGGCGGAAGGGATGGGGGAGACACCGCTCTTGATTCCCATGGGCGCTGGGGAACGGGCGGGGGGACTGAGACCGGTCCTACCGGACCCGGGGAGGGGGAGTGCTGAGACCGTTCCAGACCGGGGAATGGCGGGGGGGGGCGCGGTACCGATCCCGACCGGGGGTGGGTGTCGGTAGGGGGGAACGAGACCGGTCCCACCGGGCACGGGGGGGACGACCGGTGCCGGTCCCGACCGGGGATGGAGGGAGCCGGGGGAAGGGAGACCGGTTCCGGTCCCACCGTACGCTGGGGGAGGTGGGGGATGGCACCGAGGCCGGTCCCGACCAGGGGAAGGGGAGGGGAGGGACAGAGACCGGTCCCGACTGGGAAGGGGGGACCGAAATCGGTTCCGACCGGGGGAGGGGGGAAACCGAAACTGGTCCCCGCGGGTAAACTGGGGGGACCGATGCTGGTCTCGACCGGGGGTTTGAGGAGGGAGAGAGGAGAACCGGTCCCGCTCCCCACTGGAGGATGGGGGGTTACCGAGATCGGTCCCACCCAGGAAGGGATGGTGGGGGACCCCGGTCAGGGCCCCGGTGCGGCCTTTCCGGCGCTTCCCGAGGATTTGCAGCGAGTGAGGGGGTGAGGGTGGGTGGATTTCTCCTGTCCTTCCCCAGAGCTTGTGCCCGGTTCCCTCTCCCCGCACCGCAACCCCTGTCCCCCGGCTGCAAAGTGCGTCGTGAACCCACCCTAGCATCTCGGTGGGGAGACTTGGGGGGGCGGGGGGCAGCATCCTCCCTCCCCTTTCCCCCCTTCCTGGGGACAGCCTTGGACTATGGAGGGGGGGGGAACGAGGCACCCATGGGCTTTCCTGGCCCCTCCTGGATGCTGGGAAGCAGCACTTGGCTGCCTGATGAAGAACAGGGACCGGTTTGACTTCCCACAGCTGGTGATGGCCCAGCATCTCCCTGGATTTGCCAGGTAAAGCATGGCGCATCCCTTCTGCCTCTCAGCTCGGAGATGACATTTTCAATCCCTGTATTTTTGCAGCTGCCGGAGCTGGGCGCGGAGCGGCTGTTTTCCGGCTGCGCGCGTTTTCCTTCCGAGCAGCGGGGAACGGCTTCAGTTGGGTTAAAGTTTAGTGAAATGGGAGTTAAAAATGCACTGAAGTCCTCTCTGGTCCTTCTGAGGCTGGCATCACGCTGGCTTCTTGCAGAGCAAGAGGGAAAAATTGGCTTGTGTGATGTACCTAATGCAAACCCCCTCCGTTGCGCTGAGAGGCTGGGCAGGAATTCTTGGAATATTGCTCGGGTGTTGTATTGCCTGTGTTCATACAGATATTATTGCTCATCTGGAAGCAGAGCGTGTTCTGCTCGCGCTGCAAATCTGTTGAGCTGCTGGGAAACACAGCTGAGAGACGCGTGAGAGCTGCATTTCCTTGTCCTGAATTCCCCCATTCTCGCGCTTTATTTATGTGTCTTTCCTCCAAAAACATATCAGCCACATGTTTTATTGCTCTAACGTGTGCAGCTAAAGATGGTTGTAACGTAGCTTGGGCGGCACGGCGCCGTTCTGCTGAGCGGGCTGTGGAGTTTCAGGAGAGGGCAAATGGCTCTTGTTGCTCCATAATTTTCTCAAGTCTTGACATGCTGGGGTGTTCCTGGCTCTGGCTCTGCCTGCCCTGCTGCCTGGCTTTTGCCCAGGCCTCCTCACACTCTCGATCGAGCCCGGAAACCTGGAATGAGCCTTTGTTGTTGGAAGCAGCTTCAAGGAGGCTGGTTCTGCTTGAGGAGCTGCTGCAGCAGCGGGGCTGAAGCTGGTTGCTGGTGCTCACTGGAGCACTCTGCGTGTCTGGTTCCTGGTGGCATTGGCTCAGTGGCCAGGTCACTGCTGGGCAGTGTTCTGGCAAAGCCAGGAAGTGCTGCCAGCCCATTGTCCTGCATGCACGGGGGCTGAGCGGGGGCTTGAGCTGCTCCTTGACCCTTAAAATAAGATGAGTGGTGCCCTTCCTGCCTTGTCTTTCCCTATTTTGGTGAGGTGGTGGGGCACAGCAGCAATCACTTTGTGCTGGAGCAGGGCAAGGCTGGGTGGCAGAGCCCTCTGGCTTCTGCACATGCCATGGGCTCTGCACTGTGGTTGTTGCTTCTGCCTTTAGCCTGTGAGGAACACACTGGCAGCTCCTTGCTTGACTCTTGCTCCTAATGTAGGAGTAGTAAAACCAGCCCTGAAATGAGAGGATTTATGGCTTTAAATTGGAAGGGAGAAGATTTAGATTAGACATTGGGAAGAAATTCTTCATGATGACGGTGGGGAAGACCTGACCCAGGTTACCCCATCTCTGGAGGTGTTCAAGGCCAGTCTGGATGGGGCTTTGTGCCCCCCGATCCAGTGGGAGGTGTCCCTGCCTATGGCAGGGGGTTGGAACTGGGTGGGCTTTAAGATCCTTTCCAACCCAAACCATTCTGTGATTCTGATTGTGGTGATATCTCTGCCCCAGGCAGTGGTGTTGCAATGCTCTCACACCCGAGGGGGCATTTCTTGAGAATAGTCCTTGGAAAAGGCAGCGAGTGAGATAGAAATATGAGGAAAAGGAGTGAATGTCAGCGGCAGAGATGGTTGCATGGGTTCAGGCAGGTGGTGTTATTGCTCCAGAGTCCTGGGTGTGCCGGCAGCTTCCCAAGTGCTGAGAGACAGCTCTGTGCCCTGCAGAGCCTTTTGTGGCCTCGGGTGAAAGTAGTGTGTACCTACAGCCAGGGTCCCGAGAGTTGCGCTGCCTGTTTTGTAGACGTTGCTTTAGCAAAAGATAAGTTCCCTCCCTTGAAGTGTGTGCTCGCTGTGCGCCGGCAGCCTCGCTGGCACAGGCACAGCTTGGGCAGTGATGTGCCAACAGTTTGTGTGTTGTTGCATATGTATGTGTGTGTGTGTGTTTGTAAGCAGGGTGGGATCATCCTTGAGACGGTGTGAGGTTGATAAATGACTTATTTTTAAAATCAGGATTGTCTTTTCCCTTGATCATCTCCTCTAGGGGACAAGGAGGCATGCTGGGGGGGGGGGGGGGGGCTGGAACTGAACGATCTTTAGGTCCCTTCCAACCCAAACCAGTCTATGATTCTATGCTTCCAAACCTGCACTTGGGTTTTTCATCCTGATTCCGCTGGATTTTGGCTCCAAGTAGGTTTCTGGGCAGTCAGTCGTTGGGACCACTGGCCTGTCAGAAGTAGAGGAGGAGGGGGATTGAGCCTGTTATGTCTTAGGGCGGGTCCTGACTTCTGGGAGTCATCACATCTCAGAGGCTGGGTCGCTGGAGAGACTGTGGCCACTGCTTGTCCTGTCGAAGACACTGAAACCGTGACTTTCTCTGCAGACCGTGCAGCAGTTTCTTTAAACAAAGCTAATAAGCAGTGGGATATTGGGTCCCTCTGGAGGGAGTCGCTGCTTCTGATCATATACCCACCTTCGCTCGCTTGAAGTGTCTCTTAGGCTGATGCACCCCTCTTTGGGGAGCTAACACAGTATTTCAGGAAGGTTTGTGAGCATCCCCCGAGCATCCTCCTTTTGCTTGTTTTTTAATGCTGTTTGCCTGGAAAAAAAGAGGGCACATTGCAGCTCAACAAGCACCTGGCTTTACCATCATCTTTTGCAAATGAGCATCTCCATCAGCCTCTCCCATTAATGAGAGGACACAGCAGGGAAGCTGATGTCTGGCCTCCTTTGGCTGTCTCTTCCAGCGTGATCGCTTGCCGATGCAGGGATCGGGGTCCCGAAAATGCCAGGGCAGGGAGGTCAGCGGCGAGGAGAATGGGGTGTCTGTGCACTGCTGAAAGCTGCCTTGTGCAGTGTGTGGGCGGTGTGGCCCTGGCCATGGCTGCTGCAGGGCCACTGGGAAGGGAGTGTCCTGCCCCTTGGATCCTGTGCCGCCTTCCTGTTTTCCTACTCGTGGCTGCTGCAAAACGTCTCCTTAGCTCTTTTTGCCAGCAGCCCAGGACCTGCTGCTTGTCTGCTGGGTGTGAACGGAGGAACGGTGCTGAGCCTCGAGTCTTGTGTCGCCCTTGGAGGTGGCACAGGGGCAGAGCTGGGCACGCTGCAGCCCTGGCTTTGCAGGGTGGAGGTGGCAGAACCCTGCCAGCATCAGTGAGATGTGCAGCTCTTGGTGGCGTCAGCGTCTGCCCTCTCTCTCTGTTCCTTGTGCCAGCAGGCTGGGGAGCGTGGCCGATGGCAGAATAGCTCCTTTTATGCCTTGGGACATGCTGGCCTTTCTCAGGGAATAGCATATTGTGTTTGCTGGTGGCACCAGGCTCCATCATCGCTTCTGTCCCTGTGGGTCCAAGCGGGTCCTGTGTTCAGCAGGCAGTGGCTGGGATGGGACATCCTTGCCCCATGCGTGTCCTGCATTGGCCAGGACAGGGATGTCTTTGCCCCAAGCAGGTCCAGCGTCCGGGAGGCAGTGGCCAGGACAGGGACATCCTTGCCCCATCCAGCTGGGGCTCCCATCTGACTGCTCAAAAGGCAGCCTCCCTTGGCAATGCCCACCAGCACAGTGGGGAGAGGAGCAGGGCGCTGCCTCTCAGGACCACCCCACTGTGGGAACGGGACTTGATGGCAAAGCCTGGTGTGCCCAGCTGCCCCTTGCCCACTCGGTGAAGCTCTTTACCATGTCCAGCCTGGCTGTGCTGTGCCTGCTGCCTCTGTGTCGGCTCACAGCCTGCCCTGTGAGGCCTAGGGTGTGACCAGACCTGGTGCTGGATGTCGGGGTGACAAATCAGACGTACCTGCCTGTGAGTTTGGACCTCTTTTTGTCTTCTCTCCGTGCCCTTTCTCAGCTGCATGGTGCTGGTCTGCCTTAGCACAGCTTGCTTGTCCCCACGTCACCCACCAGGCTTGGCTTTCCTCCCCAAGCAAACAAACCTGACGGGCCTCCGGATGCCGCAAGGGCAGGAGACGTCACTCTGCCGCCCCTTTCCTGGCTCCTCTCTTGCTTTTGGAGTCCTCAACAGGCTCAGACATCCCTGTCCTGTCCCACCTCCCACCCCGGCAATGTCCCTCTCTCCCTCCCTTTCTGCACAGGGGTGTTGGTAGGGGCTGTGAGCTGCCAAATGTCCCCTGGTGCTACACCAGTGGGTGCTGTGGGAGCCCAGGGCCAGGGAGAGGACACTGCACCATTGCAGGTGCCATCACTTTTCCCCCTTACCCTGGTGCACAGGAAATGCATCGCATGCTCCGTGGCTGCTCCTGCCTCTGCAAGGGCTGCCCTGGGATGGCCCAGGCATCTTTTGGGCTGTGCTGAACCCGAGGGGTCTTTTAAGTAGAAGAGGAAACAGCTTGCAGGATTTGCAGGGTGTTTCCTGATGAAAAGAGTGTTTATTATTTAAAACTGAGTTGGCTGGGATGTGTCCAAGCAGAGGAGTGTGTGCTCAGTAGCCTGCTACAAACAACCTGGCCTGATAACACGGATGCCTGCTCTTCTCTGGCTGTGTTGGCAGCAGGGTTGGTTTCCTTTGGGGCATTTCCTGTGGGAATTCTTCACTTCGAAAGGAAGAGGGTGTGGATGGGATCTGTTTCAATTCAAGCTTCAGCCAAAGTGCCCTGTGGATGAGCGGGGATGCTTGCTCTCACTGGTACAGATTGAAAATGTTGCTGGATATTTTGCTTTCAACATTTAAGAGTAGAGAGATTAATCAGAAAGGGAGTTTGGTTTGTGGGTTTTGTTCTTGTTTGGGTTTTTTTGAGGTTTGGGGTTATTTTGTTGGGTACGGTTGGACTCGATGATCTCAAAGGTCTTTTCCAACTGGAAGATTCTATGATTCTTTGGTTTACAGCTCTTGCAGAGTTGGATGCTGCCAGCTCTCGGGTCTCAAAACTGTATTTTATGTATCTTGATAGAATTATAGAATCATGGAATGGTTTGGGTCGGAAGGCTCCTCAAAGCCCATCCAGTTCCATCCCCTGCCATGGGCAGGGACACCTCCCATTGGATCAGGGGGCTCAAAGCCCCATCCAACCTGGCCTTGAACACCTCCAGGGATGGGGCAGCCACCACTGCTCTGGGCAGCCTGGGCCAGGGCCTCCCCACCCTCACAAAACATTTCTTCCTAGGATCTCATCTCAATCTCCTCTCTTTGAGCTTATATATATCTCTATATCTGGACTCTCTACTTGAGAGGGAAAACACAGTATCTTGTGAAAAGTCAACATGAGAAATAATAATAAGCCTGCTACCTCAGTGAGAAACTGAGGCCAAATCCAAGAGATGCTTTTTGCAGGCTGTGCAGAAAAACAAACCCCAAATGTTTAGCAGGTCTGTGTGCCAGCTCTGCACATGAGTGACTTGGCACACGTCAAGGAGTCCCAAGGCTTTGCCCGCTTTCCATGACGTGACTTGGGATCCTGCAATGAAAGGGGCTCGGCGCCTCTGCAGAATGTTATTGCTGTTGTTTGTAACTGGAATTCATGTCTAAGAGGGAAACGAATTGCTAGGTCTGTTTGTTTACTGCTCGTTCTGCAGACGCAGGAGCTCAACCGCAGTGGGGTAATGGCCTAGAAATTAAATTTCGTTTTAATTCGCAAACCCAATTTTGAATTGGTTGACCGAAGGGGAAAAAATTAACTTCAGTCAGCATACACAGGCCTTCCTGAAGCAGGATTCAAGCACAGCATAATAAATGTAAGTTGATGAAGGTCTGTATGGGAGTAAAGAGAAGATGTGTACATGCACACCCCTCTTGAAATGCAGCCGTGCAGCATCCTTCGGCAGCAAGTCAGGGATGACGTGGAATAAATTAGCTTTTGCTTTTTCAGAGAGGCACAGAGTGAGTAAATGTGTTCCATGGACACTCATCAGAAGAACAACCCCACGAAAGCTGGTTGTGTAACTGGGCTGATTAAAATTAGGCAGGGAAAGGCCATCTAATTATGCTCAAGGACCGAAAGCAGGGGGTGGGCTGGGGAGCGCAGGGCTGGCGTGTGAGCACCCTGATGTGAGGCTGTGAGCAGCTGCTCCAGGTCACTGTCCTGGGAGGGAGGAAGGAATTTGGAGGGACTGCTTTGAGCTGCAGAGTGACCTGGCAGAACGCTTTGTTGAGGAGCAGCCTGGGCTTTTTGCTGGGTGCTGCACTGGCTCAGGCTGCTGCCTGTGGTATCTGCTGCTGGGTGAGGGTGCTGAGCCCCGCAATGACACGGTGTGATGGTGGTGATCACTCTGCCCAGCCAGTGTGCTGTCTTGCTCAGCAGCTTCTCTCCAGTGCTGGCTATAAGGAATTGCTTTGTGATAGAGGGAGAAGGGTGGCAGGAGTCTGCAGTTCCCATGCAGAGGGGAGCTTTGCATCCCTCCTGTAAGTGCTGCAGAGGCCCCCAGGCTGGACCTGCTGCCCGTGCATGGGAAGGGGGCTCTTGATCAGGGAGTGCAGGGACAGGATGAGGGGGAATGGTTTTGAGCTGAAAGAGGGGAGATTGATCTTAGGCAGAAATGTTTTCCTGTGAGGGTGGGGAGGCCCTGGCCCAGGTTGCCCAGAGAAGTGGTGGCTGCCCCATCCCTGGAGGTGTTCAAAGCCAGGTTAGAAGGGGTTTTGAGGACCGTGATTCAGTGGGAGGTGTTGGGGGTTGAAACTGGATGGGCTTTGAGGTCTCTTGCAATCCAAACCATTCTGTGATTCTATGAACATAGTTGGAAGAACAATTGTTAAAATATATATAGAAAAGGTGAGATGATGCCCCAGGTCCAGATGTCAGCCAAAGAGCCGGGTTTGTGGCTGGGAGGAAAGAGATAATAAACCACTTCAGGGCTGGGATGTTGTGAGGGAAGGGTCCCTGGGGGTGTGGGTGGTCCTGGAGGTGATGCTCTGGGTGTCAGTGCTGCGCAGACGTCTGATGTTTCTGGTTTGCAGCCTGCCTCCTGGGACAGAGGAGAGAGAAGCTCTTCCAGGCAGTCAGAGGCGGAGGAAAGCATCCTGTATTTCAGAATTATTTTAATCTTTCAGCCCACTGCCTGTACGGGCGGTGTTGATGTCTAGAGGAATCGTTCTGCATGGTCTGTCTAGCTCCACTGCCTGCTCAGTTCCCCCAGAACAGGCAGGCATTTCAGATGAGAAGCAGGGCATGGATTTTCAGTGGTGTACATTGTGAACTGCTGGAAAAAGAGAGGTGGTGAAGTTCCAGAAATGTGCTCTGCCAGGGTCTAAAGGTGTCCAGGCAACTGGGGAGGTGCCAAGGCAAACCTGAGCTTGGAGCCAAATGTGGTGGCCTCTGTTATGTGTGTGACCTGGCTGTCCAAGGGACCTTTTGGCCTTGAAACTGCTGGTTTTGGGGCCACTCAAGGGTTTCTGCCACCTGGGAACAAGTCTTTTGCTGGCTTTTGTGTTGTGGTGCTTCCCTGACCAGGCTCCCAGGAAGGCCCCGGATCGGCACCGACGTGCCTGCTGGTCTCCCTAGGGCACAGGACCTGCCCCCACTGGGCTGTATCTGCCTCCAGCTGCAGAGCTGCAGCTTGTGCAGAGCCCTGAAGGGTCACCCTGCTAAGAGTCACCTCTAGGTTACATTCAAAGTGGGGCAGAGGAGCCGAGCTGCCTTTTCTGAGTTCCTCCTCTCTTATTTTGGATGGTGAGATGCTCCAGGCACAGGAGTGGGAAGCTCCAGGTGCAAAAGAAATCCAGAAACTCTGGATTGTTGCAGAAATACATTGGCTCCGGTCACGCAAAGGTGTTTTGTTTATCTTAAAGTACCTGATATATTCTTAAAGCTGGTGCTCGGGAGCCGCTGGAGCTCCTCAGGCAGCGTGTCCTGGCAACAGCCTGCACGCACATCGGCTGTCTGAACCCTGGCTGTAAACAGGACAGACTCATCCTGGCAATCCTTGCATTGCCAAGGCCTTCTCCACTGATCATTTTGCTTTAGTGCTTGCGTTGCCTTTCCGTTGCTGCAAGCAGCTCCCCCAGGCTGACCCATTTGTACAGGGGTTGGAGCACAGAGCGAGGAACTCGACCTGCTCGAAACTCTGCTTGCAAGATCCTGAGCTGCACTGAAGCCCTGGAGAGCAAGCCAAACCCAACTACATTTGTGTAGTAAATTCACCCTGATTTCATCTGGCTCGTGCTTTGCATCACGGTGTGTTTGTGGTGTGCTGGGACCTGGCTTCAGCTCTTTCTGCCGATGCCTCTCTCTGCCTGTGTTTCTTTTATCCCCTCCCAGAAGTGTGCTCTGATTTAGGGTTTGTTTTTTGCTTGGTGCTGATCTGCACAACTCGGGGCTTTTTCTGTGATGAGCAGTTGTGGTCATATTCACCTTGCTTCATGTGATCCCTCTCCTCCATGGCTGGTGGGTGGGACATGTCCTCTGGGATCTCCACTGGCCCCACGACCATGCCTGAAGTTCTCCTGCTCTTCTGTGCTCTGCCACTCAGGCGTGCTTTCCTCAATGGGAATCTCCCATTTCTTCATCGATAAGGGCTGGCCTCTCTCCAGGACAAGCTGCACCTCTTTAGCCTCTCTGGGATTGTTCTCAGCCCCCATATTCCTCCCAGTTCTGAAAGGGGCTCTTGATCAGGGAGTGCAGGGATAGGATAAGGGGGAACGGTTTTCATCTGAAAGAGGGGAGATTGAGATGGGATCTGAGGGAGAAATGTTTCCCTGTGAGGGTGGGGAGGCCCTGGCCCAGGCTGCCCAGAGCAGTGGTGGCTGCCCCATCCCTGGAGGTGTTGAAGGCCAGGTTGGATGGGGCTTTGAGCCCCCTGATCCAGTGGGAGGTGTCCCTGCCCATGGCAGGGGGTTGGAACTGGAAGGGTTTTAAGGTCCCTTCCAACCCATCTTGTTCTATGATTCTACAATGCCACCTGAGTAGAGCCCAGGGATGCTGTGGCACCAGCCCAGACTCAGTCAGTGTCTGGGCCGCCAGTGCGCTCGCTGCCAGAATCTGCCTAGAGCACAGAACTTAATTTTGGAGAAGACTATTGCACTGGTCTTTGATTTTGTTATGCTTTGAAAGGATGAAGCCAAGCTTCTGGTTGTCATCAGAGGATGCTTTTTTGGGTGCTGGCTGCTGTCGCCTTCCTGGCCCCCTGTCTCCATATGTGACCCATTTGCATTTTTCTGGCATGGAATATTTTGGCCTTTTTTCCATCCCTTTTATCTGATTTCTGAAGTCCTTTGGCAGCGTTTCATTTGATGAATAACCATCAAGCAGCATTACCACCCTGTTTGTTGGGAGGTGATTCGTGCTGTCCATGGGGGTCATTAGTGGCAGGGTGAGGTGCCTCATGAACCGAGATGATGACTCTTCAGATTGCAGGGTGGTGATGCCTTCTGCCATGGGAGAGGATCCAGCTCCCACTCTGGCCCCAATGTGTTCTTGCTGCCTGTGGGGGTGACAGTGAGCAGGAGATGAGGCTTGGGTCCTTCCCACTACCTGAAAAGCTGCTCAACACTCCAGCCCTCGTCTGGGAAACATCATGGTCTGGGCCTGCCAGGTTGAATTGATTTATATATATATATAATTGTTTTTAAGCTCCTTCACTCCTACGGAAACTTTCGGAAGCCTCTGGCCCCTGGTGCAGTCCCTGTGTGACCTGCAAAATGCAGTGCTCCCTTCAGCATCCTCGGGATTCATGTGCATTTATTGTTCTACACCAGCCATGAGCTTTGCCATCCGTCTGTGGAGCCTTCCCGTGGAGATCAAAGCAGTCGGATGCTCTCGGAGGCGAAGGCACCTCTGTGTGTAAAACCTGTCTCCAGCGAGCCTTTCACAGGGCCTGTGATTATTACAAATGCAAAATACAGAGCGTTTTCTTTTTCTTTCAGATCATTAAAAGAGCACTTCAGTGTTATAGAGCAGATATTGTCTGTGCTGTGCCTCTTGTTGCTAAAAGCCATTCTGTGGCTCCCTCTGGCAAGCTGCAGGCAGGGAGGGAGTGTGGATGGCAGGAGGAAATTACTTTTGTAGTTAACTACTTCATCTCATGAATTGCTTCTAAGGAGAGTCAAAAGGTGTGGCAGGGAGATTTGTAGTGCCTGCATACTGGCAAAAATTATCTCTGTCAACCCTTGGAGCGGGGAGGAGCACTTGGAGCAGGGGGCTTGCTCTGGGTGGCAATGGAGCTGTGCTGGCTGGGTGTCAGAGATGGAAATGGGGAGCATGGGTTGTTGTGCCAGGGACTGAGAGTGATGGAGGCAATGGATGCAGTCATAATCCTCCAGGAAATGGGGTGGGATTGTGTAATTAAGTGTGCTCTGGGATGCAGCCTGTACAGGGCTTTGGAGCAGTGGGTTCAAGGGTTATGCTCAGGTCTTTTGCCACGATCTGATCTGTTACATGACCTGGTGAGCTGGTTGTTTCTAATGCAGCTGTGTGCACTGAGGACCTGCCTTGCTTGCTCTGTGTTTAATCCCCATCCTGGCCATGGGACGTGCTGGATGGTGTCCTTGGTACCATGGTGTAGCCTTGCTGCTGTCCTGTTGATAGTCTGGCTTTGATCAGAAAACTTCTCGTTGGTGGCAGATGAGCAAGCCCAGGTCTGCTCCTGGAGGATGCTGAGTGCTGCATTGCTGGTGGAGCATCTGTGATGTGCCACACAAAGCATGAGGGACAACCGCTACAGCCTTTGGTGGCACCCAGAGCAGAGGTAGGACGTGGGGGCAGGCTGTGGCTCTAGTGGACCAGTCTCCTCAGTGTGCTGGAGCCTCCTTGCTCTCACTGTAGAGCACAAGCTCTCTTGCATGGGGATATTGCTGTGTTGCATGCTGGAACAATAAATGCCCAGGGTGTTTGGGCAACTCTGAGGGCTTCATGGCAGCAACTGGAAGTGCATTGTTGCTGCCTGAGCTGGTCATGCCCTGTCCATGCACCTCCAAGTCTTGTTTAGCTGAGCCACCCCTGCTGCCCAGAGCAGTGATGGCTGCCCCATCCCTGGAGGTGTTCAAGGCCAGGTTGGATGGGGCTTTGAGCCCCCTGGTCCAGTGGGAGGTGTCCCTGCCCATAGCAGGGGGGTGGAGCTGGATGGGCTTTGAGGTCCCTTCCAACCCAAACCGTTCAGTGATTCTGTGAAAGCACAGCTTGTTGCTTGCAGCTGGGTGGACATCACACAGCAGCAATAGCAGTAACGAGCTGAAAACATCCAGCTCCTACAAAGCCAGCACAGCTTTTTCCTCGGTGGTCAGTGGTTTGGGAGATGGAGGAGCTACAAACCTGCCAGCAGATCTGTGCTGCCACGGGGTGCGTTCCTGCGCCCTGGGAGAGCCGATGTTGGGGTGGGCAGAGGGTGGCAGCTGGGCAGCAAAGTAGTCTCAGTGCTGGATGAATAGAGCTGGGGAAAGCTGAGCTGCTGGAATTGATCCTGATTTTCTTTTTTTTCCTCCTTTGAGATGAAGGGTAAAAGTGCTTACGTGCAGAAGTGATTGGGGGCTGGAGAGCCCTCTCTGAAGGGATGCTAATGGTTGTGAGTCACCTCGGAGGCAGCAGCATTTTGTCTTGAAAGGCTTCAAATGAAGCCTGTTTAATGCACTTCCAGGGAGCACTGCTGTCCCTCTGTCATTCTGCAGTGCTTGAAGGAGGACTGGGAAATCTGGCTCACCTATGGAGCACTCCCAAGGGGCTGGTGTGGGTAAACAGTTTAAAATACTGCTGTGATTTGAAGACAAAGCCCTGGTTTGTCCCTCCCTGAAATGAAGAGTTGGTAGCTGGAGCAAGAGGATCTCCCACATCCTCTGGCCTTGCAGGGGAGGGACGAATGAGGTCTGCATCTGGATTCCTCTCTGCCCTGAGACCCTTGTCATGGGGAGGCCCCCAGCCCCCAGCATGAGTGCCTGGAGTCACTTATGCTGAAAAAAATGTGTCTCCAAAGCACATGCCTTGTGTGCCAACCTCCTTTTACAAGGGGAAACCTGATCCCTTGGTCCCAGTAGCATGTTGCTTCCTTCCTTTTAAAGACTTTGTGTCTTCAGCTGAGGCCTGTGGGCCAAGTTACACCAGTTTGGGCCCTCTTCCTGAGTGTATTGTGGGAATAGGGTGTGAAAGTCCAAAATATCTGCTACCTGCATTGTTTCTGCATTGGGGATTGATGCTAATTGTTCCTCCATTGTCCTCAGTTCCTGCAGGAAGCCTTGTTTATTTTCCCTGCTTCACCAGGAATGCAACCCCAAGGAGCCAGTGCAGATATATTTAAACTTGCCCAAAGCAGCACAATAGCTTTAGAATTTCCCGAGCCCGTGCCATCGGACCTGTTCCGTGGTTTTGGGGTTTGGAGGCTGGAGCAGGCGCTTGGCAATGCGATGGGGCTCTGGGCTGGCTCGCACAGCCTCCAGTTCGCAGCACGCGAGGCTGGGAGCTCAGCAGGGAGGGTGGAGAAGCCTTTTTCCTGCTGGCAGCACTGAGCAAGGAAACGGGATTGAAGCGATGTCGTCTGTCGCTCACTGCGTCTCGTGGGCTCACGGGGCTGACGCAGCGCTGCAGCACGTGTGCTGCTGGGAGCTGAGCTGCTGTCTGGAGACATACCATGGCCCGTAGCAGGTGCAGATGTTGATGGAAGCTTTGGTCCAGGCAAAACTCCTTTTGGAGCCAGGCCTTCCTTGCACAACCCGTTCCAGTTTTCTCCCTTCCCCTATGGAGCTGCCCAGTGCTGTTTTGCAGTGTGGGTTGGGGATTGTGGCAGGTGGTGCCAGGCACCAGGATGGCACAGTCAGGCTCTGTGCCTGCACTAGGATGGGGCTGCACTGTGCAGGAGGAACCTCTTTGGTTGGGGATCTGTCTTTATTGTGTCCCCCAATAAATGTCCTTCAGTAGAAGTCTTGACATTGCATCTGGAGTACTGCATGGAGCAGCCTCCCAGTACTGAAAGGGGCTCCAGGAAAGCTGGGGAGGGGCTCTTAATCAGGGAGTGCAGGGATAGGATGAGAGGGAACGGTTTTGAGCTGCAAGAGGGGAGATTGAGATGGGATCTGAGAGAGAAACGTTTTGCTGTGAGGGTGGGGAGGCCCTGACCCAGGCTGCCCAGAGCAGTGGTGGCTGCCCCATCCCTGGAGGTGTTCAAGGCCAGGCTGGATGGGGCTTTGAGCCCCCTGATCCAGTGGGAGGTGACCCTGCCCATGGCAGGGGATTGGAAGTGGATGGGTTTTAAGGTCCCTTCCAGCCCAAACCATTCCATGATTCTACACAGCACAAGGGTCCCTGAGGAGCACTGGTGATGGGCTGGCTCCTCATCGTGCCGTGCTCACGTTGCAGCAGCACCAGTGCCTTCCCAGATTTGAGTCTGTCTCTTCTGCTGGCACTTTCATGCTGTGACTTTACCATCAGCCCAACCTCGCCTTTGCTACCTGGCTTCATTTCTCAGCACCTCTTTAAACCTCTTTTCTCCCCGGGTGACCAGCACCAGTGTTCTGCACTGGGACTTGGTGGCCCAGTAGAAAACACTGGAGTAGGAATAACCCCAGTGTGGCTCAGTCCCTCAAGAATGTTCCCTTTTATGATGGGGTTGTGAAGCTTGGAGTGGGCTGCTGCTTCTCCAGCCTTCAGAGGGGGATTTGCCTTTGAGATACTTTTCATCTCAGCCACCCTGCTGCTCCGAGGTTGGTGATGGATTTGCACACAACCACCTGCCCTGTCATCTTGCTTCTGGTTTAGTGAAGGAGCTGATCTTTCACAGTTCGTGCAGGTAGAAAGTGGAGTGCTGGGGGGTGGTGTGAGGAGCTCTGCTTGCCCCATAGCTCATGTCTGTGGGACGTGGCAGTGCCTGATGTGCTGCTGCATGGGTTGGGGTTTGCCTGCAGCAGCTCTTTGCAGGGCTGCCTGTCTGTGCAGCATCCATCTGGATGATGAAAGTCATGAGTTGCTCTTGAGCCAGAAGGTTATTATAAAGCACCAGCTGCTGCTGCACTGCATTTGCAGCTGTGCCCTCTCCTCGTCCTTGCAGGGCCAGGGGCCTCTGGCTGCTTGCAGGGACGTTGCTGGGCTGGAGCTGCATTGCAGGCAGTGACTGAGCAAGAGGGGAAGGATGCAGAGCTGCGGGGTGCACTTGGAGAAAGGCTTGGATCAGAAAGCTGCCGTGATGTGTGGTCTGATAGGAACCAGCCAGGCAGAGGTCTTTTTGCAGGTGCTGACCCGAGTGTGGTGCTTCGCCCGCCTGCTTTGCAGCAGGGGCTGACCGTGCTGGGCAGCGGAGGAGAAGCCGTTTAGAGCAGGGTGGCAGAAGACCAAATACCTGCAAGGAGAGGTGAAGGAAGGAGGGAGATGGTGAGCCATGGGGCATGGAAGGGGGTTTGGTGAGCAGGGGGATGGCAGGGCCACGGGAGCAGTGCACATGCCAGTCTGGTGATGTGCCAAATCTGCAGCTGTTTTTCTCCACGACCGGGCTGGACGTGGCTCTCTGGGCTGGGGCTGCCCAGCATCGCCCTGACCCCTGACTGCGGGGCTGCTGCTGGGTTTTGACTGTGCCTGGGAGGCTGAGAGAGACAGACATGGCTCATGGCTTGCTGTGCAGCGAGGGGGTGTGTGGTGGGCTGTTGCCTGCAGGAGGGTGAGCCTGGGTGCTGCAGTCCCTGCTTTTACTAATTGTGGGTGTGCAGAAAGCCCTGGGGAGCTGCGGTGTTTGGTAGGAAGCAAAAGCATCTGTGCTGTGCTCCCGGCACCTGCCAAATGGATGGGGTCTGGAGAGATGCTCTGGGGCTTTTTGTGTCCTGTGAACTTGCAGGCTCCTGAAGGAGGTGGCAGAGGAAGGTTTCCATGCCGTGTCTGTGGGAATTGCCTCTTAAGGCTCCTGCACCGTTGCTGTGTGGGGTTTCTTTGAAGTGCTCCAGCTGCTGAGAAATCTGTACAGCGCGGTTCTCATGTGCGTGGCTGCAAGAGCCAGTGAGGGAATTGCAGAAAAGCTCTCCCTCATCTGCCTTGCACATCATAAACTCCAAACACTGGATCCCTGGGGAGCGTTCGGAGGGCACGTGCTGCGCTGAGGTCCCAGGGGAGCATTCAGGGAGCCATCACCTCCCTGAGCAGGGCAGAGCAGAGCCCTCCTGCACGATGCTGAGCTGGGCATTGTTAGCAGGACAGAGGCAAAGTCTTCCATTCGACCACGATGTAATTGGAGGAAAAAAATACAAGTTTTGTTTGGTGCTGGACTCTCTGATGTCTTGGAGGTGAATGAGGTCTCTCCCTGATGGAGACCTCGTGGGCTTTGGCCAGAGCATCCTTGCCCCATGCAGGTACCCTGAGACAAGGTCCTTAGAGCTGCTTCTGCTCCATGGTGAACTCTGCCAAAATGTGAGCAGTGTTAGGCTCACAGTGAAGGCTTTGCCTCTACAGGTGAAACATTCAGCTCTGTCTGCAGAGGGTTGTTGTGGATTCTGGTGGGTTTGGGGGGCTTTTAAGGTCTCCGTGACGTCCAAATGATGTGCTGAAGGCTGGTACCTGATTCTGAAAAATGGGTGTGTTGGTGATGTCTTGAGTTCTTGTGAAGTCATGACCGACTTAAAACAACAACATAACATTTGTGCTTCAACTTACACTGCATCGGAGCAGCTGAGGGCCCTGGGGCTGTTCAGCCTGGAGAAGAGGAGGCTGAGGGGAGACCTCATCACTCTCTGCAGCACCTGGAAAGGAGGCTGTAGCGAGGTGGGTGCTGGGCTCTTTTCCCAAGTAACAAGTGGTGGGACAAGAAACCAGAGCCTCAGGATGTGCCAGGGGAGGTTTAGTTTGGGTATTAAGAAAAAATTATTTTGTGAGAGAGTAGTGAAGCCCTGGTAGAGGCTGCCCAGGGCAGTGGTGGAGTGCCCATCCATGGATGGGGTCAGAAAACATGTAGATGTGGCACCTGGGGACATGGTTTAGCAGATACGGTGGGGCTGGGCTGGTGGTTGGACTGGATGAACTGAGAGGTCTTTTCCAACCTTAATGCTTCTTTGATTCTATGAATCCTCTCAGGCCAAGCAAATACAACATTAGCAGCTGGTGGTTTAGCATTAGGCCAGCCCCCCCCCACCACTGTCACAAGCCCTCTCCATGTTGTCCTTCCTGGCCCAGAGGAGCGTGGCTCTTCATCCACCCTGGGTGAGCGGGAGGTGGCTGCAGATGGGAAGGTTTTGTGGCATTGCCAGAACAAGCAGTGTAATGGATGGGTTTGTGCACAGCTCTACAGGTATTATTTGCCATTTTAAACAATGGGAAACATTCAGCTCCAGTACTGGCAGGAGAGGTGCAGCAGAACATACTGGGCACAGAAGGTGCTGAGCTGGGGACGACTGGAGAGAGCCTGCTGGGGTGAAGGCTTTGTGTGTCTATAAAAACTACAGAAATCCCTGAGGGGTGATGAGTGGTGGAGACTTGTGGAGCTGCTTGGAGAGATGTCATTGGGAAGAAAAGAGAGAGAAGGAATGGTGGAAAATGCAGCGCCCAAAACCAGAGCAGCTCAAGGGGCAGCCTGGGAGCTGAGATAGTGGGAATGGGAGGGGTCACTAGTGGGACATATAAAGGCAGTGGAGATGGAAGAGGTGGCTGGTGGGATGTGCTGGGGCAGCAGGGATGGAAGACGTAACTGGTGGGATGTATTGAAGCAGCAGGGATGCAAGGGGTGGCTGTTGGGATGTGCTGGAGTAGCAGAGATTGGAGGGATGGCCAGTGGGACACGTTGGGGCAGTGGGAATGGAAGGGGTAGCTGGTGGGATACACTGGGGCAGAGGGAATGGGATGGGGGACTGGTGGGATGTGCTGGACCGGTGATGCTGACAGCAGGGCTGGAGCACCCTGGCTTGGGCAGTGCCTTCGTGGTGGTTATTAAGGCTTGTGCAGCGTTTACACATTGGGAATAATCCCCTTTTTAGGCTAATGAAAGCTACTTGTGCAGCCTGCAAGGGCAGAGGTGGATAAGGGACACCCCACCAGCTGTGTGGGGACGTGAAGCAGGTCATGGGAGCCTTCCCAGCCCTCTGTCACTGGAACCTGATGGAGAAGTTGAGGAGAAAGAGAATGTTGAGATGAAGCAAAACAGTTTTATCCCATTAATCAAGACAGTGTAGGCAGTGATGAAGATGAAATTCCCCAGGGCAAGAAGGTGCTGTGCAAATGGAGAAATTAAAGAGCCACAAATCACCAGTGCCTGGTGGGCTCCAGCCAGCTCTTCCCAAGGAACTGAACAGTGAAGCAGCTCAAACGCCTGCAAAAAGTAATCTCTCATTAAAAGCAACCACTGCACAGAAGCACAGCCCCTTCTGCTCTGTCCTTAATTTAAAGCGGTAGGAGAAGAACTGTGGGAATTACGGAGCAGGCGGCTTTATTTTCACACCGAGCAAATTGGCTGAGAAAATAATTAAAGCTCATGTGGAAATGCCTGTGCTTCAGTGTGATGGATTAAGGACAACAACATATTCAGGAAATCCAGTTTAATCGGGGGGGTGTGTGTGTGTGTCTTTTTTCAGTAGTGCGATAAGGTGATCAGGGAGAGCAGTTGGGAGATGAATTATGTGGATTTTCAGCAAGCCTCGGGCAAATTCGTGAGGTTATTAAGGAAGCTGTTAGGGCAGGAGCTGGGGGAGGATTGGCCAAATCCTGGTCGATGTGTTCAGGTTTGCTGGGGGGAAGAGCAGGTGGAGGGGCGCGTGCAGCGGCGCCAGCCTGGCGCAAGGATGCCCGGCATCATCTGGGGCTTTGAGCTTGAAGTTTAGTGTGGAATATGCACAGCAGCTCCACATGCACCTGATTAAGGTTGCAAGACAAGCACAGAAAAATTAGGTAACAAAAAAATAATTAGGTAACCCCAAACTGCACAGTTGGGGTCTGGTTTTCCTCCCAGAACCCCTGTTTCTCACGGGACAGACCCGTCCCAAGGACAAATCGAGGGTGGTTTGTTGGAAAGGGTGAGGTTTGCGGGAGCGCAGCAGCAGGGCTGGAGGGGGAGTGCTTTGTGTGCATCATGGAATCATTCAGGTTGGAAAAGACCTCTAAGCTCATCCAGTCCAAGAGTCAGCACAGCCCCACCTCTCTCCCCCATCAAACTGGGAAGCAGGAGGGTTCAGCTCAGCCAGAGTGGGGGCTGCATGGGCAGCCTCGGCTCTTCCGAGATGGGACGTGTCTGCTGGATGGGACTTTTTATTCTTCCCTGAACAGTGATCCAATTGCAAACTAATTTTCCCAAAGACAACAAAAAGCACACAGACAACTGTTGCCCAGATTTTATATCCTGCTGTCAGGGGGCCAATTAAGGAAAGGGTTGCCATATTTTATTATTATTTTTAAATGTACGGGTGGAGCAACATAGCCTTTTTAAGCCTCGTTCTTGGAAGTGGCTGAGCAATTTGTGCTGGAGTTTTTCTTGGGAGTAAAAAGCAGAGGAAAAAAAAAGAAGGTGAAAACAAAATCACACTTGGTGTGGAAAATCACTTGGAGTGATCTCTCACCTGAAGCCCTGCTTTCGGTTCTAGAGTTCTCAGCACACGAAGGACATGGATCTGTTGGAGCGAGTTCAGCGGAGGCGATGGAAATGATCCAAGGGCTGGAGTACCTCCCGTATGAAGACAGGCTGAGAGAGTTGAGGTTGTTCAGCCTGGAGAGGAGAAGGCTGTGGGGAGACCTTAGAACAGCCTCCCAGTACTGAAAGGGGCTCCAGGAAAGCTGGGGAGGGGCTCTTGATCAGGGAGTGCAGGGACAGGTTGAGGGAGAAGGGTTTTGAGCTGCAACAGGGGAGATTGAGATGAGATCTTAGGGAGAAATCTTACAGGGATTGGAACTGGAGGGGCTTTAATGTCCCTTCCACCCCAATCTGTTCTATGATTCTATGAAAATATCAACCTGAAGAGTTAGCATTTTGTTAAGTAGGTCCATAGAGGAGAGGTGGTTTGCAGCGTGGCATCTGAAAGGCTGGCAAAGCCATGCCTGGTTTTGATGCTGGGGGAGAGCAGAAAGGATTTCAAGTGGACTTGGCAAACGCTGATAGAAAGTGAGAGCTGTCAGAGATCAGCAGGGTGTGCTGGAGGGGAAAATGTGACCTACAGATGTATGTTGGGTTTTAAATTCTCTGTAATGGTTTAGGAAAGCAAGTGGTGCTGTGTCCCACTCAGCAAAGCTGCTACTCACCATACACAAGGCACCTTGAGCTGCAGCAACCAGATGATAGCAAAGCCAAACTCTGGATATGATTTGATTTTTCAGCCTGATAAACCATCTGCAGTTTATTGGGGTTGTTATCCTGCGAGCAGGAGCCACTTGGTCTCCACTGCCACACTGGTCTGTGTGTGTCATAGAATCATGGAATCATTAAGGTTGGCAAAGCCCTCTCAGCTCATCCAGTCCAACCATCAGCCCAGCTCCACTGTACTGGCTAAACCGTGGTCCCAGGTGTCACGGCCACATGGTTTTTAAACCCCCCCAAGGATGGAGACTCCACCACTGCCCTCGCAGCCTTGTCCAATGCTTCACCACTCTTTCAGGGAAGAAATTTTTCCTGATATCCAATCTAAACCTCCCCTGGCATAACTTGAGGCCATTTCCTCTTGTCCCGTCACTTGTTACCTGGCAGAAGAGCCCAGCACCCATCTTGCTCCAGACTCCTTTCCAGGAGCTGCAGAGAGTGATGAGGTCTCCCCTCAGCCTCCTTTTCTCCAGACTAAACAGCCCCAGGTCCCTCAGCCACTCCTTGTAAGACTTGTTCTCCAGACCTGTTCTGGCAGAGCAGCATCTGCTGATGGTCTCGAAGGATTGTGGAAGCTGAGGGTGTTTACAGCAAGTGCTGCTGCTGATACTTGTCCCTTTGGAGGAGGAGGGCTGGAATGTGGCATTCTCTGCTGCTGTGCTGGCACAGGGGCTCTGGGTGGCACCCAGTGGGCTCCTCCCACCCTGAGTGGTGACTCCAGTGAGGATGTAGAGACCATGACTGGGCACATCTCTCCTGTGTTTGTCCTCTCCATGAGCTGTGTCCCTCGCCCTGCCTGTCAGCTGGCTGCTGGGAGTTTCTGAGAGCATGGCTGGGACCAGCTGACCCTTGGGCATAAGTGACACGTAGCTGTTTGTAAACAGTGTTAATGTTTTCTAACTTTAGGGAGTTAATGAATCTAAACAAAACACATTTTAATCTAATCAGCTATTCCTCGTGCCACACCAATCCTGGACATCAAAGCAAACATCAAAGTGAGAGGCTTTGGAGGCAGCGCCCATGTGCATCTTTGCGTGAGCGTCCTCCTCCCTGCTCCTGCTCCTGCTTCAGCCTGGGTTTTAAGTCTTCTCTCAGTTATCAGAGATTTGAAGGATGTTGTCCCAGCAAGGAAACCAAAATTATTATAAGGATGGCCCTTAGGAAAAAAGCAAAAAGGTTGTTCAAACCCTCATTTTCCCTTGGGCAGCATCTCTGCTGAAGCTGGGCACTGTGGAGGCGGGGAGGAGCTCACATTGTCCACTCGGTAGGAGATTGCCCTGGTGCTGGGCAGCCCTTGCACTGCTCTGGTGGGAGCTTTCACATCAATCCTTACTCTTCCCAAGGTTGATCAGACTCCAAAACCTATCCTGTTCTTGTCCTTCATTATTTTTAATTTGTTTTTTTTCCAGCTGGAGAGAGTCCATGGGTGAACTGGGGAGGTGAGAAGTGCTGTGGTCCTCATTCAGGGGTTCAACATGTGGCTGGAAACATCTGGCTCTTACAGCAAGGCAGCTGCTCTACCTAGAGTGTCCTGGCAGAGCAAGGGACCAGCCCTGGTTGAAAGGCAGCTTGGAAGTTTTTAAAGCAAAGGAAGTTCAACAAGGCCAAGTGCAATCCAGAGCACAAATCCAGAGCACAAATCCAGGCTGGGTGGAGAATGGATTGGGAGCAGCCCTGACGACTTGGGGTGCTGGGGGAGGAGAAGCTCGACATGAGCCGGCAACGAGCGCTCACAGCCCAGAAACCACCCGTGTGCTGGGCTGCACCCAAAGAGTGGGAGCAGAGGGGAGGGAGGGGATTCTGCCCCTCTGCTCCGCTCTGGGGAGACCCCACCTGGAGCCCTGTGTTCAGTTCTGGAGTCCTGAGCACAGGAAGGACCTGGAGCTGTTGGAGAGAATCCAGAGGAGGCCACGGAGATGATCCGAGGGCTGGAGCACCTTCTGTACGAGGACAGGCTGGGAGAGTTGGGGTTGTTCAGCCTGGAGAAGAGAAGGCTGAGGAGAGACTTAGAGGAACCTCCCAATACTGAAAGGGGCTCCAGGAAAGCTGGGGAGGGGCTCCTGATCAGGGAGTGCAGGGATAGGATGAGGGGGAAGGGTTTTGATCTGAAAGAGGGGAGATTGAGATGAGATCTTACGCAGAAACGTTTTCCTATGAGGGTGTGGAGGCCCTGGCCCAGGTTGCCCAGAGCAGTGGTGGCTGCCCCATCCCTGGAGGTGTTCAAGGCCAGGTTGGATGGGGCTTTGAGCCCCCTGATCCAGTGGGAGGTGTCCCTGCCCATGGCAGGGGTTGGAACTGGATGGGCTTTGAGGTCCCTTCCAACCTGAATCGTTCTGTAGTTCTGGGGTTGCTCCTCTTTCTGCATCTCAGGGAAGTGAGAGCAAAGCTTCTGCGCGTTGAATGTGAAATGCTGGCAAGGTGCCGATGGCTGCAGAGGTTGTGTTGGAGGGTGTTATGGCTGTGCCATGGGATCCCCTCATCCTACCACGCTTGGAGTGCAGGGGAAGCCTGGCAGATCCTGCTTATGGCAGGGGACGGCTGCTCCACAGTGTGTGAGAGCTCCCGGGCAGGCGGCCAGGAGCGTTTCCTCCTCACCGCTTTCCCGTGGCTGAGATGGGCTCCAAGGCTTGAGAAAAGCACCAGGGGCCGCAGAGAGGAAGCTGCTGGAAGCCTTTGCACTCCTCAGCTTTTTTTTTTTTTTGGATGTGGCTGCTTTTCTATGTCTCTCTTGTAAAAAAAAAAACCCTACCCAACCACCGTTAAAGTATGTGAATGTGTATCTACACATGCAAGGCTGCGTTTGAGCAGCTCTTGATAAGGTTGCTGCAGCATTAACATATCTAAATATCCAATTGCTTGATTTTATGGGCCCCTTGAGCTGGCACGGGGAAGAGCTCACAGTCTCCTCCAGGCTCTTGTGACTCCTGTTTCAGGCAGTTGGGAAGAGATGGGGTGGTAGGCAGGGATGGGTGCAGGCAGGTCCCAGCAGGGCACCTGAGGATTTGCTGTTTGCAGGTGCTGAGTTTCCCTGCCATGGCTGGGGCAGCTGCCAGCACCGCGTACTGGTGAGACTGGAGGTGGCCGCGGAGCACAGTGCAGGTGCTTGGATCGCTCGAGGCTCTGAAGTTGCTTGGCTAGAGGAGGTGGATCAGAAAATACTTGTAAAAGATGGGACACTCCTGCCCTGCCAGCTCACAGGCTGGTGGGCAGTGGGAGCTGCCTGGCCCCGCTGCCCTCACCTGTGCCCACCCAGGTGACTTCTTGGGGCTTTCTGCAGCGTCCAGGTGGGCATCACTCGTGATACAACTTGCTGGGGCCAAAGGATGAGGTGGGTGAGAAGCTCAACATAAGCCAGCAAGGTGAGCTCGGAGCCCAGAAATCCAACCATGTCCTGGGCTGCTTCCAAAGCAGTGGGACCAGCAGGGCGAGGGAGGGGATTCTGCCCCTCTGCTCCACTCTGGGGAGACCCCACCTGGAGCCCTGTGTTCAGTTCCAGAGTCCTCAGCACAGGAAGGACCTGGAGCTGTTGGAGCGAGTCCGGAGTAGGCCATGGAGATGATCCAAGGGCTGGAGCACCTCCTGTACGAGGACAGGCTGGGAGAGTTGGGGTTGTTCAGCCTGGAGAAGAGAAGGCTGTGGGGAGACCTTAGAGCAGCCTCCCAGGACTGAAAGGGGCTCCAGGAAAGCTGGGGAGGGGCTCTTGATCAGGGAGTGCAGGGACAGGATGAGGGGGAATTGTTTTCAACTGAAAGAGGGGAGATTGAGATGAGATCATAGGGAGAAATGTTTTGCTGTGAGGGTGGGGAGGCCCTGGCCCAGGTTGCCCAGAGCAGCGGTGGCTGCCCCATCCCTGGAGGTGTTCAAGGCCAGGCTGGATGTGGCTTTGAGCCCCCTGATCCAGTGGGAGGTGTCCCTGCCCAGGCTCGTGGAGATCATGGTGTTGGGGAGCATGCCGGGACACCGGCACGGAGAAGCCGGTGCTCGTGGTGCCATTTGGTGCTCTGCAAAACCTGAGCTTGGAAACAGCGTGACAGCAGATTGCAGAGGGCCCATCTCCAGCCTCATGCAGGAGAGGTGATCTAAAAATACGAGCTTGTTTGCCTCCAGCTGGAGTTGATTTGGGCATCCCTGGTTGTTGCTGGAGTGCAGCAGAGGACAGCTGGGAGATGGAAATCTGCAGACTGTAATTTTGCTGCTCATCTTTCCCCGCCCTGCTCCTAAAAGGCAGCAGCTGGGACAGACGCAGAGCAGGAGGATGGTACGTTAGAGCTCCTGACGCGCTTTGCTCCGTTTCCAGCACATGATTCACCTTTTCCTCTTCACCAAAGGGAGATGGGACTGCGTAGCTGCTAGAGGAGATGCTCAGAGGTTTGTTTTTGCTGTGCAGCAGAGCCTTTATGCATGGGAAACCAACGTGGCCCCCTGCTCTTGCCTTGGGCAGCGCTCACTGAAAGAAGCATGAAATCATCTGGTTTCTGCCGGTTTTGTCTTCAGCCTCGCTGTCCAAGTCCTCTTTCCTGGCTGGACAGGGAGGGGATGGAGGGGGTGTTGCTGCTACTCCCTCTTTGTCTCCAGTCCCACAGCATCTCTGGATGCTGGTGGCTCGTTTCGGGTGGACAGTGTGATGAGGTGCTTCAGCCACACCGATGTGCTTGTGTGAGCCTGGCTGGGCTGTACTAATGGTGTTGGGGTACCAAGAATGTCGGGGTGTTGCAGAAGTGGTGCGTTTGACTCTCCGAAGCACCTGATTCAGGTGGAGAGGATGCCTGGGAGAGCCACTGTCTCACGTCTCTTCTCTCTCTTAGGTACCAGTCCACCTTCCCTGGATTTTGATGCTGAATCAGGATTGTTTTAACTAAAGATGGAAACACTGGAGTCAGAATTGACCTGCCCAATCTGCCTGGAGTTGTTTGAAGACCCTCTCTTGCTGCCGTGCGCCCACAGCCTCTGCTTCAGCTGTGCCCACCGCATCCTGGTGTCCAGCTGCTCCTCCAGTGAGTCCATTGAACCCATCACCGCCTTCCAGTGCCCCACGTGCCGCTATGTCATCTCCCTCAACCACCGGGGCCTGGAGGGCCTCAAGAGGAATGTGACCCTGCAAAACATCATCGACCGCTTCCAGAAGGCGTCCCTGAGCGGCCCCAACTCCCCCAACGAGAGCCGCCGCGAGAGGACGTACCGCAACAGCCCTACCATGTCCGTGGCCGGCGAGAGGATCGCCTGCCAGTTCTGTGAGCAGGATCCCCCGCGGGACGCGGTGAAGACGTGCATCACCTGCGAGGTGTCCTACTGCGACCGCTGCCTGCGGGCCACCCACCCCAACAAGAAGCCCTTCACCAGCCACCGCCTGGTGGAGCCCGTGCCTGACGCGCACTTCCGAGGACTGACATGCTTGGAGCACGAGAACGAGAAGGTGAACATGTACTGTGTTGCTGACGACCAGCTCATCTGTGCCTTATGTAAACTGGTGGGCCGTCACCGGGACCACCAAGTGGCGTCCCTCAGCGATCGCTTCGAAAAGCTCAAGGTAAGCACCCAGCGTGGCTGGCTGAGGTCGTCTGTCGGGGCTGGAGTTTGCTGTGGGGTGGTTTCCAGCGCAGAAGCTGCTTCCAGATACCCCAAGGAGCACCTCTTACTCGAGCCAAATCACTCCTGAATGATATCCAGGCTGCAGGGTGGAGCTTGGGGGCTCTTGTAGGACCCCAGTACCAGAAACCTGAGCTGGTTCTTGCTTGCACGATTAGAGCAAAGTCCTTGCTATGTTGTTTTTCTCTTGCTGGTGTGTATGTGCCGAGCCCAGGCTTCAGAGCTTCTCCCCAAATAGCTGGACAGCAAAACACCATCGGGCACCAAGGGCCCTGTGGCTGTTGCCCCAGGAGTGTGGCTTTCCCCTGGGGTTTGTTTTGTCCTGTGTGAGAGCTGGGGTGGCAAAGAGAGACCTGTGAGTATCATCCCCCACGGCTGTCATGCTCAGGCCGTGCCTGTTCAGCCCTCTAGGAGAATGGGAGCAGGACGGGTCAGGCTGTGGGCATTCCCTTGTGGAAAGCTGCTCTGCAAGCTTCCAGCCTGCAGGCTGCAGCGTGTGGGAACCCTCCTGCTGTCTATAAAACCTCCCCTGTAGGTTTTACCCCTGCCTGAGGATCGCTGCACCCTGAGAAGTGCTCCAGGGAGTGCTTTCGTGTCCTCCTCAGGCTGGCTTGGTCAAAGCTTCTCCACTGTGAGAGAGGAGAGGGTCTGGGAAGACATGGATGATAAATGGGTTGAGCTCAGCCCTCTGGAGAAGGACTTTGGGATGCCAGTGGGTGGAAAAACTGGACATCAGCTGTAAGACAACAGTGGACTCACAGGGTTTGCAGCCCAGAAAGCCAGCCAGGTCCTGCGTGCATCGTCCGCAGAGAGGAGGGAGGGGGTGAGACACCCACCCACCACCCCCCCAGAGCCCTGAGTCCAGCTCTGGGATCCTCAGCACAAGGAGGGTGTGGACCTGTTAGAGCAGGTTTTGAGGAGGTCGTGGAAGTGGTCTGAGGGCTGGAATCCCTCTGCTAGGAAGAAAGACTGAGAGAGTTGGTCTTGTTCAGCCTGTGGAGACCTTATTGCAGCCTTTCAGTATATAAAGAAAGGCTGAGACTTTTTACCAGAGCCTGTAATGACAGGAAAAGGGGCAACAGTTTTAAACTGAACGAAGGTAGGTTTAGGTTGGAAGAAATGATTTTTGATGAGGGTGGGAAGCTGTGGACACCCCATCCCTGGAAGTGTTGAAGGTCAGGTTGGACAGGACTTTGAGCAACCTGATCCAGTAGAAGGTGTCCCTGCCCATGGCAGGGGAGTTGGACTAGACCATCTTCAAAGGTCCTCCTCAAGCCAAACCCTTCTGTGATTCGGAGGCAGTGATGGAGCTCTCCTCTTCTTCCCAAGTGCCCCGTGCTCCTCTGTCCTTCCCCCTCACATGGGACCTCAGCACTTCATCTCTTCGTGGATGCCATCCCCGGAAGGGTTGGCCCGAGCAGTCTTCTGTGTCTCCTAGAGGGACCATGCCAAGGGAGGGTGCTGTCTTGCAGAGAAGGTGGTTGGAGGCTGACTGGTATTTGGAGATTCCTCCTATGGTCCTGTTTCCTGGGATCTCTTTCCACTTCAAGCTTCCTGCTGAGACCAGCACTTCCAGCAGCGGGGAGCTCCCATGGTGGGAAGCCTCTTATCTACGACAGCCCCCGTTTTGTAACCTGATTTCCCCTGAGCTGAAGCATCAGAAATGAGCAATCGCTCTCCATCCCCCTTCACTCATAGCACGTATTGATCCGAACTGAATTACTGTTGTGCTGCTTTTCAGGTAGGAGAGAGCAAACTTCCCAGGGATCCCTCCGGAGTACTTTGAAGCTTAATTTTTATGCAGTGCCTGTGACAGTGGTAAATGTTATATGAACCCTTACGGATGATGTTTGACCTATATGAAGTCAGAAATCCCTCTCCATCCTCTGTGCATTCTGCATGAGTCTGCAAAATGGTTTTAATACCTACATTTTTTTTAATATTAAATAAAAATATAGCTGGTCCCATTAGAGGTCATGCTAGCAAGGCTGTAACTGTGGCAGCAAATCCCCTTTTATAACATTTCTCATGCGTTTCCAGCTCCTTATTCCTTGGTTCTTTCTCCTTTAGTGCTCTGGGCTTGTTCTGACCCAGAAGTGCTTTACTTGGCTTTTCGTGTTGTTAATGTTTTGAACAAAATCGATTTGTCTGTTCTTGTGTTTTCTGAGGGCAGATAAAGTGCTCCTATCACTCGAACAAAAATACAGAAGACTTTTTTTAATGTGGAGATGAGATTATTTTTTTCCTCCTTTTTTTAAGCTAATTGATGCCTGGAAAGAAACCTTTCTAAATGTCCAGTTTCCTCGGCTGGTTTCCCACCTGCCCTTCTCCAAAAATCATAGAATCAGAGTGGTTTGGGTCAGAAGGAACCTCAAAGCCCATCCAGTTCCACCCTGTGCCATGGGCAGGGACACCTCCCACTGGATCAGGGGGCTCAAAGCTCCATCCAGCTTGGCCTTGAACACCTCCAGGGATGGGGCAGCCACCACTGCTCTGGGCAACCAGGGCCAGGGCCTCCCCACCCTCACAGCAAAACATTTCTCCCTCAGATCTCATCTCAATCTCCCCTCTTTCAGCTCAAAACCATTACCACTTGTTATGTTGTTACAGGCTCTGCTAAAAAGTTTTTCCCCATCGCTCTTATCAGGCCCCTATAAGTATTGAAGGGCTGCTCTAAGGTCTCCCCTCAGCCTTCTCCAGGCTGAACAACCCCAACTCTCCCAGCCTGTCCTTGTACAGGAGGTGCTCCAGCCCTCGGATCGTCTCCGTGGTCTCCTCTGGACCCATTCCAACATATCCCTTTCCTTCCTGTGCTCAGGACTCCAGAACTGGACTCAGGGCTCCAGGTGGGGTCTCCCCAGAACGTAGCAGAGGGGCAGAATCCCCCCCCTCCCCTCTGGTGCCACTGCTTTGGGTGCAGCCCCAGACACGGGTGGTTTCTGGGCTCTGAGCACACATTGCCGGCTCGTGTCGAGCTTTTCTTCCACCAAAACTTCCCAAACCCGGTGTGACTTGCCCAGCGCTGTGACTTGACCAGTAGGAAGAACATGCTGTAGGAAGTGCTGTACTTGATTTCTGTCTGCCACCCCATTCCAACCACGAGGTCTCACTTTTCAGTAGGTGCTGCCAAAGGGTATCGGTGCTGTGGGTGCCCGCGAAGCGCCTGAGCTCCGTGGTGGCTGGTATTTACCTTCAGATCTCTTGTTTTTGCATTGTGCCTCACCTAAGCTTCCCCCGGTGCGGAGCAGTGCCAACAGCCCAGTCCTTTAGTCCAGGACATTCTTTTTCCATGAGGAAATGTCTCAATTAGCAAATTGGAAACCTTAGCAAGAAATGACCACGTATGTTTGCACGTAATAAAACCTGGGGGTAGAAATTAAAACCTCTTTAATATTTTCCTCCTAATTTTGCCCATGTCAGCTTGCCAGGCGAATTCATCTGCAAACAAAACCCCTTGACAACCTGAATTGCTTCTCCAACCAGCCAAGTTCTGCAGCTTGCCAGAACCCTTTTTTTTTTTCCCTTTAAAATAACAGTCTTAAGTGATTTTGGATGAGGAAGGAAGCTCTGCTAGAAGCATTCTTTCTGTGCTATTCATCCTGCCCTGCTCTCGGTTTAAGTGCAGGAGCTGTACCAGAATGGGGCAACCAGGGAGAGGGGCCGCGATGGCTCAGCCCACTGAGGACCTCAGTTCGGTGTCTGAAACCCCTGCTTCTGGCTGTGGATCAGTTTGGATGGCATTTTTCCTGCCTCCACTGTGAGAATTGCATGGGATCGATGCTGAGCTTTAGCAGCAGAGTCAATATTTGCATTAGTATTTTGTGTAGTCTTCCTTGTACAGCCCCAGTCTTTAGTTCCAGCTGCTGCGCACACTCTGGCAATACTTGTAATCCTTGCAAGTATCTGAAATACTTTAAATACTTGCCCAGAGAAGTGGTGGCTGCCCCATCCCTGGAGGTGTTCAAGGGCAGGTTGGATGGGGCTTTGAGCCCCCTGATCCAGTGGGAAGTGTCCCTACCCATGGCAGGAGGTTGGAACTGGATGGACCGTTCTGTGATTCTATGAAATCATTAAAACCATGCTGGATGGGAGCACTGGGGGGGTGCTGCCACCTGGGAACCTTCAGCAGATGGAGCTGGCTGCTCCTTCCTGCAGCTGTCTTGCCCCCAGCCCTGCTGAAAGTCCCTCCATCCCCCACCACAGGGCTCCCCTCCCTCTTTTCTCACTTTAAGTCGTTGCAGCCAGCTCGTTCTTGAAGAGCCGCAGTGGTGTGCTTGGGCGTCAAGCACTGAGCAGTTTCTCTTAATCTCTGGCTTTGATCCTGTAACTAGAGCGAGCTGGAAACGCCTTTCAACTTGCTTTCTTTGATGGAAAATTGGGTTTTGAACTGAGTAACTTCATTCTGTCAAAAGGGCTATACTTTCCACTAAAATTTTTGGCGGGGGATTTCTTTTCTTTTCTTTTCCTCTTTCGAAGAGCTGAAAACCAAACTGTGTTGTCTAAACCCTAAAACCTTTCCCCAGTGCTCCTCTTTCCCTCTGAGTTTGTTTGACATCACAAATCTATAGCACCTGTAGCGTGGCTTTCCCGTGGAGACTGCAATAATCTGACCCTACCATGTTCATGGAATCATAGAGTCCGTAAGGTTGGAAAAGACATCCAAGCTCACCCAATCCCAGCTGTCAACCCAACCCCACTGTGCCTACTAAACCATGTCCCCACGTACCCCATCTAAATGTATTTTGAACCCCTCCGAGGGGGAAACTTCACCACTGTCCTGGGCATCCTCTGCCAGTGCTTCACCAACGTTGTACACCTCAAGATGTTTTAGGAACCATCTTCAATCTCTTTAATACACATTATGGCTTTTTTTAATTTTGTGCATCTTCATCTCCACTTGTTTATGTTATAAAGAACTGAGCAGTTTTCCTGAACTGTGGTAAATCTGAGTCGTGCACATCACCAGGCTGAGGTTTTGGACCTGCCCTGTGGTTACTCACATAATGCCCATTGCTTTGGGATAAAGCACTTCTTGCCCTCGTTATGTTGCTATTTACCAGCACGTAAGTTGGCACCCCGTTCTTTCAAGACCCTGACTTGGCTCGTCCATCAAAGCAGCTCCGCGTGCCGTGTGCTGCTCCTCAGCCGTTGGCTGTGCTCTGCCAGCTCAAACAGCCACTGGCAGAAGTGTTGCAACCACCAGGGATGATGCTGACAGTGCAGGATAAACTGCAGTTATTTTCAACCCTGGCTATCCAATGCCGATAGGTTTTTCTACAGCAGAAGGATCCACCTGTTTTTAAGCTGGACACAAAGGGTTTCCAAGCTCCTCTCTGGTTTGTAGGCATTCACAGCCCAGTCCTTGTTGTGAGATTGGAGACCAGATTGAGGAACATCTGAATTTAAGAGGGGACTGTGTGGGATGCCAGGCAGGATGGGGCGAAGATCGAAGCGCTGGGGTCACTGACCTTGTATGGGAACAAGGCCAGGAGCCTTCTAAAACTGGATTGGATGCAGAAGCATCCTGTTCCCCTGGGAAGGCTCCACGTCAAAGGCTGGCAGCTACAGAGACCACAAGGGAAGGGAAAAACTGCTCTTTGGGTAGGTACTTCATAATAAGAGTGGCTGTTGCCCAGCACTGTGCTTAAGCACTTGGAGAGCTGTGGGTACAGGAGATGAAATCCTTAGCATCTTGCCAGGCGAGCAGTGGGGGTGAGGATGGGCAAACGGGTGATGTGAGGGGGACCCCGAGGGAGGGCAAGTGAAAGGTGTGATGTTTTTAAGGGGTTGGATTGCTGCCTGTGTTTCCTGCTTGCTTCGAGGCTTTGGCATTTGCTAGCAGCGACCTATTTGAGCAGGTCCTGCCGCAGCGTGAGCCGCGGTGCTGAGACCCACGCTGAAATATTCATGTTTGCTGCTGTGCCAACAGGCACTTCTCTTCAACCAGAAGTGCTTACCTTGTGCTGCAGCCTTTTGTTTATTAACAGCTGCGATGGATAGAGAAAGAAGTGCTCCTTCCCTTCTCCCTCACCAGACGAGGTGGAAGTCATGTTAGTATTTACCCTGCTAAGAGCATTCAAGCTGGCCTGCTCAACCAGAGCCTTGAGAGAGGGCACGTGCTGGGCCCTGTGGGCAGAGACGTGGCACGCTGCAGGGTGAGGACTCATTTAGTGATAGAAAATGTCTGTGCAGAGCAAGCAGCTCCAGCACCCACTCAGCTTTGAGGCAGCACCCATTCAGCTGGGAGAAGAACCGGGTGGTGCACTGCAGTTATCATTGCATGTTAGAAGGCATCTTCGTATCCCGTGTCCTTGTGCTGCACACCTTAAACATTGCTGACTGGCCCAAAAGTCTCCTGGCATGAGCTCTCAGAGGTCCTGGGGTGCCATCTGAGTGTATCTTTTCGGGTGTGCATGGCCTCAGACTAGCAGTCGTGCTGTGTTGGGCTGCCCTTCTTCAGGTGGTGAAGCAGCTGCCAGCAGTGCAGACCAAGCTTGTGTTGGCCTCTGCTTCCCCAGCCCCATGGGAGAGAGCCTGAGGGACGACCCTCAGGAGGAGGATGTTGAGGGGCAACTTTATTGATCTCCCGGAAAGGAGGTTGGAGAGAGGTGGGTGCTGGGCTCTTCTCCCAAGTAAAGAGTGATAGGATGATAGGAAAATGGCCTCAAGTTGTGCCAGGGGAAGTTTAGATTGGATATTAGGAAAAATATCTTTCCTGAAAGAGTGGTGAAGCATTGGATGAGGCTGCCCAGGGCAGTGGTGGAATCTCCATCCCTGGAGGGGTTCAAAAACCACGTGGCTGTGACACTTGGGGACAGGGTTTAGCTGGCACGGTGGGGTTGGGCTGACTGTTGGGCTTTTCCAACCTTAACATTCCATGACTCTATGATTTTGGTGCTTGTTTTCCCTCTCGGCATGTTCGGGAAGGCTTGAGGTGTTGAATGCAATCAGTGGCAAAGAAGTCAGTCAGCTCGGCTCTTGCTGGCTGAAAATCAGCATTAAAGATCAAATTAAAAATGTATGTAGATTAGGAGCAGAACTAATGGTTTGACCTAGATAAAGGAAGCGCCTAGGCCAGCAGCACCTTATCTGCTGAGTAAAAACTCAGCCAATTATAACTTCAGATTGCTTTGCAACTGGCAGTTATGCTCCTCTCTGCCAAGTGCTGCCCTGCCCGAGTCCTGCCAGCGCCGGCAGGGGCTGCCACTGTGCCAAGGCTGGGCATGAGGCTACGCTGCTCAGAGACTTCAACCAAGAGAGAGGTTGCTGCAAGAAAGGATTTGACTGAAGAGTCTGACTGGCTCCTCCTGACCATGATTTGTGGTGAACGGAGGTCTCGGAGAAGGGATTTTTCTTTGATATTTTGCTGCCATCCTTTGCTTTTCCCTTCCAATACTGAAAGGGTCTCCAGGAAAGCTGGGAAGGAGCTCTTGATCAGGGAGTGCAGGGATAGGATGAGGGGGAACGGTTTTGATCTGAAAGAGGGGAGATTGAGATGAGATCCGAGGGAGAAATGTTTTGCTGTGAGGGTGGGGAGGCCCTGGCCCAGGTTTCCCAGAGCAGTGGTGTCTGCCCCATCCCTGGAGGTGTTGAAGGCCAGGCTGGATGGGGCTTTGAGCCCCCTGATCCAGTGGGAGGTGTCCCTGGAACTGGATGGACCAAAGTCCCTTCCAAAGTCCCTTTGAGGTCCCTTCCAACCCAACCCGTTCTGTGGTTCTGTGATTCTCCATCTGCTCAGTTCCATCTGCAGGAACTGGATAGGGGCCAACTCAGAGGAGGCTTTTCCTTTGCTGTTGAGTGACAGGCTGGAAATCCAAACCAACCAACCAATCAAGATATGTTTTGTACCACTTTTATATACTGTCTTTTCTAAAAGAAGAGCAGTAAGGCAGGTGGAAAGCTCGTTACCTTTTCAAGAGATGTGCTGCCTCCAGTTGGTTTCTGGGAGTGGGACTTAAGATTACTTAACAGAAAAAACAGTCCTTGTGCTAGACAAATTGTATGCAGGGAGCTGTGAGGTATTGCAAGGCTCCTGAGAGAGTGGTGGGGTAGAAAAGTGAGGAAGAAAACCTTTATTCACACTGCACGGTAGGACTTTGCCTTGGGACTGGTGAGCGTGTTCTCACTTGCGCTGTGTGACTCACTGCGATTGCTGCTTAATTTGTAGTTTACTGTATTGCCATGGGGCTAAACTGCATTTTTAATACATATATAAGAATTTCCTACACACAAAGAAGAGTGAGCTGAGAATGAGGTTACAATTGTGGCTGCTGTGACTCCTACACAGAACACGGGGGGCCGTTACCAGCAAAAATATGGAAAGCTCTGGTAGTGCTGTAGCTGTCGGCTCCTTCCATCTCAACCCGCGGCAGAGATGCTTTTGCTGCTTCTCCACTTAGAGAAGGAGGTGCAGACTGGCCTCCCTCTGGCAGGTGAGCGTGCACAGGATGCCACGCAGCAGGAAGCAGTCATTGCTGCAGCTGCAATGCCAAAGGTGCGACCAGTTGAAGACCTTAATGGGAGACTGCAAAAGTTTTGGAGGGTGCATTACATCTGTGTGAGCCAAGGGCGCCTGCAGCCACACTCAGCCCTGGAGAGAGGACAGTCCCCAGGATCTGGTGCTCTCCCCGTGGAGGTGGAGGCTGCTTGGATGAAGGGAAGCTCCACGCGCTGGAAATCGTAGCTGTGGACATAAGGCTGGCAATAAATATGACTGAACATATTGGAATCATAATCATAGAATCCTCCAGCTGGAAAAGACCTTTGAGTTCAACTGCACCCATCATCTGCTAAACCATGTCCCTCAAAAACTCATCTATCTTTTCTTTAAACCCCTCCAGGGATGGTGACTCAACCACCTCCCTGGGCAGCTGTTCCAGTGGTGGGTGATGGTCTCTTTTCCAAACCATTCTTTTGAACGTGTAATTTTTTTATTACCCTGTAGATAAGCAGGGCTCAAAACATGGCATTTCCACTCCAAGCAGCCTCGTGGCGTGTTCATCAAGGGGACTAAACAGAAACAAAAATACATCCAACTTTCCAAAGGGGAACAGGGAATTATTTTGGTAGAAGTTGTACTGGTAAATTAGAAACAAAAAATTAATGAGCATGTCAAGTTGTACAAGTGCAGTGGCTCCAGATCGTTAGGTATTAAATTCTTGCTTAACTTTATGCCTTATGTGATTGACCCTCATATGGTGATTAGTTGGGTGAGACTAATTTGTGTGGAAGTGCTGCTCACGCCTGCTGCCTGCGCTGGGCAGGGCAGAGAGGGAGATGCAGGCACTGGAGGTATATAATTTCCTGCTCAAAAGGACTTGTGGAGGAGCTGGGGTGCAAGGTGAGAGGCTTTCTACCTGGCAGCACAACCTGGGTTTTGTCATAGAATCATGAAATGTTTTGGGTTGGAAGGAACCTTGAAGCCCATCCAGATCCAATCCCTGCCACGGGCAGGGACACCTCCCACTAGATCAGGGTGCTGATAGCCTCATCTGGCCTGGTCTTGAACACCTCCAGGGATGGCACTCTGTTTTCTTGTTCGTGTCATGGTCCTGGGGGCTTGAAAACTGCCAAGAAGATTAATGAAGAGCAGAAAATGTCTCTAGTTCTCCCTTCCCTGAAGAGGGATGTATCCCTGGCATCTGGGAGAAGGGAGACTTGAAAACAAGCAGGAACATGTAAGACAGCAGGACGCATCTTGCTGAGGAGCTGGACTTCTTGTGGTGGCCCAGGTCTGAACTGGGAGCTCATCACTGCCTTGGAGCTGGCTGTGGCAAGAGAGTTGCCAGTGCTGGTGCCTTGGTGCCCTCGCCGTGCCACGGGAGGGCTTGTAGAGGAGCCTTGTGCAGCAGGTGGAGCCAGGCTGGCCCAGAGCTCCTGTCACCCAGTGGTCTGGCAACCTTGACTCAACATTGAGGCTGGGAGATGCTGCCCTGTTGGCTGTGCTGATGCCTTTTCCTCCTGATGCTGTTTTACACAGTTCCATCAGGTGGTGGTTGCTCCACACCTGAAATAATGCATTCAAACATGGCAAAACAAAAAGAAGTCTGAACCATTTGCAAAGTCCAGCTGTGGCATTTGCTGGGCTGGTGTGGTGTCCATCAAACAGGTTTGTGCCTGAGATGACTGGTTTAACAGTTGGGGTTTCAGTACTATTTCTGGAGAAGGGGAATAAACTCTGAGTTCTAATATTTAATGCTATTTTCCAACATCAAAAAGTCTCTGCCAGTCCTTGAGCTGTGGCCCTGTAGTTCTCAAGCCAATTTATGTTCCCATCAAACCTGATCTTTGTTCTACCCATCCCATGCCATGGAATTTAACAGATAGGTTTTTCCCCTCTCTGTCAACAGATTTTTTAACAATACAAATACTTTTATGCTATAGTTTTCTTTATAGCATCTCTCCGGATGCCTCAAATCTGTGTTACCTTTTGGAGTTTCTAAACATCCATTTAGTTCAGGTTTTTCTCTCCGTGGTCTCCCTCTGTTTCTCTCCAATCTAAACTCTTTCAGGGAAAAATTATCCCCTTGGGCACCGTTTCCTTCCCAGAACAGGTAGTTTTGTTTCCTAAAAGAATTGCAAGTCTTATCTTTTCAAGGCTTCTGCTTTGTGATGCTTTTAAGAATCTAAGCTGAATTTAAAGCTCTTTCAGTTTTGCATGAAGAGGTTATTTAAAATAAACACACTGTGTGAATGTTGGGGTTGTCCTGTGCAGGGAGGAGCTGGACATCCTGGACAGGATGATCCTTGTGAGTCTGTTCCTACTCAGCCCATTCTGTGATTCTATGATGAGAAAAAAATGATGAAGAAATAATAATGAAAAAAATTAGTGCAACTCCAGACCCTATTGGAAGTCTTGAGTGGTGAAGGATGCTCTGCCAGCTTCTGGCATTGCCCTGTGGCCTGTCTCCTTGGAGTGTCTCCTGGGAGCTTCTCTTTGAGGTGCTTGAGTATATTTGCGGCTTCTTGCTCCCTTTCCTTTTTGGACCTCCTTGAGGGGCTGGAGAGCATCCAGAGAAGGGAACAGAGCTGGGGAAGGGGCTGGAGAACAGGGGTTGTGGGAGCAGCTGAGGGACCTGAGGCTGTTCAGCCTGGAGAAGAGGAGGCTGAGGGGAGACCTCATTGCTCTCTGCAGTTTCCAGAAGGGAGGTTGTGGTGAGGTGGGTGCTGGGCTCTTCTCCCAAGTGACAAGTGATGGGACGAGAGGAAATGGCTTCAGGTTGTGCCAGGGGAAGGTTTAGGTTCGGTATCAGCTTTCCTGAAGGGGTTCTGTCAGAGGCTGCCAAGGCCAGTGGTGGAGTCCCCCAACCCTGGAGGTGTTCAAAAGACAAGTAGATGAGGTGCATGGAGGTCTGGTTTAGTAGTGGACAGGTATGGTTGGACTCAATGATCTCAAAGTTCTTTTCTAACCAACTGATTCTATGGTTACTTCTGTTCCTGTAAAATCTGCATGGTTTTTGAACCCATCCAGGGATGGAGACTCCACCACTGCCTTGGGCAGCCTGGTCCATGCTTCGCCACTCTTTTGGTGCAGAAATTGTTCCTTCTGTCTAGTCTAAACCTACCCCGGGTCCCTTTTCCATGGGGCAGCTTTCCAGCCACTCTTCCTCAAAGCTGCTTTTACTTCCTGTGGTGAGGCTGGATGGCACCACTGCCCCACGAGCATCACGGTTGAGGGCAGCCACCCCTTGCCTGCTGCACTCCTGGGGTGCAGGGCTGCTGACAACAAACCACCAGCTCAGCTTGCTGACAACACATCTCTCTTGGGAGAAGCACTGACACCCAGAGCTCACCGAAACAACCAGCAGCTTTGCCGGAAGATTAATATTCCTACCCTGAGTAGCTGTTGTTTAATATTCAGGATATATTGCATGATGGGTATAATGAATATTCAAGAGTGTGAATTAGCATAGCTCAGTTAATTATGCTCTGTGTGCAATTGGGAAGGCACTGCCTCTCGTTAGGCCTGTGCTCAGCTAATCGCGGCGTGTACTCGTGCTTGGAAAATGTGTCCCAGCAACGTTCAGGATCTTCAAGTAATTTGGAGAAACAGTTGCGTGCACTGGGGTGAGCATTGTATGAATTCCTTAGTAGGCTCCAAGTCATGCTCTGAGATGCTGAATATTGCTATTATTATCACATTAGACCCTTAAATAGGCCTACAGGTGTTATTAAGTGATTTTATTATGACGACTGACGTGCTTTTTTAAAAACTCTGATTTAAATATCCTCGGTGTGTGATGTGCCCTTTTATAGACATGAATGTACAGTAGTGCAACTGCTGATAGAAATCCTTCAGTTTGGGGAGTGGAAGTGGACCTTGGGACCTTGAGATGAGGAATGTGTGGGGTTAGGAGCAGGTTGGATGAGGCTTTGAGCCCCCTGATCCAGTGGGAGGTGTCCCTGCCCATAGCAGGGGGTTGGAACTGGATGGACTTCAAGGTGCCTTCCAACCCAAACCGCTCCATGATTCTATGTTTCTGTAATTGCTCTGTCCTTTCAGCTGGCTGTGGGCTGATCCCTGGAATGTCCCTACTGCTGCTTTGGGCTTTCTCTTCAGCATGCCTGCTCCAAGGTGACCATCCCGTTGCTGGAAGGTGCACATTATCTACAGGGGAGCTGAGCATGTTCCACGGAGCTGGCAGACTCTGCCTTATGATGGCTGCTGCGGCCATTCGCTTGGCCTTAAAAGTCTTTTCCAACCTAAATGTTTCTATGTGTCTATGAATGGCTGGTAGACCCCACCTTGGTTTGATCTTTATCTATAAACAGGTATGTCTGTGAGGAGGAGAGCAGAGGTGTGTCCCCAGAATCTCTGGAGCTGGCTTCCAGATAAACAAGTTCTTGCACCTCTGATGTTTTTTCAGAGCTCCTGTCTGGCTGGTCCATAGTAGGCCACGTGTGTAACAGTTGGAGAGCCCTGTCCTTGCAGGATGTCCTGACTGGATAATCATAGAATCATTTGGTTGGAAAACACCTTTGAGATCATCGAGTCAAACCGTCCTGTCTGCTACTAATCCATATCCCTGAGCACCTCATGTGCCTGCCTTTGAAACCCCTCCAGTGCTGGGGACCACACCACTGCCCTGGGCATGCAGTGCTACACGTTGTGCAGTGTAAGCAGAGACCTTCTCTGCTGCCAGCATCTGACATAGAGGCTCTGTGTCAGAAGGTGGAAGCACCACCACGAGCTGAGAAACCAGGCGGGATGACAGCGCTGGGCTTAGCATGGAGAGTGAATTCTTGCTTACTAATTAAAGTAATTAAAAGGTCAGTCCTCCTGACCTGCCTTTCTCTCGTGAGGGTGCTCTGGCTGTACACAGCAGGATTAGAATCATAGAATCATAGAATCTTCTGGTTGGAAAAGACCTTTGAGATCATTGAGTCCAACCACACCCATCCTCTGCTAAACCATGTCCCTCAAAAACTCATCTATCCTTTCTTTAAACCCCTCCAGGGATGGTGACTCCACCACCTCCCTGGGCAGCTGTTCCAGTGCCTGAGAACCCTTTTGGTGAAGAAATATCCAATATCCAGTCTGAACCTCCCCTGGCACAGCTTATGGCCATTTCCCCTTGTCCTGTCACCTGTCCCTTGAGAGAAGAGATCAACACTCGCTCTGCCACAGCCCCCTTTCAGGCAGCCGTAGACAGTGCTGAGGTCTCCCCTCAGCCTCCTCTTCTCCAGGCTAAACAACCCCAGTTCCCTCAGCTGTTCCTGGTAGGACTTGTTCTCCAGCCCCTTCACCAGCCTCGTCACCCTTCTCTGGATGCTCTCCAACCCCTCAATGTTCTTCTTGCACTGAGAGGCCCAGAACTGACCCCAGTACTCGAGGTGTGGCCTCACCAGTGCCCAGTCCAGGGGCACAATCCCTGCCCTGCTCCTGCTGCCCACGCTGTGTCTGACACAGCCAAGATGCCATTGGCCCTCTTGGCCACCTGGGCCACTGCTGGCTCATGTTCAGCCCCTGCCAACCAACACCCCCAGGTCCTTCTCCTCCAGGCAGCTCTCCAGCCACTCTGCCCCAAGCCTGTAACACTGCTCGGGGTTGTTGTGCCCCAAGTGCAGGACTCGGTTCTTGGTGTTGTTGACCCTCATCCCGTTGGTCTCAGCCCATGGATCCAGCCTGTCCAGACCCCTCTGCAGACCCTCCCTTCCTTCAAGCAGATCAACACTGCCACCCAGCTTGGTGTCATCTGCAAACTTGCTAAGGGTGCACTCGATCCCTTTGTCCAGACCATTAATAAAGATATTGGACAGGACTGGACCCAGCACTGAGCCCTGGGGAACACCACTTGTGACTGGTTTCCAACTGGATTTAACTCCATTCCCCACCACCCTCTGGGCCCGGCCATCCAGCCAGTTTTTCACCCAGCAGAGGGTGTCCCATCCAGGCCAATGGCAACCAGTTTCTCAATCAGAACACTGTGAGAAATGGTGTCAAAGGCTTTACTGCAGTCCAGGTACAGCACATCACAGCCTTTCCCTCGTCCATCAACTGGGTAACCTTGTCATAGAAGGAGATCAGGTTGGTCTGGCAGGACCTGCCTTTCATAAACCCATGTTGACAGGGTCTGATCACCTGGCTGTCCCACGTGTGCTGTGTGATAGCACTCAGTGTGATCTGCTCCATGACCTTCCCCAGTGCTGAGGTCAAGCTGACAGGCCTGTAATTCCCTGGATGGTCCTTCTGAGCCTTCATGTAAATGGGTTACATTTGCCAGTCTCCAGTCAGTGGCACTTCCAGGACTGTTGACAGATGAGAGAAAGGGCTTTGGCAAGGACCTCTGCCAGCTCCCTTAATACCCTTGGGTGGATCCCATTCGGCCCCATAGACTTGTGGACATCTAATTGGCTGAGCAGGTCTCTAACCAAGTCTTCTTGGAACATTGAGGGTTCACCTTCATAGTCTTCTGGCTCAGGAGGCTTGGAGCCCCGAGAACATCTTACCTTACTATTAAAGACCAAAGCAAAGAAGGCGTTACGTACCTCTGCCTTGCCCTCATCCTTTGTTACTACCATTCCCCTTGCATCTGGTAAAGGAGGGAGATTCTCCTTGGTCCTCCTGTTGTTGTTAATATACTTGAAGAATCATTTTTTGTTGTCCTTCACTGAACTGGCCAGTTGGAGTTCTAGTTGGGCTTTAGTCCTTCTAATTTCACCTGCTCCTTGTAGTCCTCCTGGGACACCTGTCCCCTCTTCCAAACCTCATATATTTTCCTCTTTTTCCTTAGACCAACACAGAGCTCTCTGTTAAGCCAACCTGGCCTTTCTCCCCAACAACTCATTTTACTGCTCACGGGGATGTCCTGCTCTTGCGCCGCCAGAACTTCCTTCTTGAGGAGCATCCAGCCCTCTTGTGCTCCTTTGTCATTTAGAATTGCCTCCCAAGGAACTTTATCAAGCAGCCTTCTAAACAGTTCAAAGTCTGCCCTCCGGCAGACCAAGGTGGTGGTTCTGCTGACCCCCTCCTTACTCCTCCAAGGACTGAGAATTCTGTCATCTTGTGATCACTGAGCCCCAGGTGTCCTCCAACAGTCACCTCCCCCACAAGGCCCTCTCTGTTCACAAACAGCAGATCCAGTGGGGCACCTTCCCCAGTCGGTTCTCTCACCAGTTGTGTCAGGAAGTTATTTTCCACACACTCCATGACCCTCCTAGGCTGTTTCCTTTCTGCTGTGTCATACTTCCAGCAGACATCTGGAAGGTTGAAGTCTCCCACAAGAACGAGGGCCAGCGATCGCGAGCCTTCTCCCAGTTGCTCGTAGAAGAGCTCATCGGTTTCCTCGTCCTGGCTGGGCGGCCGATAACAGCCTCCCCCACACTATGTCTGCCTTACTGTGGGTTCCTCTGATTTTAACCCTCAAGCACTCAGCCCTGTCGTTAGCTTATGTGTGTTATGTGTCTGTTCTGCTCTATTCTTTTCTTGCCTTCCTTTTACTTGGTTGGTTTGGGAGTGCATTTTGCTTTGATGGGACCCTGCTGGAAAGTGTTTGTGGGAGGGATGTCTGGCTCCGCTCAGGTGCGATCAGTGGGTCACAGCACCCAATCCCTCCTGCAAGCTGTGCTTCATTAATTGTACCCTGGAGCCAGGAGCAAGGAGAGCCCCGAGCAGCTGAGAGCAGGACCTGCCCAGTGGCTGGAGCTGCGGGTGACCATGGTGGCTGGGGAGCCGGCTGGGCTGCTCCGACCGTGAAATGCCTTTTTGTCCTGTGAAAGCTGTTGGATTACTCAGCTACACCCGGCCATCTCCAGCAAGCATCGCCCTCCAAGCCAGAGGAAGGAGCCTCGTGCGGAGCAGCTTGGCTGGCTGTGCTCCTTGGAGGGAGGCTCTGAAGCCTCACCCATGCTGCCATCTGAAAAGCGACCAGCCTGGCTTCCAGCTCACCCTCTGTGGACCAACACCCCTCCCTTTGGGGGCGGCAAACACGTGGCTCGAAGGAAGCACAGTGCTTCTGACACCGCTTGCTGTGTCCTTGCCCAGCTGGCTGCAGGACAAGGGGAGGTTCCCCACGTCCCCTGGCTGAGCACCTGGTGCTACGACTTTCAAGACACATTTGGTTGTGAGGGGCTGGGATTTAGGCATCTTATAGTTCAAAATCAGCCTGAAATGCAGCTGAACCCTTGTGAGCCTGCTCAAGCCCTTTCCGCTCTTACAGGCGTCTCTGATTTATGGGATAACCTCAGAAAATCACATGCACAAAGGCGTGTGTCATAAAGGATGTGCCAAAGCAATAAATCCAGATTCCTTTCTTGGTTCCCTAAAGGGCTTTTGGGAACTGAACATCCGGCATCCAAGAGAATACGTATATGGGTTGTCTTTCAGCGTGTGCTGCTGGGCTTTATTTATTTATCTAATATGATTATGATGATGATTGGAAAATAAAGGTCACGAGGTGAAAGAGGCTGATGAAAGAGGCACCCACTGCAGCTCCACATCCTGGCAGGTGTCCTTTGTGGTGGAGTGCTCCATGAAATCCAGCCTACAATGTAAAACATCAAAAAAAAGAATCCTCCTCTCTGCCCTCCTAAGAATGAATTATGTCCTGTCTGAAGCTCTCCCCGTACTAAGAGTCCTAGAATGGTTTGGGTTGGAAGGGACCTCAAAACCAATCCACTTCCAACCCCCTACCACAGGCAGACACCTCCCACTGGATCAGGGGGCTCAAAGCCCCATCCAACCTGGCCTTGAACACCTCCAGGGATGGGGCAGCCACCACTGCTCTGGACAACCTGGGCTGGGGCCTCCCCACCCTCACAGCAAAACATTTCTTTCTAAGATTTCATCTCAATCTCCCCTCTTTTCAGGATCCTTCCAACCCAAACCATTCTGTGATTCCATGATGTATCTTTCTCAACTCTTCAAGCACCACTGGTTTGGCCACTAGAACTTGTACCTTGGGCAATGGCCTCTTCCCATACTTTGCTGATGCTGCTGGCACATCTGTCAGTGAGATCAAGACCTGCTGCAGAAGTTGCAAGGAATTATGTCTTTCCTGGGGCAGCTGTGTCTATCAGCTCTGGAGGCCATTAGATCATTGCAGTACTGTCCATCCCTTTCTATAGGAATTTCTTAAGTCTGGGCTGAAGCAACATCATGGAAAAATCATGAACACCAGGGGAGGTTTAGATTGCATATTAGGAAAAAAATCTTTTGTGGAAGAGTGGTGAAGCCCTGGCAGAGGCTGCCCAGGGCAGTGGTGGAGTCTCCATCCCTGGAAGGGTTCAAAAACTGTGTAGATGTGGCACTTTAGGACATGGTTCAGCAGGCACGGTGGGGCTGGGCTGGTGGTTGCACCGGATGAGCTGAGAGGTCTTTTCCAGCCATAATGTTTCTATGATTCTCTGACTTGTGTTGATGAAGGCCTTACAAAGAGGCAATGCTGGGTTTGCAGATGTGTGTTGGTGGAGCCTGGGCGAGGGCCAATTGTGCCTGTCCATCTCTGCAGTCCACCTGAAAAGCAGCCACTCAAATATGTCAGCAAGAACCATTCAGGCAGCTTTTCTCACAAAGCAGCGTCTGGCTCAGCTTTTTCCTCTTGCTGCACTTTGTGCTGACAAGCATTCGCTAAGAAAATTAGGTGTAAGCTCCTTGCTTTTGTGAAGCCCAGGCAGTTTGGAGCCTGGAGTCGGAGGCTGGCTGTGAAGAGGGGGTGCTGTGCCACCTCCTAGTGGGGCTTCTCTTGGCCTGGTCTGCTTCTCTCTGTGACTTTGACTCCCCCCCTTAGCTGGCAGAGCTTTCTGCTGGGAGCAGGCACCGGTGCTGGGGGTCTTGCCCAAGCAAGGACTAGGAGGCTGTGCTTCTGGAGATGACCATCTTCTGAGCCTGCAGCCTGCAAAAGTTCTCTGCTCCCCTGAAGCCTCCTGTTGCCCTGAAGAACATTTTGAGTTGGAGGAAGAATTTAATCTTTGCCAAGATTGATTAACCTAATTAAGATCGTCGGTGCGGATGGTGCCCTCATCCGCGCCCGTGAGCCTCCTCTCATGGCCACATGGTACTTCTCATGTTGGTTGGACAGGCTGTCCCCTGCCACCTGTACTCTGGCTGCACCCCCCCAAAACAGCTCGTGGTAATTCAGTCTCCTACTCCTTGCTTGCCTGTGGTGTGTGTTTAATTGCTTTGCCTCAGTTTCCCATCTTTAAAACAGTGCCATGGGAGACTGAGAAGGGCAATGTAGTTGGTGAAGGATCCAGAGAACAAGTCTTATAAGGAGCAGAGGAGAGAACTGGGATTGTTCAGCCTGGAGAAGAGGAGGCTGAGGGGAGACCTCATCGCTCTCTGCAGCTTCCGGGAAGAAGGTTGTGGTGAGGTGGGTGCTGGGCTCTTCTCCCAAGTGACAAGTGATAGAACGAGAGGAAATGGCCTCAAGCTGCACCAGGGGATGTTTAGATTGGATATCAGGGAATATTCCTTCCCTGCAAGGGTTCTCAGGCACTGGGACAGCTGCCCAGGGAGGTGGTGGTGTCTCCATCCCTAGAGGAGTTTAAAAGCTGAGCAGATGAGGTGCCCAGGGATCTGGGTCAGTAGTGGACAGGAACAGCTGGACTCAATGATCTCAAAGGTCTTTTCCAACCAGGTGATTCTATGGCAAAGCAGCCCCAGCTGGGTTTTGTCACCCTGCCTGTGGGTGAGCAGTCGCTGCCGTGCCTGGCCCTGCTCACAGGGTCATGGCCGGGACCTCTCGGGAGCTGGCGTTGAGGGTGGCATCTCCAGTTCATTGCAGCAGCCTCTCTCCCTTTGCTGGGGTTGGGATTCCTGCTTGGATGGACCCACGTGCTGTGTCCGACTGGAAGCATTCTCACCCTTGGGGAGCCTTTTGGAAGGATTTACGTGAGAGCTGATCTGGCTGCTGGTCTTTCCTCGGGAGCTGGGCTGTGGCCTTGGAGGAAGCACATCCCTCAGGGGCAGCAGGTCCCCCAGGGCAGCAGGTCCTCAGGAGCTCAGAGCTCAGCCAGTGAAGAGAAGAGCTATTGATTTTTCTTTATCATGTTTTCCAATGGAGTTGTCAGTTTTCTGGCCACAAGTATTGTGCCGTTACTGCTTTGCTGTCTCAACTGTTTTGAAGTCTTGTTCACCTTTCTAGAGGTGAACCGTGTAAGAGTCAGCACTCAGGAGGTACACTGGAGAGCAAGATACTTCCCAGCTCTTGGGTCATTTGTTGTCAACTGTAAAATAAAAGAGCAGCATTAGGGATGAAGGCAAAGAGGGGCTTCATTTACTTGTTGGGCGTGGAGACCTTCAGCGTTGCTTTCTGTCTCGTCCGTGGAGAGCAGCAGCTGTGCTGGAGGTGCTCCATATGCACCAAAGTGCATGTATGGATGTGTCTCCACCCTTGGCGACGCTCCATCTCCTCTTCCTGGGCTGAGAAAAGTTCAGTTAATTCATCATTCATTAAACAGAGGGAGAGTCTTCCCTTCTCCTTCTCTTGAAGCATCTTTTATTCCATCTCCCGTATCTCAAGTCCCACCTATAAACTGAGGCTGACTCAGACCTGTCTGGAGACAGTGAGCGGGTGGTTTGTGTTGGACAAGGTGGGTGCCGTCCACACCTCGAGCAGTGTGACCAAGTCTGGCTGCATCCTGGCAGTCTGGTGTGGGAGAGTCTCTGCTGTTTACTCTTGGGCTACTCCTACCAGGCCTTATCATCACTTCTGGAGATAAAGCAGGGAGGAACTTGGAGAAAGGCAACTGAAGTGCCTCTTTGCTCCTTCAGTGGATTTTTGCATGCCTGAAGAAGCAACAACTTCTCTGCTGTCCACAGAGGAGGAGAGGAGAGCACCAAGCACCAGATGCTCTCCGTGTGGGTAAGGATGCTGCCAACATTGCCTTGAACTTTGCTTCTGCTGGGGTTCTGCACTGCTGGGCGCTTTCCCCAGTCCCTGCATTCGTGCTGGGGTTCGGGATGCATCGATTGGCCAATGAAAGCCAAGAGGTCACAACATCTTCTGCCCTTAACCACCCACTCGATGTCAAGCCGTGGGATGCAGGTGACCCAGGAAGCCTGAGGACTCACCATCTTTGGATACAGCACCTTTGATTCCTCCATCCCCAGACCACCAGGAGAGGCTGGGCTCTGTTGCTCCTGCTGCCAGAGCAGGTGTTTATCTGCAGTGGCTGCTTCTGTGCCAGCGTCACGCTGGTGCGGCGCTTGGCAAGTCACTGCTGTGATGCAGCCCCAGTGACAAGTTACTCCTCGGATGCTCGCAGGCTTCCTGCGTGGTCTAAATGTCAGCTCCTTGCAGTGCATCAGAAGCAAAGAAGATTTGCATTTGTTATGGTTCTTTTCTGTGCCACTGGGTTTGGGGCCTGGTGCTGTTCCCTCAGTGCTGGAGCTCTGGAAGTGTGGTGAGCTTTTGCTTTAGTCTTAGATGTCCTAAGAAAAAACAGGTTGAACGGCAGGATTTTGGCAGCAGAGCCTGACTGCAGGTGATGTGTGCAAGGCTGAAGGGTCTGGATGCACGGGAGTTCTCTCAACCCCAGCCCCAGACGTGAGCTGCAATGTGCTGCATCCCATAGGAAATATCCTCATCCTTCCCAGGCTCGTGGGCATTGCTGGGGACCCGTGTGGGAGCTGTGCTAATGCAAATGAATGTCAGTAGCTGGGGCCCAGAGCAGTGCTCAGAGAAGAATCCCCTTGTCTCTCCGTTGGCCTGATGCTTCTGTTGGTGGCGCAGCGATGGTTTTTTATTTCTTGGTCGTCACCTCTTGTTTTGGCTTCTCTTTGGCACATCCCCCATGCACTGCTGGGAGGGTCTCCTCCCCTCAGGGCAGAGCCCAGCCCCATGGGGCAGCTTTTCCCCAGCAGCACACATTGACATTGGCTGTTCTGCAGGTGGTGAGCATTCCCAGGACCTGCACTTTGGGCATGCTGGCTCTTCCTTCACCATCTCATACCAGCACTCTGAGCCCTGAGACCCATCTCTGTTGTAGCACAGCTGATACCTGCCAGGAGATGAGAAACAAATCATTTCTGTGAGCTCATCTGTGTGTGTTCTTCCCAGTGAAATGTGAGATGAGGCAAATGCATCAGGTTTTCCTTGCTGCTAGCCCGTAGCGCTGTGGATGCTCATGCACTCGAAGGCCTGGCTTGGGAGAGATGTCAAAGCCCATCCAGTTCCACCCCTTGTCATGGGCAGGGACACCTCCCACTGGATCAGGGGGCTCAAAGCCCCATCCAGCCTGGCTTTGAGCACCTCCAGGGATGGGGCAGCCACCACTGCTCTGGGCAACCTGGGCCAGGGCCTCCCCACCCTCGCAGCAAAACATTTCTCCCTAAAATCTCATCTCAGTCTCCCCTCTTAAAACATCTTAAAACTGTTCCCCCTCGTCCTGTCTCTGCACTCCCTGCAGTGAAGGAGGGTGGCTGAACCCCGGGGCAGGTCCCAGGGAGGTGGAGGGCTCCATCCTTGGCAGGGATGCCCTTCACACCCTGGGGATTCGCCCAAACCCTTCCGCATCATCCCTTGCTTAAGAAGCAGCCTTGGTAATCTAAGGCCATTTCATTCTTAAAGCTGTGGTTTTTAATTTGACAGTGTTCCTTGTCAAGGCCCAGCAGGAAATATGTTTGGGACCAGTTGGGAAACAGAGGAAAAAAAAATTACCAGAAGGTTTTTCACTTCTTTGATCTCTCTCTTTTATTTATGTATATATTTTGGAACAGAAAGCACAGAGAGAGAATGAGTAGTTTCCTGCAATCTGGTTGCTGCTGTCTGAGTATTAGAGGATGATACCAGCTGGCCTGGTAAAAAAAGTCCTAAAAAAGAATAATCCCAAGTCAGCATTAGCAATTAAATATGTCACTCACTGAACTCTGGAGTGGAAGCATTTTCCCCCCTTTTTCTCTTTAATTCTTTCATTTTCTTTTTGGATTCTGTTTTTGAGGTCCCTTCCAACTCAAACCATTCTATGATGCTATGATGTGGTGCTGAGCACAGCACCAACAGGACTTGTTCTCCTGCCTCGGAATTGGCTGATGGGACGGGCTCTGCTGTGGGTGCCTCTGCTCACTGCCCAGCACTGTGGGGCTGGTTCCCCACCACTCCCAGGGTTACAGACCCTGTGGTGCAGGTGACTTCTCATAGAATCATGGAATGGTTTGAGTTGGAAGGGACCTGCCCATCCACTTCCAACCCCACTGCCATGGGCAGGGACACCTCCCACTGGATCAGAGGGCTCCAAGCCCCATCCAGCCTGGCCTTGAGCACCTCCAGGGATGGGGCAGCCACCACTGCTCTGGGAAACCTGGGCCAGGGCCTCCCCACCCTCACAGCAAAACATTTCTCCCTCAGATCTCATCTCAATCTCCCCTCTTTCAGATGAAAACCCTTCCCCCTCATCCCATTCCTGCACTCCCTGATCAAGAGCCCCTCCCCAGCTTTCCTGGAGCCCCTTTCAGTCCTGGGAGGTTGCTCTAAGGTCTCCCCACAGCCTTCTCTTCTCCAGGCTGAACAACCCCAACTCTCTCAGCCTGTTCTCTTATGGGAAGTGCTTCAGTCCTTGGATCATCTCCGTGACCCTCTTTTTGTGGCCCTTCTTTTTGTGGCTGTCTTTTCTGAAGCTGCCCTGATGTAAATAAAGCTCCACCACATTGCTGTTTTAAGCTGAGTGCTGCTGGAGAGAACATCTTCATCAGCGTGGAATAATTTGAACATCCCCCAAAACGGGCTCTGAGGAAATCAACGTGGCTTTGTTTTCCACAGGGAGGGGAGAGTGGCTGAAAATACAAAGCAGGGCGGCTGCGGGACGGCTCTCACCATCGGCCAGGTCACCGTTGGCACCACCTGGGAGGTGGTTTCGGGGTGGATTTTCATTTGGGTGATTACCAGGCACCTGGGCTTTTGGTATTCTGAATTTGTACCACTAGGAATCATAGAATCATTTTGGTTGGAAAAGACCTCTGAGTTCATCGAGTTGAACCCTTAACCTAACACTGCCAAATTCACCAATAAACCATGTCCCTGAGCACCACATCCACATGTCTTTTAAATCTCCAGCAATGGTGACTTAACCCCTTCCCTGGGCAGCCGTTCCAGTGCTTGGCAACCCTTTTGGTGAAGAAATTTTTCCTGATATTCAACCTAAACCTCCCCTGGTGCAACTTGAGGCCAATTGGTCTTGTCCTATCGCTATTGTCCTGTCCGTCTCAGCAGTTACCTGTGAGGGATTTCAGTTAGAGTGCCTCTGTACATCCCAGGAGGGGTTTTCTGGAGCACACACATTCTTGGGGATCTGTGGGCTCCTCACATGGGAACCCAAACCTTCTCCTAAAAGTCAGTGTGGACCAGTCTTTCCAGTAAGCAGTTGAAATGTCCCATTTCAGCATGTTGAAGTCTGCCTGCACTGCCCTCCTCTTATCTCTCTGTTGCTTTGCAGCCCTTATTTCCTTGTTTTATCCTCTGCTGCAGGGCTTGAATGAATCCTGGAGCTTCTTCAGCCTGGTAATGGGCAGCCCCCAGTGAGGTATTGCACTCAAGTGCGTCGTTGAAATAAATTGTCTCATCAATTATCAATGAAACCAGCTCCTCTGCTCTAGCATTGCTCAGTGGCATCCTGACAAAGGAAGCTTGGTTGGTTTTATTACCCCAGCACGGACAAAGCTCCTTTTATATTGGATCAGAGCCTTGGGAAAGCAAGACAGAAAGCTGAGGTGGGAACCACCCCCTTTCCCACCTCTCTTTCCCCCCATCCCCATTGGGAGGAGTTTGGCAGCTTAACGGTAGGATTGAACCTTCTTCAGCCTCACCTGACCCCAGCTGGGATGGTGTGGGCCAGGATGGGGTGCTCACCTGTCATTTCATCAAAGCCAGGTTGGAACAGAGCAGGAAGATGCTCTGCTGCAGAGTCGCTTCTCTGAGAGCCGGCCGGGGCTTGGCCAGCCTAAGCTGCAGGGCAGCGTTGTGTTTTCACATGAATATGAAGTTATTTTTTGAAATATTCCACCCAAAGCAGTGCTGTTATGATCCACATCTAGAACCACCTTCATTTTTTCTCTCTTTTTCCCTTTTTTTTACCAATGGCCTTTGCCAAGAAGCTTGTTGGAGCACCTTGTACTTTTGCTGGGAGGAGCTGAATAGCTCTGTTGAGAGGACTGGTCCCGTGGAGAGCTGCTGTGTGGACACATGACAGTTTCTGGGCATTCTTGAATAAACTGGCATCCTTAGCCTGAGTTCATTTCCATTTCCTGGCTTGTATCAAAACTGATGTGGCCAGCAGGAGCAGGGAAGTGATCATACCCCTATATTCTGTGCTGGTCGAGGCCGCACCTCAAATCCTGGCTTCAGTTTTGGACATTCAGGTGAAGAAAGACACTGAGGGGCTGGAGAGCATCCAGAGAAGGGAACGGAACTGGGGAAGGGTCTGGAGAACAGGGGTTCTGGGAGCAGCTGAGGGCCCTGGGGCTCTTTAGCCTGGAGAAGAGGAGGCTGAGGGGAGACCTCATCGCTCTCTGCAGCTCCTGGAAAGGAGTTTGCAGCGAGGTGCGTGCTGGGCTCTTCTCCCAAGTGACAAGGGATGGGATTAGAGGAAATGGCCTCAAGTTGCACCAGAGGAGGTTTAAACTGGATATTACAGAAAATTTCTTTCCTGAAAGAGCGGTGAAACCCTGGCAGGGGCTGCCCAGGACAGTGTTGGAGTCTCCATCCCTGGAGGGGTTCATAAACCATGTGGCTGTGGCACTTGGGGACCTGGTTTAGCAGGCACGGTGGGGCTGGGCTGACGGTTGGTTTCAATAAGCTTAGAGGTCTTTTCCAACCCTAATGATTCTGATTTGATGATTCTATAACCCATCTGCCATTGCCACATCACTCGGTGCCAGCTGTGGATGTGTTCCTACCACAGTGATGCTCCAAAGGAGTTGCCTTTAAACCATGCTAAACTCAGTGGAATGTGTCCCAGACTGGGCTTTGCAGAGCCAAGTTGCTACTCCTGCAGCCCATCCTGCTCAAGCCCTGTGACCCATCAGCCCGAGCTGGTGCCGGTGCCTGCAAGAAGAGTCTTTTTTCCAGCAGGATGGAGGATTTTTAAGCCAAAAGGAGAGATTTATATTAGATACTAGGAAGAAATTTTTCGCTGTGAGGGTGGGGAGGCCCTGGGCCAGGTTTCCCAGAGCAGTGGTGGCTGCCCCATCCCTGGAGGTGTTCAAGGCCAGGCTGGATGGGGCTTTGAGCACACTCTTTCTTGTACTGAGTGTGAACACTTCAGGCTCTTTCCCTAAGGAAAGGCGTTTTCTGCCAGAGGTCGGCCTCAGCTCTGACCTTCCTTCAGTGGGCTAAGGCACAAGGAAAGTGGGGAAAAGTAAGGAGAATGGAGTGTAATAAAAGTGATGGCTTTGGGAATAAGTGACATCCAAGTCATGCCCAGGCAGGGAGTTTATCTTTCAAGCTGAGCTTTGTTTAACCTTGGATAATACTTCGTGGGTAAGCACAAAGATCCCTTACACCTGTAATAATATCTGTTGGGGAGAGTTGTTTAACGCTCGATATCTGCTTTTTAAACTGTTGTAAAACCCTGCAATCGAAAAATAGAAATAAAATGCTAATTGGTCTGTTTTCAAAGGCCGTGACGAGGCCTCTTCCAGAAGATGTATGCTCACAGCAATGCTTGCCAACACATATATTAGTGGTGTCAGAGGGAACAAAAAGTTCCCGTTAGCAAAGATTAGCTTTTAAAGAAAGATGAGGGGAAAGGGGGGGGGGGGAAACTAAAGCAAAGAACAGAAAAAACTAGATAAAGGTTTTCTGAGTAACCCTCTTTGTTCTGCCAGGAAGATCAATGTGGTTGTTTTATTTTTGTGCCTTGACACTGCGAAATGTTGAAAGAGTCTTTTGACCCATTGGTGAATGTGCAGGAAAGGAGCTGCTGGAGAGGGAGGGGGCTGCTGCCCTTCCTCCAGGAGCTGTGGCAGGAGCTTCTGGGCTGGCCTGACACCCCCCCCCCCCTCCCCATGCCCGTTGGGGTTTGGGAGCCAACCCAAGATCTGAGGAGGAGGGATGCTCTGCAGCATCACTCCCTGTGATGTTGCCTAGTTTAGTTGCTTCCCACCAAAGCCAAGTAAAGCTCCAGCCTTCCCAGTCCCCAGTGTGACTGCAACTGGGGCAAACAGTGCAAGTGTGTATCCCAGTTATCCAAGGGGGTTTGCAACGTCCATCCCTGGGGAGGAGAGGGGATGCAAAAGCTTCAGATCCCATGTCAAATAAAGCATCACAGGGTTGCTTTGTGTGTGACTTCAGAGAGAAGCTCAAAAGTTGACTCAAATCCACTCCAAAGGCTCACAACAAGAACTGGGAGGGAACTGAAGAGTCCCCACGAGGTATTTATTTATTTCTGAAGCCTTTGGGATTTTCCAGCCGGTCTCGTGACTTGCTGGGGATCTGACTCACCACGATTGAATGCCTGGGCTTGGCAGCCTGGGAGTTTCTGCTGCCATTCTGGAGCTGCTGGGGCAGGGAGCTACCTGTGGGGATGCTGCATGCCCCTCCAAAACCTTTCCTCTCACTGCCCCACCCAAGCGATGCTTGTTCCAGCCCTTGAAGCACTGTTGGTCCGTGCTGTGCCTGGGGACAGGGTTTGAAAGTGTTTATGGGGGCACTGCTGGTTCTGCGCCCCTTGACAGCCCACCCCAGCCCCTGTCCACAAAGCTTTGGGCTCCCCATTAACAGCTCTTCCTGAGACCCCACCTGGAATATTGTGTCCAGTTCTGGAATCTCCAGCATAAGAAGGATATGGAACTGTTGGAGCGAGGCCAGAGGCAGCCACGGAGATGATCCAAGGGCTGGAGCCCCTCTGCTATGAGGAGAGGCTGGGAGAGTTGTGGTTGTTCAGCCTGGAGAAGAGAAGGCTCTGGGGAGACCTTAGAGCAGCCTCCCAGGACTGAAAGGGGCTCCAGGAAAGCTGGGGAGGGGCTGTTGATCAGGGAGTGGAGGGATAGGATGAGGGGGAAGGGTTTTGATCTGCAAGAGGGGAGATTGAGATGAGATCTGAGGGAGAAACATTTTGCTGTGAGGGTGGGGAGGCCCTGGCCCAGGTTGCCCAGAGCAGTTGATATGCCACCTCTACACATTTTTTTAACTCCTCCAGGGACGGAGACTCCACCCCTTCCCTGCGCAGCCTCGACCTCTTCACCACTCTTTCACTGAAGAGGTTTTCCCTGGTATCCAATCCAAACCTCCCCTTGAGGCCATTTCATCTCGTCCTACCAGTTGATACTGGGGAGTAGCAGAGCTGTTGCCCATGCAAGCCTTATCTGGAGGTCCTTCCCATTGATTTAAACGCACAGAGGCTGCTCCCTGGTGGGGGGCTCTCCTTCCCACCTCGGCAGAGCTCAGTCACCAGGGAGAGCTGGAAACCATGGCTGCTGCTCGAAAACACAGTGGGAGATGCCAGCAGCCTGGCTCTGTGACCCCCAGAGATGGCTCTGTGACCCCCAGAGATGGATCTGTGACCCCCAGAGATGGCTCTGTGACCCCCAGAGATGGCTCTGTGACCCCCAGAGATGGATCTGTGAGCACTCCTTATTCTCTTTCATTTGTCAACCCCCCTGATGTTGTGAGTTCTCGTTATCCCCCACTGCTCCCGAACCCCCTTGGTGCTGTGAGCATTCCTTATTCCCCATCACTCCCAAAGCTGTTTGGATGTGCTGGCTTTCTGTGGGGCTGCTCACAGCAACTGTCAGGCTGTGAATATAAACCCAGCAGGGAGATAAGTGCACACTCGCCCTCCACGCTCTCGGTGCTTGCTGAGCTGTGATTTGAATGGCACCAAGTGCAGCAACGTGTCGGTTCAGCAAAACCAAAGGAAGGTGCTGTTGCTTTCTTTTCTTGTTGTGTTATTACCGTTTCCACGGAAGCCTGTTTTTCATTTAAATGATAGGAGCCAGCCTGCACTGGAAAAACATTGTTCTCGAAGCCACCAACTCACTAGGCAATAAAAATAGTATATTGTGGAGTCGCTGTGTCCTGCAGAACAAACGTGATTTACTCAGTTGTTGTGCTCCATGCAGCCTCAGCAGCCAGTGGGCACAGGGCAGGAGCTGCTGCAGTGCTTGGGAGTGGGATGCAAGGGTCCTGCTTTCACTTAAATTGGCTCTGAAACCCCTGTGCAGGTTTCTGGAAGCTGGACCTGTGCAGATTTGGGGTGCAAAGCCCTTGGGGCTCCCCGGGTGCTGTGGGGCAGGGAGGAGTTGTGTCTGCAACGCTGCTGCTCTTTGCAGTCAGTGAGGGCTTTTCAGCATGGAGCAGAGCAGGTCTGCAGCAGCTCTCTGGGCTCAGCAGTACTTCTTGGTGGGCACATTGTCCTTAGTGCCCAGAAAAGACAGAGGTGTCCAGGAAAGACTTGAATCTGTTGTTGCAAGTCAAGAGGAACCTACGAAGATGATCCGAGGGCTGGAGCCCCTCCCATCCAAGGAGAGGCTGGGAGAGTTTGGGTTCTTCAGCCTGGAGAGGAGAAGGCTCTGGGGAGACCTTAGAGCAGCCTCCCAGCACTGGAAGGGGCTCCAGGAAAGCTGGGGAGGGGCTCTTGCCCAGGGAGTGCAGGGACAGGATGAGGGGGAAAGGTTTTCATCTGAAAGAGGAGAGACTGAGATGAGATCTGAGGGAGAAATGTTTTGCTGTGAGGTTGGGGAGGCCCTGGCCCAGGTTTCCCAGAGCAGTGGTGGCTGCCCCATCCCTGGAGGTGTTCAGGGCCAGGTTCGATGGCCCTGCCCATGGCAGGATGATTGGAATTGGATGGGCTTTGAGGTTCTTCCAACCCAACCCATTCTATGAATCTGTGATTCTGTGATCTATGAAATAGAGTTGTAAGGCATCGTGAAACCCAGCTGTGGTACCAAACCAGCCCAGTTGGGAATAGTTGGTAGGAGATGGTATCTCTCCCCCCAAGCAAGATGTCTGCTGGATCACGCTCTGCTCCCAACATCTCCGTTATTCATCAGCCTGCAGCCATGGGATTCCCAGGGCTGTAGGAGAAGCTCAGCCTTCTTTTAAATACACAGTTTAGTGACCTTTAAAGTCTCAAAAGACAGGAAACTGATAAGAACACCATCAGGGTTCTGTAAACCTTATAGTTCGGGGGGGGGTGTGACTGGCTGCTGGTTATCAAGTGTATGGGCTGTGGTAGGGGGGAGGTGAGTGAGAGTGCAATGCTTAATCCCCTCTCAAAGCAGAGGCTGCAAAGGGCTGGTGTTTGCTTAGAAGAAGCACAGAGGCTGGCTTTGTACGGGGGATGAGTGCTGCTGCCGTGGGTTTACATCCGCTGCTCCTCCTTTAAGAGCCGCCTCGGCTGCACGTGAAATTCAGCAGGATTTTCCCTGCTGAACTCGCCGAGGTTTTGTGTTCCCAAAGCTGGTGCTGCACGTAGCAGCGAGATGCTTCCCACAGGGCTTTTATGGTGCAGTTGGAGATCTATTCATTGTGTTAATGTGTCCTGTCAGCCCGGCTGCCGGTCCCAGCCCAGGGATTTGGGTTGTGTTTTTTCAGGATGCTCACCTGCCACTCAGTTCATCCTTCCCCATCTTGCACAGCTTCAGCAGCTTCATCCCAAGGCTCTGCATTGTAGATCTGCAGCTCTGTTACAGTCGTTCATCCTACAGGAGGCATTTGCCTCCTGCACAAAGGCATTTGCCTTTCCAGAGTGCATCCAGCCTGCAGCACCAAATGCTGCTGGGAGAGTCTCTACACTGCTTCTTTCTTCTGTGATGGTGTCTTCAGTAACTCTGCAGATCACCACTCATCGGGGTGGATTTTTCCAGCTGAAATGGGGTGTGGGCTTTTTGATTTCTGGGGTTTGGAGTTGGGATTTTTTTATTTATTTCTGTTGTTTTGCAAAATGCTTTGGTTGTATCAGAGAGCAGGGCCGGAGGAAGGCAGGGGTTATCACAAATGAAATAAATCACAGAATCACTAAGGTTGGAAAAGACCTCTAAGATCATCCAGTACAACCATCAACACAACACCACTACCATGTCCTGAGCTGCCACATCTACATAGTTTTTGAACTCCTCCAGGGATGGAGACTCTTCCAATGCTTCACCACGCTTCTGGTAAAGAAATGTTTCCCAATATCCAATCTAAACCTCCCCTGGCACAACCTGAGGTCATTTCCTCTCATCCTATCACTTGTCATTTGGGAGCAGAGCCCAGCACCCTCCTCACCACAACCTCCTTCCCAGGAGCTGCAAAGAGCGATGAGGTCTCCCCTCAGCCTCCTCTTCTCCAGAATAAACAGCCCTTCAGCTGCTCTTCTCCAGGTGGCTCTTCTATAGACAAGCCCCCTGCTTTGCAAAGAGTACTTTGACTTGGTCCTGTGTCTGCTGGGCCTTCTTCTGTTGTCCTGCTCCACCCTTGGGCTTTGTAAAGGTCTGGAGCAACATATGCTTGGTGATTGCTCTGGTCCCAGCAGCCAAAATCTCCGATGTCCCTTCCTTTGGGCACCCTGCTCCCTCACGGTGCCTGGTGCTGTGCAGGTGGTCCATGCCCCTGTGTGCTGGGCCGTGCAGGTGGGTGTCTGCACCCATCCTGCCTGCTGTGTGCTGTCTGCTTTGAGCAGAGGCGGGCAGGAGGTGAACTGGAAAGGAGGCAGAGGGAGAGCTGAGAGTGACTGGGGAAAGGGCAGTGGTGGCACTGGGATGGCAAAGCATGGACTGCTGGATTTGAGAGATGAGGACTGTGGAGCAGCTCACCTGGGTGATGCACCAAAGCCTCCCAGAACCTCATCCCTCAGGTACATCTGCGTTTTTCCAGGACAGCTAACCCTGCTCTCCAAACTGCAACCTTGACCAAAAACTCTGTTTTCTAGGAAAATGACTGAAGTTTTAGGGCTGGAAGAGGAGAGAGTATTTTTCTTTTTCTCATTATCAGAAGTGAACCTTTTCTTTTTAACATGAGGAAGGAACAAGGACTGATGGGAGCTTTACACTTCACTGGATGAAGCTTTAGCCAAGTTTAAAAACAACTAAAACAGGTTTTGGCATGAGCAGTTACCCTTGCGCTTGGCTTGAATGCTCCAATAGTTCCTCCCATTTGCATTTTCCAGATGTTGTAACTTTTTGTGGTTCTTTTTTGGCCTTTCTGCTTAAGGTGGCCTTCAGAGAGACTTCAGTAGAGTCGGTTCTGCAGCGTGGAGCACGGTGGGAGCTCCTGGGGCACTCGGTGCTGCCTGGACGCGCTGGTTGTTGTGGGGTCTTGGGCTTGGAGAGACCGGCAGAGCTGGCTGAAGGCAGGGCTGGGCAGACGCTTGCTTTGTCCAGATGGCTCAAACAACGCCGTCTTCAGGTGCTTTGGGGCATCTGCCAGAGCTGTACCGTGCCCTGGCCCTCGAGCAGTGGCTTCGCAGCCCGGAGAGAGCAGCTTGCAGTGAGCAGGGCTGTCTTCTGGCAGAAGGCAAACCTGTTCAGACGTTTTCTCTTGTGCCTGTTGCTGTAAGACGTCAGAGCTTGTGTAATCTGCGGGGCTGGTGCCTGAGATCTACTGGATAAGGTGAAAAAAAGATGCTCTGCAGCCTGGGCTGGCGCTCACGTTTAGCTGAGGCAGCCCAGGGCAGCGTGCAGGGACGCGCAGGAGGAGGCTGCAGGCTCAGCTGGGCTCAGCCCATCGGAGTCATCCCTTCAGGGCTTGGGCTATGCAGGAGGAAGCACGCAGGCTTTGCTGGCCCCAGGTGTGCTGCCGGTGAGCTTCCTTGCCTGGGATTCCAGCAGTGGTGGTTGCTCTGGTGGGACTGTTGGATGGGCAGCTTTGTCAGTGCAGTGTCCCCTGTGCATCTCCAGTGAAGCAGCATCCCACAAGGGGACTCCCCATGGCTCTGGCCACAGAAGAAACCCCAAAATGCTGTTGGACCCATTGTTTAGTGATGTTTCTGGTGACTTTTTGCTGGATTTAGGCATTTTGTTTGCTTTTCCAGCAGGAAGGGAAAAAGCAGACAGAGGGCAATGAAGATGATCTGAGGGCTGGAGCACCTCCTCTACAAGGACAGGCTGAGAGAGTTGGGGTTGTTCAGCCTGGAGAAGAGAAGGCTGTGGGGAGACTTTAGAGCAGCCTCCCAGCACTGAAAGGGGCTCCAGGAAAGCTGGGGAGGGACTCTGGATCAGGGAATGCAGGGATAGGATAAGGAGGGATGCCTTTAAAGTGGAAGGGGGAAGATTGAGATTGTACATTAGGAAGAAATTCTTCATGATGAGGGTGGGGAGGCCCTGGCCCAGGTTGCCCAGAGCAGTGGTGGCTGCCCCATCCCTGGAGGTGTTCAAGGCCAAGCTGGATGGGGCTTTGAGCCCCCTGATCCAGTGGGAGGTGTCCCTGCCTATGGCAGGGGTGTGAAACTGGATGGGCTTTAAGGTCCCTCCCAACCCAAACCGTTTTATGATTCTATGACCTCGTGGTGCTTCCATCTGCACAAGGAGTTAAAGTTTTCTTGCGGCGTAACCCTGCTGAAGTCAGTGTGTTTACCCCGAGGCTGAGTTTGTACTGGTGTTCATCTGTCTCAACATCTCCAGCTCTGGTTTTAACAGTCTCACTGTGGCTGAACATAAGCAACAAATCAGCCAAAATAAGCCCCATCCTGGGCAGTTGGTTGGCGCGTTGTGTCTGCTTCCAAGAGAAACCTGAGGGATCGCATCCTTCTTCACGCTTTGGCAGCACTCGTGGCGTGCCCTGCCAGCAAAAGCTTGGCTGGGCTGCCTGACCTGGATGGGAGCGGAGGAGCGAGCTCAGCGCCAGTGCTCAGCTTTCCCATGGCCCCAACTTCTGCCCCCGCAGCCAGGTGCTGGGGTTGGGGGGAGCCCGGAGCATCCTCAAAGCCAGTGCAGCTGAACGGCTCCTGCTTGCCACGGCGTGGCTTGGAGTGAGACAAGGAGAAAATCCAGAGCAAGCTCCCTGTGAAATGTGGAATGGGCTGAGTAAACGGGGCTGTCTTGAACGTGCGCCGGGAGGCTTTCATGCACTGGTGCCAGAAAGGTGGAAAAGTTTATTCAGCATAGGCAAGTCCCACACGAAGCAGGAATTTGGGAGGAATTTGGGAAGCCTTAGCAGGAGCTGCTCAAGTCACTTGGTCTGTTCAGCCTGGAGGAGTCTGAGGGTAGACCTCGAAGCACTTCACTGCTTCCTCCCCAGGGGAGGAGGAGGAGCAGGCCCTGAGCTCTTCTCTCTGGTGACCAATGACAGGACCCGAGGGAATGGCAGGAAGATGTGCTGGGGAGGGTTGGGTTGGACATCAGGAGAAGGTTCTTCCCCCAGAGGGTGGTGGAGCCCTGGAACAGCTCCCCAGGGGAGCAGTCACAGCCTGACAATATTCCAGAAGCCTTTGGCCAAGGCCCTCAGCCCCACGGTGTGAAGGTTGGGGTTGTCCTGTGCAGGAACAGGAGTTGGACTCGATAGTCCTTGTGGCTCCCTTCCAACCCAGGACGTTCTGTTATTCTGTGATTCAGTAATTTATACAGCAGGCTCCCTGGGCTTTGCATCTATGCCTCTTCTTCCCAGCTCATCCTAGTTTTCCCATCTCAATTTGTTCTTCTGCAAAAAGCAGTGAGGAAAGACCTTCCACTGCAGTGGTTGCCCTCCAGCCCAGCCTTTGCTGGTCGCGGTGCTGTGTTCCCTGCCAGCTCTTCCGCTTAACGGAGCAGCAACGGGCAGGAGACAACTGCAGATGAGAGGTTAAGTCTCCCAAGGGCCACGTGGTGCTTAATCATTCCCATTTGTCACCATCCTGCCTTTGCAGAATGCTGAGATCCGGGTTTCTAATTCAGCCTTGGGGTCTCTTTCTGCTCCTGTGAGCAGGGAAATAGCAAATGCTCCAGTGCAAAAATGCTTTCCTGCAGTGGCTTATGACACCTCTCTCTGTTTGTCTTTGGCTACTAGAAGGGAACACACCTGGGTTTAGTTCCTTCAGGCAATCCGTTCATAGAGTGATGTAAATCTAAAGCAAACAAGGCTGCACGGGCAGAGTGGGGGTAAGGGCTCCAAGGACATCCCAGTCAGCCTCGGGTTGTTCAAGTGTGTTCTTGAACAGGGTGGACTTGGCATCGCTCAGCACTGGGCTTTGCCCTCCTGCTGCCGTTGCCTTGTGCCAGCTCCCTCCATCACAGCCCGTTGGAGGCTGGAGCTGAGTGCTGGTGGGTGTGGGGCTGGGGTAGCGACCTGCCTGGGGCTCCCCAATCCTGCTGAGAGCCACAGGGCTTGGAGAGGATGGGCTGGGGCATGGATGTGCCTTGCTCTCCAGTGCTGTCTCTATCCTGTGCAGGGTGAGCAACCTGGTCTGGTTGAAGAGATGAGACACCACTTGGAGTATCTGAGGCCCTACCTGGAGTATTGTGTCCAGTTCTGGAATCCACAACATAAGCAGGATATGGAACTATTGGAATGAGTCCAGAGGAAGCCATGGAGATAATCCAAGGGCTGGAGCCCCTCTGCTATGAGGAGAGGCTGAGAGAGTTGGGGTTGTTCAGCCTGGAGAAGAGAAGGCTGTGGGGAGACCTTAGAGCAGCCTCCCAGTACTGAAAGAGGGCTATGGGAAAGCTGGGGAGGGACTTTTTACAAGGACCTGGAGTGACAGAAGGGGGAACAGCTTTAAATTGGGAGGGGGAAGATTTAGATTGGGCAATAGGAAGAAATTCTTCATGATGAGGATGATGACACACTGGCACAGGTTGCCCAGAGAGGTTGTGGCTGCCCCCTCCCTGGAGATGTTCAAGGCCAGGTTGGATGGGGTCTTGATCAGCCTGGTCCAGTGGGAGGTGTCCCTGCCCGTAGCAGAGGGTTGGAACTGGATGGTCTATAAGGTTCCTTCCAACCCAAACTATTCTGTGACTCTATGATTCTATGATAAGATGTCCCTGCTCCTGCAGGGCTGTTGGACTGGATGGGCTCTAAAGGTCCCTTCCACCCCAAAGCATTCTGTGGCTCTCTGAGGGTGGGACACCCAGCCCCCCTCCCTCAGTTCCTGTGCCAGAGGATGCCAGGGCAGAGCTGTTGCCATCCTGGATGGAAAGGAGCCTCAGCAAGGGATCAGTGAAGCCCTTGGGAATGTTTTGCTGCTGTCTCTTCCAGCCCTGGTACCCGAATGCTGACAAGTAGTGGCAGGGTTTGGGGATGCCTTTCAAAGCCTGATACTGATGTTTTGTGACAATTAATCTTGCTATTTATATCAGTATAATTAGCTATGTTATTAATATTATCAAGGCACCACAGTGCTAATTATATGTCTGCTTAACATGTGCTATCAGTGCTGTTTAAAATCCAGTGTAATTCTGCTTGACATTATCCCTACCATTAGTGTTATTTGTTGTGTGCTGTGGAAGATAATTTGATGCTTCTAATCGCTGCGATACCCATTAGGCAAAGAGTCCCCACTCAACGAAGCTTTTGAGAATGATGCCACCCATTGGTGTAACTTTCCCAGGGACATTTCCCTGTGGTTTTATAGTCCTCTGCACATCAAGTTTTCCCTGAGAAGGAAGGGAAACCTTGGAAAATCCTGCTCCCAGAAATAAAGCGAGTAGAACTTTGCTCTGATCCTTATGGGTCCCTTCTAGCTCAGGACAATCTGTGACTCTTTGGTCTTTCGTGTCCTCTTGTGGTGCTGGTGGATGGGAAGCTCAACATGAGCCAGCAACGTGTCCTGGGCTGCATCCAAAGCAGTGGGACCAGCAGGGCAAGGGAGGGGATTCTGCCCCTCTCCTCTGCTCTGGGGAGACCCCACCTGGAGCCCTGTGCCCAGTTCTGGAGTCCTGAGCACAGGAAGGACCTGGAGCTGTTGGAGCGAGTCCAGAGGAGGGCACAAGGAGTCCAGAGGAGGAAATATCCTCTCCCAATGCTAAAAATTGGGCTTTGCAAATCAGACACACAGGCATTTATTGAATCGTAGAATAGAATAGAATAATGGATTCATAGAATTGTTAGGATTGGAAAAGATGTTTAAGCTCATCCAATCCAACCGTCAGTCCAAGCCCACCGTGCCTACTAAACCATGTCCCAAAGGGCCATGTCTGCACGGTTTCTGCACCCTTCCAGGGATGGAAACTCCACCACAGCCCTGGGCAGCCTCTGCCAGGGCTTCACCACTCTTTCAGTAATGAAATTTTCCCTGATATCCAATCTAAACCTCCCCTGATGCAGCTTGAGGCCATTTCCTCTCGTCCTATTGCTTGCTGTTTGGGAGAAGAGCCCGGCACCCACCTCACTCCAGCCTCCTTTCTGGGAGCTGCAGAGAGCGATGAGGTCTCCCCTCAGCCTCCTCCAGGCTGAACAGCCCCAGGTCCTTCAGTCTCTCCCACAACCCCTGTTCTCCAGACCCTTCCCCAGCTCCGTTCCCTCCTCTGGATGCTTGAGGTCCCTACAGCGCTCATTGCAAGACCCTGCAAACTTTTTAATCCTTTTCCTTTCCCTGTGCATGTCTCCTGTGATTTTAGCTCTTGGGAAGCCATATGCTAGGAGGGCCCCTGGGGGAACCTTGGCTTTTCTCTCCCCAGCAAGCAGACATCCTCCTCTGGATGATGAGAACCAGGTCCTGCAAACATTTCCATCCCCAGCCTGGTGCCAGCCCATCCACGTTGCCCACCCATCCAACTCCCGGGGAAGGTTTTAAAGTGAGATAAGTCCTTCTATATAGGGGTGAGTGAAGAGAAGCATTTGATTTCTGACTTCCTCCTGCTTGCTGTTCGTGCCTCAGCCTGCTCTGCTCCCACAGCTGCAAACTCCTGTTCCTTCTGCTGCAGACACGAGGGGGAAGGAAAAAAGAATGCTCATGAGCGTGCGCAGGAGTTGGAGCGATGGGGAATTAAAAGCCAACTGCTGGAGCGTTTGATCATCTTGTTTGATCCTCAGAGCTGGGAGCTGAATTTTTTAGGGCATGCTGGGAGAGGGAAGGCACCAAATAGTAGGCTCTGTAGTTCATTATCATTCATTTGCAGCTGTCTCTTTGCCCCCTTTCCAGCATGAGATGCTGAATGAGGGAGCAGGCGTAGAGGTGGAAGGGTATGAGAAAGGGGGGCAAGAGCAGCTTGGGGCTTGAGGAGTAAATATTTAAACAGCTTGGCAATGTCTCTCCTGCCCTGTTGTAGGAGGAGCCACAGGGAGGAAAGGCTAAAACCTGCCCTGATATTTAGACTATTATTTTAGTCCTCACATAGCTGTACAGGCATCTTGTTCCACGTTCAGATTTGCAAACCTCTGTTTGCAGCTATAGGTTGGAAGGGACCTCAAAGCCCACCCAGTCCCACCCCCTGCCATGGACAGGGACACCTCCCACTGGATCAGGGGGCTCCAAGCCCCATCCAGCCTGGCCTTGAACACCTCCAGGGATGGGGCAGCCACCACTGCTCTGGGCAATCTGGGCCAGGGCCTCCCCACCCTCACAGCAAAACATTTCTCCCCAAGATTCATCTCAATCTCCCCTCTTGCAGCTGAAAACCCTTCCCCCTCATCCTATGCCTGATAAAGAGCACTCGTGTGCTCCTTGAAGCACTCGAGTCCAAAACCACATATACAGCATCTCCAGTTTTCCAGGGGACAGCATCCCTCTTCCCCATCCACAACCTGCCTGGAAGGCTGCTCTAAGCCATCCCTGCAGCCTTCTCATCTCCATGCTGAAGAAGCTCAGCTGTCCTTCTCCAGCATTCCCTCCCTTTGAGCAGGGGCTCAGCTGACGTTCAGAGCAGCTCAGCCTGTGTCAGACCCTGCCTGTTTCCAGCTTCTGACCAGGGGAACTGGCAGGAATCACCTGTAGGGAGAGGAACTGAATGCCTCTGCCTTGGCCTGCTCTTTCTTCTCTGAAAGGGTTCCCAGGCACTGACAGAGGCTGCCCAGGGCAGTGGTGGGGTCCCCATCCCTGGAGGGGTTTAAAAGCCAGGCAGACAAGGTGCCCAGGGATGTGGGTCAGTGGAGGACAGGGACGGTTGGACCGGATGATCTCAAAGGCCTTTTCCAACCAAACGATTCTATGATCCTATGGCAGATAGAAGGGAAGTGGCAGTGGAGATGATAAAAGCCACCAGTGCACGGAGAATGGGAGACCAAATAAATGCACAGTAGGACTAACAGGCAATCTGGAGGACAAGCCATTTGCAGATATAATTTATGCATTTTATTGCCAATTAATATTTCAGATTAAAATCATGTTTCACGGTGTTTTGGCTCAGTAAAGCCAAGCTCTGGGTCATGGTCATAATGCAAGTCAAGCTCCCCTTGAACTGATTTCTCCCCTGTCATCACCCTCTGTTGCTGTGTCTTTCCAATCTCCACAGAATTCAATACATTTTCTGCAGTAATTTGAAATGCAGGAGCTTTCGCCTCGCTTTCCAGCTAATTTTGTATTTGTAATTCAAACCATATCTCCCCGGTGTTTAGGCATGAATTCTACTTCTAATTCATTTTATGCATTTCATGTTCAGTTTTGGAACAGCTGAAGCTAAATACTGATGTGCAGCCCAAGCAGCGAGGAGAAGTGAATATAACGGGTACCTGCCTTGCAAATTTTCCTTATCTTTGCTGGAATTTGCCTAATTTGGTTGGGAGGTGAGGTAGAAATGGAATGAAGGCATTGGTGAATCTTTGATAAAACCAGTATTTATCTGGTGCAAATCACAAAGCATCTTTTTTATTGTTGAATGGAAACCAGATTTCCTGGGAAATGGATGAATCTTCCCTGAATCTCTCTCTAGCACTTCCCTAAACTTTCTGTTATGGGAGGATTTATTGAATTTCATCTCTTCATTTCTGCAGCAGAAGCTTGGTTGTTTATTAAGTACAAATAGAAATGTGCATAAATTATTGAAGACATTCAAGGTCAGGTTGGACAGAGCTCTGATGCACCTGATCCGGTGAAAGGTTTCCCTGCTCCTGCAGGGGGGGTTGGACTGGATGATCTTCATGGTTTATTCCAACTCAAATCATTCTATGATTCTATAAATTATGTGCCAGATTCCCTTTTTTCAGCCTCCTATTGGGTGCTTCAGCTCTTCAGACAGTATTGTTATTTTGGAAAGGCCTTTGGGCCTTTCAAAACTCCAGCCATGTCCCGAGCCTCGTGTGCACGTGGCCCACCGGGTGGTTTTGTAGCTCCTCAGTATCCATCACTCAGTGGCATCAGCTCTCAGACCGTGCTTAAAATGCTGACAAGAGCTGATTGACAGAGTCTGCTGTGATTTTATACACTTACTTACTTCCAGCGTGGCCTTGAGCACCTCCAGGGATGGGGCATCCACGACTTCTCTGGGCAACCTGTTCCCCATGTTTATGATGTTTATTGTTTCCCTTAGGAAACCTTAATAGCCAGCAGTGTGTGTTGGTGCTCTTTTGGTGAGCTTGTCCTCTTCTGTTTGATCCCAGACTTTACCAGTGACACTTTGTCTCCTGCTGTTGTGACATTCCCCGTGTGCCTTGAATAAGTATTTATCAGGCTTTTTTTTTCCTGGAAACCCATCTGTGTGTGAAGTTCTCACACGGCCTTAGGAATACTCTTAAGGGCTCTCCAGAGGCAGACCATTTTCTGCAGCATGAGTAGTTCACATGATTGCTCTACCACCAGTCAACTCGTGAAGACTCCTGTTTGCTGGAGCTGGTCTCCACCCCCCTTTCCCTTCCTTTTCAGAGCAGCTTCTCAGGGCAACTTTTATGTTGTTCTTTGTCTCCCATGTATTCATATAAATCCTTCAAAGGATGCCTCTTGTGTTCCACCAGTCGATTCTTCCACAAGGATATACATATTTATGGGAATGAAGCTGTTTTCTATCTTTTATACTTTGAAAGGAGTTTTGTTCACTTTTGGCTTCAAAGCCAATGGTAACAAGGTACTCCTAGCTACAATCCCACTCCTATTTCATGTCTGACAGTCCTTCTTGGGCTGTAAAAAAGCATAGCTGTTTTCTCATGAGCTGATCTATTGTCGAGTTGCCTTGCTGTTACCTTTGTCCTTTAGTTATCCCTTTGCATTCAGAAGGAGCCCTCCAGATGCTCGGTATATTCTGGTTTCTAACACTTTCTCCACGTCTGAGGTTGTTAATGGGCATTATAGGCTATGATTTGTGGCAAACCCTTCGAAGTTTCTGCTTTCCAAAGGCTGTGTGGGTACCTTCTGCCTACCCATGTTGAGTGGGTTCCTTCCCACCTGGCTCATGTGGTTTTGCTGGTGTAGCACTCGGTGCACAGGGCCATGTGACTCTTTCACCTCCCTGGGGTCTCACAGATGCCACGAGATCCAGCAGGCCCTGCAGAGCAGGATTTGGTCACCTCAAGCATCCTTAAAACACTGACTGTCTCAGGAAGGAACCTGCATAGTTGCTAGCACCCAAATTCTCCATCTCTTGTGCAGAGACCTGCAGCAGGATCTCCAAGGAGAAAGGAGCTTCTTCTTGCAACCTCCAGAGAGTTATCAAGAAAAGTCATCATGCTGCTGCTTTTCTGGTTGGGTGAGGCTGGTTTGCTGGCCAGCTCTCAGATTTCATAGAATCATAGAATGTACTGGGTTGGAAGGGACCCACAAGGACCATCAAGTCCAGCTCCTGTCCCTGCACAGGACAACCCCAATACTCACACCGTGGGGCTGAGGGCATTGGCCAAATGCTTCTGGAATATTGTCAGGCTGTGACTGTTTCCCTGGGGAGCTGTTCCAGGGCTCCACCACCCTCTGGGGGAAGAGCCTTCTCCTGATGTCCAACCCAACCCTCCCCTGTCCCGTCTTCCTGCCATTCCCTTGGCTCCTGTCATTGGTCACCAGAGACCTTGTGAGGAAGCTGCAGAGTGTGATGAAGTCTCCCCTCAGTCTCCTCTTCTCCAGGCTGAACAAACCTCCTGTTTTACTCTCATCTCAAGCACACTGCCCCTGTGCACCATCACAGGGATGGCTTTCAGCGTTATTGCTAAGGCTCCTTGCGCTTTCTGCCACGATGATAAGAAAGGCTGATAAACATCAGTGTCCCCAAATAGCTGCAGGGAGCTGCCAAACAAAGTTTCAAAGCCCCTAGGGCTCATCCAGGTCTGGCAGCACCTCCCTGAGCTATAAATGGGTGCTTGGCTATGGAGCCTGGGGCTGCTCTGCTGAAGATGTGCGCAGGGGACGAGGCGGCCGGCGGGAACAGGGCTCCGTAGCCACATCCACACCATGTCCTGGCCATCGTGCTGGTGCGATGCTCATGTCCAGAGGCACCTTTGCAGCACAGGAGAGACAGAAACCCGAAAAGAGTGAAGGCTGAAGAACCAAGGTGGACATCTGCAGCGTCTGCTTTCTTCTGTTGTTCTCTCTCCTTAATTTTAGGGGGGTTTGTAACTGTGGCAGAATAAAACTGAATAGTTATTAAGGGCTTATTTTCCTCATAGATGAGATTTCCCAGTGAAGCAGGGATGCAGGCGCTGTTCGGTTCCCGTGGGGACAGCAGAGCTGCTCCTAGACTTTCTCCTGCAACGAGCTCTGGAGATTTCTAGGGCTGTCGTGGGTGGACTGTGGCTGGGAAGGGACTGCTGGGGCAGCTGCTGGCTCCAGCCCCTTTAGCACACCTTAACCCACTCCCACGCTGGGGCTCAGAGATGGAGACTATGGAGAGGGTTGCTACCAGCAGAACTTCCACCCCTTGAGACAGGCAACTGGTGGTGGTACCTACAACAGGGCATCAGAAATGGCCTCTCTAGACCTTCTGGTACTCATTTGTAAGAAAGTAGAAATTACTTGCTAGAGGAAAGTTCCTGGGAAAAGGCATTGCTTGGAGCAGTGGAGATCTTGTCATAGAACCACAGAATGGTTTGGGGTGGAAGGGACCTTAAAGTCCATCTGGTTCCATCTCCCTGCCATGGGCAGGGACACCTCCCACTGGATCAGGGGGCTCAAAGCTCCATCCAACCTGGCCTTGAACACCTCCAGGGATGGGGCAGCCACCACTGCTCTGGGCAACCTGGGCCAGGGCCTCCCCACCCTCACAGCAAAACATTTCTCCCTCAGATCTCATCTCAGTCTCCCTCTTTCCCCCTCATCCTATCCCTGCACTCCCTGATCAAGAGCCCCTCCCCAGCTTTCCTGGAGCCCCTTTCAGTGCTGGGAGGCTGCTCTAAGGTCTCCTCTCACCCTTCTCCTCTCCAGGCTGAACAACCCCAACTCTCTCAGCCTGTCCTCCTACAGGAGGTGCTCCAGCCCTTGGATCATCTCTGTGGCCTCCTCTGGACTCGCTCCAACAGATTTTCCTTCCACTCTCTCTTTATAAATTAAAAAATAAATTAGGGGAGGATAAATAAATAAGCTCAGGACTCACCACGGCTTGGGAATTTTTACACCAAATGTAGCAAATTTAATAAGATGTCGGAAAATCCCATTCTTTTTAAGCTGAAAAGGATGCAGCCTGAGCCAGGGAGTAGAGTCTCGGAGTATTTAAGTAGGACAGCTCAAACAAGAGATAATGGTTAGATGGCTTCGGGAATAAAAACTGGCTTGTCACAGTCAGGAGGAATTTAATAAAATACTGAAACAATTTTCAACACTGCTGTGATGATACAGAAAACCGTGATAATATCCAATAGCAGAAGAATCACTTTGAAAAGATTAAAGGATGTAAACACTGAAGGACCTAAATAAGCCTTTGGCATGTCTGCAGTATTTTTGCAGATGTTCATTAAGCAAGCTCTGTAGTGCCTCATTAGTTTCTTTTCGTTGTAGGCTGAAAGGTTAAGGGCTACATTCCAACCTGGAATGTCATCTGTTCTCTCTGACCTGGCTGGGCACATCCACCTCTGAGGAGTTCAAAAAGCATGTAGATGTAGCACTTGGGGACATGGTTTAGCAGGCACAGTGGGGTTGGGCTGATGGTTGGCCTGGATCATAGAATCATAGAATCACCTGATTGGAAAAGACCTCTGAGATCATCAAGTCCAACCACACCTGTCCCCTTACTAAATCATGTCCCTAAGAAACTCATCTGCCCACCTTTTAAACACCTCTGTGCATGAGCTTAAAGAGCTTTTCCAACCTTAATGATTTTATGATTCTATAAAGCCCTTGGGGATGCCTTGTCCTCCAGACTCATATCTGTGGTCAGGGTCTACCCAAAAGGGGATGAAAGGGACTGGGATCCATGTGGCTGGATGAGGGCAAAGATCTCGTTCCTCTGTCTCAATGAGTGGAGGTGCTGGCCGACAGCTGGCTGAGGATGAGCCAGCAGTGGCCCAGGTGGCCAAGGCCAGCAGCATCCTGGCTTGGATCAGCCATGGGGTGGCAGCAGGAGCAGGGAAGGGATTGTCCCCCTGGCCTCGGCATTCATTGAGGCCACACCTCAAATCCTGGGTTTAATTTTGGGCCCTTCACTTCAAGAAGGACCTTGAGGGGCTGGAGCGCATCTGGAGAAGGGAACGGAGCTGGGGAAGGGTCTGGAGAACAGGGGTTGTGGGAGCAGCTGAGGGACCTGGGGCTGTTTAGACTGGAGGAGACTCTGGACCCACTCCAACAGCTCCATCTCCTTCCTGTGCTGAGCTCTGCAGAACTGGACACAGGGCTCCAGGTGGGGTCTCCCCAGAGCGGAGCAGAGGGGCAGAATCCCCTCCCTCCCCTCTGCTCCCACTCTTTGGGTGCAGCACAGGACACGGGTGGTTTCTGGGCTGGGAGCGCTCATTGCTGGCTCACGTTGAGCTTCTCCTCCCCCAGCACCCCAAGTCCTTCTCCTCAGGGCTGCTCCCAATCCATTTTCTGATTTTACCCAGGAAAATGGATCCACGTGGCTTGCCAGGGAGCAGCTCCTTCCTTGAGCAATGTGCTTGTGTAGACAAGCTCCAGCAGCAAGAAGTTCTCCATCACTAGTGAGCCATTCATCCTCTGTGGCAAGGAGGATGTGCACCAATGGCGTGCAGGTGTTCGGGTTCCTACAGGATCTTTGCCTGAAGGGATGTTTTCAGAAGCAAAACCCGTGTTTCTTGGAAGTGGCACAGGGACAGGAGACAGCAAACAGGGAATATGTAAATCCTCAGGACGCACGCTAAGCAACCAGACAGCAGAACTTGCCAAAATGATGCTCCAGACCGAGTCTGCAACTGCTCAGCAGCTTTGAAGAAATGACAACATTAAACTGTTTCATGTGATTTCCCTCCTTCTCCCCCATCATGGAACTGCTTTGATTTATGGGAGAATTAGCGTGTTCTCCCAACACTACTCCTCAGGTTGCCTTTCATTTGCTTGAAGAAATGGGGCCAAAGGATGAGTTTCTGAGAGGAGACGAGTTTGATCCTGGGTCACTTCCATTGACAGGCAGTGAGTTTCACCCACAGCCATTTGTTTCTTCTCAATTCTTTAGCTGAGAAACCAGATGTACCTTAAGAAGGCAGAAGCTGTGCATGAGTATATGTGTGTTGGTAGAAGTTGGAATCTCCACTGTAGTTGAGGAGGGGCTTTTGTTGTGTCCCTGTGCTACACAAGGATGTGCCAGGGGATGGAGAGTTGCTCTTCTCCAGTGTGAGGGTGGGGAGGCCCTGGCCCAGGTTGCCCAGAGCAGTGGTGGCTGCCCCATCCCTGGAGGTGTTCAAGGCCAGGTTGGATGGGGCTTTGATCCCCCTGATCCAGTGGGAGGTGTCCCTGCCCCTGGCAGGGGTTGGAAGTGGATGGGCTTTAAGGTCCCTTCCAACCCAAACCCTTCCATGTTTGTATGATTTGGTGCCCAGGAGTGGTCCCAGACACGGCAGCGTTTGGAGAGATGAGTTTCAGAAAGATGTAAGGTGCAATTACACAGCTGGATGTTTGTGGGAGGTGCTGTCCCCTTTGGTGGACACGGGCTGGTGGGGGCAGAGGGAGGAGAGAGGCCCTAAGAAAGCCTCTGCACCTTTGGGGAAGGGTCCAGGAGGTGTTTTGGAGCCCGCAGACCTTTGTAGTACGATATCCTCGGCCAGGTCACGGTTAGGGTGTTCTTTGCTGAAGCTTCCAGCACCGAGAGCTGTGAAAGGTATCTGTGATCCTGGTGATGGATGTGTCCTGCTGGCTGTGGGAGGCTGGCAGGGAAGGCACACAATTACTGCTTTGCTGGTGCAAGAGCTCACGAGGGAAGAGACAGAGGAGGTCAGTGGAGCCAGGTGGGGGAAGCTCGCTTTCTTCTTCACAAGCCTGGCCCCCGCGCGAGCGCGTCTCCTCTGCACCTTGTTACAGTGCCTTGGGGCAGGGCCTGCGTGGAGGAGACTGGAGCCAGGCTTGAGCTTGCTGTGTTATCCCCTGGTGGGCCCATAGCCCTGGGCCCCCTTGCTCGTGTGCTCAACATGGGTGCTGTAGCCATGCTGGGCTTGACATCTTTCAGCTTGAGCCTGCACCCCAGCAGCATCAGCCAGCAGCTGGGACGAGTGGCAGCTGTTGGGAGCATCCCCCCAGCAAACCAAAGGTGCCTTTTATAGCCTCAGCCCCAGCCCTGTGGCAGCCATGGGCCTCTCTAGCAGAGCGTGGCTTCACCAGGGGGATGAGATGTGCTTGGAGAAGCAGGTATTGTTCTCAGTCTTGGAAGAGGTGAGGTTTCCCAACGGCTTTGCAGAGGGCTGCTCCCAGGACGTGGCTTCCCCTGCAGGGTCCCCAGCGGCACCGGGGTTGTTCAGTGGTGCCAACGAGGCTCCTCACACAAAGCTGACCTAGGCAAGTGAAAGTATGTCATATCCTTTCATTTTAAGTGCCTCTTCACTCTAGTGTGGGAATTTCCAGCTGCCTCAGTGGTCATGAACCATGCCTGTGTGAATCAAACAGGTTTGCTCTAACTCTCTTTACAGTGTGGTTTCCATCCTCCCTCCAGAAACACCAGAGCTCATCTGAAGCCACAGGAGAAGGACTAACGAGCCATTCTCATGACACCTTTGCTGCTGTAAAGGGGGCTCACCCACTCCCCTACCTAGGAGCCCCTAAAGACTGCTGTGTCCTTAGTGGCCGTGGGCTAGGAACAGAGCAGCAGGAGCACCTGGGCAAAGTGTGGAGAGAAACCCTGGCTGCTCCTCAGGCTTTCCTCCAGTCCCTTGACATATCCAAGAGGAAGAGTGGCAGCTGCTGTCACGTCTCCATTATTAACTCCACCACTCTGTGGCATCAGATCACTCACCCTAACGAAGGGATTTGCTGTTTGTGTGCTGTAGTTGCCATAACTGAGGTGGCTGTGGGAGCAGAGGGACCCTTTAGTTCACATACATTCCATAGCCCATATCAAGATTCCTGCAGGGGTGTAGGTGACTGGTGGTGAGGATGCAGGGTGTGACCCTGGGCTCGTGGACTACACCAGGGTCTGCCCTTGACTCCTGCCCCACTGCAAGGCAGGTGATGGGGTGGCAGCAGGCTGGGAAGCATCAGCAGCTATTGCAGCTGTGGTGCTCTGGTGTCACCAGCCTGACATTTCTCACCCAGTGCAGGGTGACACCAGTTCTTGTACCAACCAGATGGGTCATGGAGACTGCTCATGTCCTGTAAGCTCCTTACAGCCATACACTGGACACTGAGTGGAAGAGTTCTGTCAGTCACAACAGATATTCTTCTCATATGCCTAAGCAGGAGCTTTGGAAACCTGGTGGAAAAAAAAGTGAAGCTCAAACCCTGTGGCTTCCAGGGTTGGTGTTTCATTTCCTCATCCTTTGCAGTGGTGGAGGGTTCAGGAGCCCCATGGATGTGCTGGAAGATGAAGGGAAGAAGCCACTCTTTGAGCCCTTCAGCAGAGCTGCTGGGGGAAGGAGGACTAAATAACATAGGGTAGGACAGCATGTCAGAAACTTGTTGCTTTTGAGTAAGCACATCTGTGGGCAGAAACCTCTCCTCCCTGCCCAGAAGCACCCATTTGCTCTGCTCAGCAGCTGCCTGCAGGTTGCAGACCTTTCCCAGCCCCCTCTGGCTGCTGGCACGTGGCTCAGGGCAGGACATAGAGGGGGGTGGGTCTCCAAAGCAGCCCACCTTTTGATATTGCTGTTCTAAAGCTCCGTCAGGCGTGCGATCGTGTGCCTGCCTGCAGGTGTTGGGCAGGGAGCCCTTCCCTTTATACCAACAGAGTGAGGGAATTCGGGTTCTACTGAAGAATCTTGCTTTGATGTGCAGCCAAGCCCTGGGAAAGCTACTGAGAAAATCACCTGCAGCACCAACGTCCAGAGCAGTAAAAACTGCAGCAATTATGTATAAAGTGTAAAAAAAACCTACTGTCTCCTCAAGGTTTGGAGGAGCTTGGCTACCTCCCCTCAGAGAAAATGCATTTCTCATTTTGAAGGAGCCTGGCAAGAGCTTGGCAGCCTTCCTTAAGAACATGAGGGCTTGGGATAGAGGCAGGAGCATCCTAAGAAGGTACCCTGGGCAGCACGTGTGCCAGCAGTTGGAGGGTCACCCCTTTGGTTGCACACTTCTACTGGTTGTATGGAGCTCACAGTTAGCTCTGTTTGGGGGACATCAGGACATTTGCCTGCCCACTGGGCACTTTCTCCAGCAAAAGTCTGAGTGGCAGCTCCCCATCCCTCCTTCAGCAACAGACTTGCATCCTCTGGTGAGAAGCTGTAGATGCTACAAGCCAGCAGCTAAAACAGAGTTTGTTAAGACTCTGCTAGAAAGGAACAGAAACTGGAGGGAAGAGATGCCATTGAGAGAGACCTGGACAGGCTGGAGAGATGGGACTGTGCAAGCCTTATGAAATTCAACAATGCCAAGTGCAAGGCATTTGGGTTGGGGCAACCCCAAGCACAGTTACAGCTTGGATTGGAAGCAGCCCTGAGAAGAAGGGCTTGGGGTGCTGAGGGAGAAGCAGCTCAATGTGAGCTGGCAACGAGCGCTCCCAACCCAGACACCCCTCGTGTCCTGGGCTGCACCCAAAGAGTGGGAGCAGAGGGGAGGGAGGGGATTCTGCCCCTCTGCTCCGCTCTGGGGAGACCCCACCTGGAGCCCTGTGTCCAGTGCTGGAGTCCTGAGCACAGGAAGGACCTGGAGCTGTTGGAGAGAGTCCAGAGGAGGCCACGGAGATGATCCAAGGGCTGGAGCACCTCCTATACGAGGACAGGCTGGGAGAGTTGGGGTTGTTCAGCCTGGAGAAGAAAAGGCTCTGGGGAGACCTTAGAGCAGCCTCCCAGGACTGAAAGGGGCTCCAGGAAAGCTGGGGAGGGGCTCTTGATCAGGGAGTGCAGGGATAGGATGAGGGGGAAGGGTTTTGATCTGCAAGAGGGGAGATTGAGATGAGATCTGAGGGAAAAACGTTTTGCTGTGAGGGTGTGGAGGCCCTGGCCCAGGTTGCCCAGAGCAGTGGTGGCTGCCCCATCCCTGGAGGTGTTGAAGGCCAGGTTGGATGTGGTTTTGAGCCCCTGATCCAGTGGGAGGTGTCCCTGCCCATGGCAGGAGTTGGAACTGGATGGGCTTTGAGGTCCCTTCCACCCCAAACCCTTCCATGGTCCTGTGGCACAGCTCCCAGCCGTGCTGCTGCAGGGGGGCTGCACCGTGTCTGGCTGTGTCTGGCGATGCCTAAGCGGGAGATTTGGAAACTGGTGGAGAAAAATTGAAGCTCAAACCCTTGTGGCTTCCAGGGTTAGTGTTTCATTTCCTCATCCTTTGCAGTGATGGAGGGTTCAGGAGCCCCATGGATGTGCTGAAAGATGAAGGGAAGAAACCACTCTTTGAGCCCTTCAGCAGAGCTGCTGGGGGAAGGAGGACTAAATAACGTGTTGTTGCTTTGATGGTTAAGCAAACTTCTGCAGAGGATCATCTGCTCTCTTTAGTCTGGTTTGGGGACCATCCAGTAATTAAGCTGCTGGGAACGTGCTGTGCCTGTGATGCTGTCCCATGGGAGTGCATGGGGGGGATGCAGAGCCGGCTGGCACGGGGGAGGGATTGCCTTACACATCCAGGGTGTCTTGTTATCTCTCACAAGGCGAAACGGAAGAGGGGTTTGCTCCCCATCATTGGACAAGTTCCAGCAGTGCTGGTTAGCTCGATCCAAAAGAAATGCTCAAGAAGAGCCCCTCAGATGCAAATCCAATATGTGCTAATTAGGCAGTGGCACAACAAACAGCTACGAGTTTTACATTCACTTAGCCCTCTTTACTCAGCTTTTTTCTTCTCTTATCTTTCTCTTCTAAATTTAAATCCCTGCGGAGACACCGGTCACAGCGTGTGCTAATGCAGCCTGCCTTGAAATGCTGTGTGGAGGAGCACTGAATTCTGATCCCTCCGTACCCACACCCCTGCTCAGCCCAGCAAAGCTTCCCCTCTGGGCTCCATGCTGATTCCTTCCTCTTTATTATCTCTCCTCTTTGTTATCTCGCTACAAGTTAGGAGCATGGCTGCTGGCATGGTGGATTTGCCCCACTAAGAGCAGGATCCAGCCCCAGGTCTTGACTCTCACTACAGGAAAGACATTGAGGGGCTGGAGCGTGTCCGGATGAGGGCAACGAGACTGTTGAAGGGTCTGGAGCCCAGGGATTCTGGGAGCAGCTGGGGAAACTGAGGCTGTTTAACCTGGAGAAGAGGAGGCTGAGGTGAGACCTAATTGTTCTCCTGGAAAGGAGGTTGTGAGGTGGGTGCTGGGCTCTTCTCCCAGCTGACAGGTGATAGGATGAGAAGAAATGTCCTCAGATTGCACCAGGGGAGGTTTAGATTGGATATTAGGAAAAATTTCTTTATCAATAGAGTTGTGAAGCCTTGGCAGAGGCTGCCCAGGGCAGTGGTGGAATCTCCATCCCTGGAGGGGTTCAGAAACTGTAGATGTGGCACTATGGGATATGGTTTAGTAGGCATGTTGGTATCGTATTGGTGGTTGGACTGGGTGATCTTAGAGGTCTTTTCCAACCTTAATGATTTTATGATTCTATGGGCTGAGATAACTCTGTGTTTGCTGTGTGTAGGGTGAAGGGATGGGATGGGGACCCCCAGGACTCCAGGCTGGAGACCAGAACTGGGAACATACCAGGGCAGCAGAGGTGACTCCTGCTGCAGGACTCGTGGTACTGCTTGGGTGGATCAATGATTGAACAGATCAACAGCTTTAGAGCCACTCTTAACTGCTCTGGCTGGGCACGGAAGGGGATGTTGCCAAGTTGTGTTTGGAGTGCACTGTTTGGAGGTGTGTTCTCATCTGTTGGTCAGGTGTGTCCCCTTGGTCCCTGTCCCCCCTGTGATGGGTGGGATAGCTACCAGAGCTTCTTTGCCTTGCTCAGGGCTCCTGCTGTAGCCTCTCCTCAGCACAATTAGAAACACTGTCAGAACGTCGCTGTAATAAATCCCTTGATTTTCTAGGTCAGCTCTGCCAGCTGGGGTGATAACAGGCACTGAAAGCTGGCAGTTGATTTCAGCTTTTACTCAGTGTGTTTGACTCCAAAGCAACTTAAAAAGCATTAGTGTCACGAGGCAGGGAGCTGCTCTGCATCTCAGTCGTGTCTTTCTGACGCTTGTCCTATTGTCTGGGGGAGTTCTTCCCACAAAGTCAGGCACCTGATACGCTTGTCGCATTTTCCCCTCATTTGTTATTTGTTGTTGCTGGGGGCCGTGGATGTTATAAACCTCATCTCAGAGGGATGTGTCACTGACAGGGTTGGCAGTGGGAAATGGCAGGTGGACCCCACGCTCAGAGAATCGTTAAAGTTGGAGAAGACCTTGAGATCATCCAGTCCAACCGTCAGCCCAGCCCCACCATGCCTGCTGAACCCTGTCCCCAAGTGCCACGGCCACACGGTTTTTGGACATTTCTAGAGATGGAGACTCCACCACTGCCCTGGGCCGCCTGGTCCAGGGCTTTGCCACTCTTTGAGTGAAGAAATTTTTCCTGATGTCCAGTCTAAAACTCTCCTGGCACAACTTGAGGCCATTTCCTCTCTTCCTATCACTTGTCACTTGGGAGAAGAGCCCAGCACCCACCTGGCTCCAGCCTCCTTTGCGGGAGCTGCAGAGAGCGATGAGGTCTCCTCTCAGCCTTCTCTTTTCCAGGCTGAACAGCCCCAGGTCCCTCAGCCACTCCCAGCACCCCTGTTCTCCAGCCCCTTCCCCAACTCTGTTCCCTTCTCTGGACACACTCCAGCATCTCCATGTCTTTCCTGTACTGCGGGGCTCTCAACAACGCCTCTCACTGCCTGGCGAGGAGGGGAGGTGGGAGTGGGAGCATCTGCTGGTACAGGAGCAGTGCCTGGGCCCTGATGCTGTGCCCATGGATGATCCTGGTCTGTGCTGTGCCCACCAATGCCCAGGCTTTTGGTTTGGCACTGTGGAGGTGGTGGTTGTTAGTGGAGCTGCACAATCACCCTCCTTTCCCAAAATGCACCTTGTGGGGAGGCGAATGGGATCAGAATGGACCCTGCTGGAGCCCTGCTGGCTGCAGCTTCTGAGGAGAGGCCTTACTGGCATTCCCAAGCTGAGCTGCCTCAGAGCCCCTCATCCCATGAAGCCAGTGGTACTTGAGGCAGAAGCTCAGCACAAGCACCGTTTTGGCCAGGAGCAGGGACAAGGTGTGAGTTTTCAATGGCTACAGCAGCATTGCAGCTGCAGGATGTCCTCAAGAACTTTGGGTTTGGTTTTTGACCAGCTCCTGCAGGAGTGATTGTGGCAGCCTCTGGATACCCTGGGCGAGGTACTGGTGGCATTGGGCTTTCCTGTGCTGCTGCAAATTGGGCAGAGGACACCTTGCAGCAATCCCTCCCTGTGTCAGGACGCCTGACGGGACATCCTCAGCCACCCAGGGCTTGTCTGCTCATCCTCAGCCTGGCACAAATCCTCCCCTGCTGCTACAGGTGCCCTTCCCCTGCATCCTTCTGCTGAAGCTGGGGTGTGGTGGTAGGCATCCAGGGATCAATTCTCCTACTGCTTTGCAGCCCTGGAGGTCAGGGCTGGCCAGCAGGCATGGGGGGAAGAATTTTGCAGCTGCTTTGACTTCCATGTGTGCCATTTGTTAATGCACATGTGGTTTGTGTTTGTGGTATGTGGAAAGAGGAGGGCAAGGACCTGCATCCTGCATTGAAAGCACTTATAAATGAGAAGGGGCAGCAAAAAGAACCCTAAATTAATCACTGCAAGTAAATGCTTTCCAGTTTTTGGCTGTCTTGGAATGAAGATAAATGTGGAAAGCCGGTGCTGTGATAAGGCAGAGCCAAACAACACCTTCCTGTGCTGGCTGGGGTGAGACCCAGACTCATCAGAGCAGCACTGGGGCTGGCTGTGAATCATAGAATGATGGAATGGTTTGGGTGGGAAGGGACCTCAAAGCCCATCCAGTTCCACCCCCCTGCCATGGGCAGGAACACCTCCCACTGGATCAGGGGGCTCCAAGCCCCATCCAACCTGGCCTTGAACACCTCCAGGGATGGGGCAGCCACCACTGCTCTGGGCAACCTGGGACAGGGCCTCCCCACCCTCATTGTGAAGAATTTCTTCCTAATGTCTAATCTAAATCTTCCCCCTTCCAGTTTAAAGCTGTTCCCCCTCATCCTATTACTACTTGCCCTTGTAAAAAGCCCCTCCCCAGCTTTCTTGTAGGCCCCCTTCAGGTCCTGGAAGCCACTCTAAGGTCTCCCCTTGTATGAACATCATATAAGTTCTCCCCAAATGAACACCACAGACCAGCAGCAGTAAAATCCCCCTGTACCACCAACAGCCTTTGTGCTCCTGTACCTAAGGGTTTCCCCAGCTTACTGGGCACTCCAGGTTCTCCTGTCCTGCACGCAGGGATTCCCACTGGTGCAGAAGTCCTGAGGCTCACGAGTCTCAGAGTGCGTGGGAGTCAGACCCCAATCACCTCGTGAGACCCCCTCTGTGTAATGCGCTTGAGTGACTTGACAGGGACCCCTTCCCCTGCCAGCCTGCTTGGGGCTCAGAGGCTGCTCTGCTGCCATCTCTCAGCTGATGAAAGCCTCAAGGCCAACTGCACATCTCAGTGCAGAGCAGCTTCCAGGCTGCTGGGCAGGGACGGGACTTGCCATGGAGCAGAGCCCACGCAGCGCAGGGGGTGCGCACTGCGCCCCAGCTGGCTCTGGGCAAGGTCCTGTTTGGCAAAACACAGCAGACCAGCTGGAAGCCTAAGAGTTATAATTCCAAAACTTGTCCTGAACCTCCAAGCTTGATGCTATCTTCAAATGGAGAAATGGATTGAGAGCAGCCCTGCGGAGAAGGGCTTGGGGTGCTGGGGGAGGAGAAGCTCAACATGAGCCGGCAACGAGCGCTCACAGCCCAGAAACCACCCGTGTGCTGGGCTGCACCCAAAGAGTGGGAGCAGAGGGGAGGGAGGGGATTCTGAGACCTCACTGGGGCCCTGCATTCAGTTCTGGAGTCCTGAGCACAGGAAGGACCTGGAGCTGTTGGAGAGAGTCCAGAGGAGGCCACAGAGATGATCTGAGGGCTGGAGCACCTCCTGTAGGAGGACAGGCTGAGAGAGTTGGGGTTGTTCAGCCTGGAGAAGAGAAGGCTGTGGGGAGACCTTACAGCAGCCTCCCAGTACTGAAAGGGGCTCCAGGAAAGCTGGGGAGGGGCTCTTGATCAGGGAGTGCAGGGATAGGATGAGGGGGAACAGTTTTCATCTGAAAGAGGGGAGATTGAGATGAGATCTGAGGGAGAAATGTTTTGCTCTGAGGGTGGGGAGGCCCTGGCACGTGTTGCACAGAGAAGTCCTCCTCTCTGGTCCTGCCATCCTCTGTTCCCCTTTTCCATCACCTGAGCTCTCTGGCCTCTTAATGTTACTGAGCATCCATGACTTTTGCTCAAGGATGTCGTAGTGTTTCCTTTTTATCTCTTTTTCTCACTTCCCAATTGTAGGGAAATCAGCCCTTCTGTAGTTCAGGCCAGAAGGTGAATGGTTGGGGTAATTATGAGCATCTTATAATGCAATTAAAACCCAACCCCTCTAATTGCAGTAATTTATATATACCTACAAAATAACCAGCTGGTGTAATCGAAGCTTTTAGTATGTTTTATTTGTTTCAGCAAATCAAACAGAAGGAAACGCTTCCATCTGCATTTCCCCTTGCTGCACAAAGGCTTTGCAGCAGTCAGAGGTGCCTCGCTAAGGGAGCCCTGCAAGCCCAGGGAGCAGCAAGAGAGGGTGCTTGGTGTTTGAGCCATCATTAATATGAGTTTAATTAATTAATTAATTAATACACTGGCGACTGCTTCAGCATCTCTGCAGCAGCTGCATGCGCTTAATGAAGGGATGAGAGCTCAGGGCTGGTTTTCTGCATGTTTATGGATGGGGAGGAGGGACACTGTCCCCTGGAAAACTGGAGATGCTGTATATGTAGGTTGGGACTCATGAGCTTCAAGGAGGACACAAGTTCTCTTTATCAGGGTAGGACAAGGGAGACAGTTTTCTGCTGAAAGAGGGGAGATTGAGATGAAATATCAGGAAGATGGAATATCAGGAAGAAATGTTTTCCTGTTGTCTAGGCATCAGATTAAACAACAAGGCTGCTTCTTAAGCCAGGGATGGTGCAGAAGGGTTTGGTGAATCCCGCCCTGGCTGGATGCAGGGGTTGCCCATGGCAGGGTGTGAAGGGCATCCCTGACAAGGATGGAGCCCTCCCTGGGACCTGCCCTGGGGTTCAGCCACCCTCCTTCACTGCAGGGAGTGCAGGGACAGGATGAGGGGGAACAGTTTTGAGATGTTTTAAGAGGGGAGATTGAGATGAGGTCTGAGAGAGAAATGTTTTCCTGTGAGGGTGGGGAGGCCCTGGCCCAGGTTGCCCAGAGCAGTGGTGGCTGCCCCATCCCTGGAGGTGTTCAAGGCCAGGCTGGATGGGGCTTGGAGCCCCCTGATCCAGTGGGAGGTGTCCCTGCCCAGGTCAGAGGAGTGGAACTGGCTGGGCTTTGATGTCCCTTCCAACTCAAACCATTCTGTGATTCTATGGAGGAGTGCATCCCCACCCTGCCCTCCATCAACAGCCCAACAGCATTAAAGCAGATCAGCTGCAATTTCAAAGCCGAGACTTCGGTGCAGCCGAGTTGTGATGAGGAAGATAATTAGCAAGTTAAATGTTCAATGCATTACTCAAATTATGTTTAATAATATTGAGCTATAAGGAAAGAGGGTGGCAAGGACTGTTAGCAGCTGGCTTTTTCATTATCGGTACCACGTCGTTGTGCGAAGCACTTTCTGTTTAATGAAGGCACCCTGGGTTTTATTTCATTTTTCAGGGCTGTGTCTGTGTTCAGCTTTCCCTGCCGTTGGCTACCAATTTGCAGGATTGCAAAGGAGCTTGGAGTATTTTAGGAGGCAGTGGTTTTTCAGGAATGAATGCTTTGCCTGTGCCTCGTGACTACGATTCAAGTTCCCTTGGCTAACTGGCCCCTAATTTGTCTGTGCGAGCGGAGAAAGGCCGTGTTTATGGGTCTCCCAGAGCCTTGATGAAAGCATCAGACTGCAGTTCCTAGCCAAGGATGAATAAAACACCACAGGGCTCCTCTTCCAGCCCTGGAGTTTAAAATATTAATAGGATATCATTTTCCTGACAAGTGTTGCAACAGGTAGCGAGCGCTTTGTTGTAAAACATTTCCGCTTAGTGGAACCACGTGTTTTAATGGGAATGCGGCGTCACTTCAATTATTGATACCCTGAAAAATACAAGTCCACTGTGTGTCCACAGACAGCAAAATCTTTTCAAGTGGGGCCTTTCCCACGCTTCGCTGGATCCTTTTCTGCTCCATGGATATTTGCAGCCTGCGGGTGCCAGGCGGGACCATCATCCGCAGCACTTGGGTTGCGAACACTGCCCCGAGCGGAGGCAGAGTGGCTGGAGAGCTGGGGAGGGGAACACAGGGCCCCCAGCCTTTTCCCAGAGGCCTTTTATCTCTGGTACCAACAGGATGAGGAGTGGAGAGCAGGGGTGGGAAACAGCAGCAGTTCATTCTCAGGGGGCAAGGTTGGAAAAGACCTTTGAGATCATCGAGTCCAACCGTACCTGTCCACTTCTGACCCGTGTCTCTGATGGTGTTACAGGCTATTTCCTGGCTGGTTGTTGAAGCAAAACAGCTCTTGGTGCTCCTATAAAGAGGGGGGTGGTAGGAGGGAGTGGCTGAGCTTGGCCTGGTTCGATCCTCCCTGCGCAGGGCAAGTGTCCCTCACTGCTCCAGAGCAGCCAGGTTGCTCTCCCAGCTTGTGCCTGTGCTGCTCTGGCACAGAGGGTTTGCAAAGGAGAAAAGTCCCTCTCTGATGGTTCCACAGGCTCTCGATTGGCTTAGAATCAAGGAATAAAATCACAGAATTGTTCAGGCTGAAAAGACCTCCAAACTCATCCAGTCCAACTGTCAATCCAATCCCACCATGCCTACTAAACCATGTCCCAAAGTGCCACAGCCACATGGCTTTTGAACCCCTCCAGGGATGGAGACTCCGACCACTGCCCTGGGCAACCTCTGCCAGGGCCTCACCACTCTCTCAGTAATTTTTCCTAATATCCAATCTAAACCTCCCCTGGTTCCTTGATGGTTCCTTACCATGTGCGAAACAAAACTGATGACAAAAATGACCAGTCTGGCTTCTTCCCTGGTAGAAATGTGGGGAGCATCACATCTCTCCCACCTTGTCAGAGGGTTCAGCACCAGCGAGTGGTTTGAGGCCATGTTTGGGAAACTTAGATGCTTCTGATGTTTTTCCAGCTGCCCACAAAGTTTTCCAGGGAACACGGGAGAAACTTAGCTTTGCTGAAGGAGCAGAACCCACCGTGGCTTCTCCAAAAGAGCAGCAAAGGGCAAACACTGACGCTGTGACCTCCTTGGAGCCACCACAGTGCTGAGCTCGGTGGTACCTCTGTCTTGGGCCACTCGCCCAAGCCACCAGCACAGGCTGGAGCTGCTGGGAAACCCAGGAGCCTTTCCCCACCATTCTTCAGATTGTCACTCCCTCAGGCAGCGTATCGGGTGGCAAATGGTCAAGGATGCTAATGGGGGGCTGGGGAGAAGCCTCCAGCTTTGCTGATCTTTTTGGTTTTTTCTCTTTCTCCTCTCCTGTTTCTGGACTCGCAGCAAACCCTGGAGACGAATCTCACCAACCTGGTTAAACGCAACAGCGAACTGGAAAACCAGATGGCCAAGCTGATACAGATCTGCCAGCAAGTGGAGGTTGGTGAGAGCAACCAGAGGAGCAGGGGGGTGATGGGGAAGGTGCTCAAATGATGGGATGCATGGGATTGCTCCTCTGTCCTTTCCCCAGGGGCTCCCCTGAGAACACAGATGAGTGTGTGGTGCACAGCATCACTGACACCGAGGGGCCGGTGCAAGGCTGGATTGGTTTGGAGAGTTTAGTCCCAAATTATGTAGGATGTGGGGGTGGTTCCCATGGGTCTGGAAGATGTCGAGAGAGTGGCATGACTGGGAGCCATTGGGAAGCTGCACAGGCTGTTGGGCTGGCTCTGTACACAGCAGGTTGAAGCCTGGGTGACGCTGGGCATGAAGGCACAGCTTAGCTCTGAGGGAGGGGGGAAACAGATTCACCCCTCTCATAGATACCCTGTGCTAAGGTGCAGTTTTGCCAGCAGCTCTCCTTTCCTTTGGGGCACAGGTGGGACTCGCTGGGGCTGAGCACTGCAAAACCTCACCTGCAGCTGGAAGGCATTAGTGAGAGTTTGTTTTGGATGCTCAGCATGGTGTAGCCTGCACTCTGCCTTCAAAGGCTGGGGCATCTCCAGCTGCACTCCTAGAAATAACAAATCCTTTTGCCTGTGATGCCTCTGTGCTTCAAATTCCCTAGGAAACTCTGGGCTAGTTACACCTCCTCTTTCTTGTCTGGGGATGCTGTTAAAATGAAAGAGTTAATATTTGCAAAGCACTTGGGTGTGGAAGTGACAAGTGCTCCAGGAAGGAAATTGCAAGTTGTGCCTGCAGAGTGGTGGTGGAGCAGCAGCCTCAGCAGGACCAGGCATCCTCACCACCAGCCCTGGAAGGGAGCTACAGGCAAGGGATGCCTCTTGTATCCAAACTGCATCTGCTCAGGCAGGTGTGGGAGCTGTCCCAGAGGTCCTTTGCAGGTGAGGGTGATACTGTGTTAATTATATTTTAACCCTTTCATCTTGGGAAGAGGAGGGTGGGACCTCACCGTGCTGCGATGGGTTTGGTAAAAGCCCTCTACACAGTCTGATGAAGAGGAGGAGGAGGAGGAGGAGGAAAGCAATGGGTGTCTGCAGATCCTGGCAAGGAAGCAATATAATCCCCCCTCCCCTCACAGGTGCTTGCAAACACTTAATGGGTGGGGTGTGCTTTCTTCTGGGAAGTGTTTTGGCTGTAGCATATCCCCATCCCAGCAGTAAAGCCAAGCAGCTCGAGTTTGGCTCAAGCCAGACCTCCTCAAGGAGGGGGACAGAGGCACAGGCAGCAATACTGGGAACACCTGGCTGTGCAGTGGATGAGAGGGCCCTCCCCTCTGTAGGGCTGGGATGCATCCTTACCAATGCAGCTCCTCCTTCTGGGGTGCAGGAAATATCCTTCCCAGCACAGGTGATCCCTGGGGCTGCTGCCTCCACCGTGGGGGAGCTGGGGCTGTGCTGGGCTCGCAGGCAAGGTTTTCATGCTGGACAAGGATTTGCCTACATCTTCTGCAGGGCTTGGGTGAACCTGGGCTGGTAATGAGGACTCCACTTCCCAAGGCAGTAAAGGGGGAGTCAGGTGTGATTTGTGGAAACCCTTTGGGGGAGAGGTCCTTTCTGCAGTAGCAATGTTGATGAGGCTGAGCCTGCTGGTGAAATCATCACAGAATGCTTTGGGTCAGAAGGGACCTCAAAGCCCATCCAGTTCCACCCCCCTGCCATGGGCAGGGACACCTCCCACGGGATCAGGGGGCTCACAGCCCCATCTCATCTCAATCTCCCCTCTTTCAGATGAAAACAATTCCCCCTCATCCTATCCCTGCACTCCCTGATCAAGAGCCCCTCCCCAGCTTTCCTGGAGCCCCTTTCAGTCCTGGGAGGCTGCTCTAAGGTCTCCCCTCAGCCTTCTCTTCTCCAGGCTGAACAACCCCAGCTCTCCCAGCCTGTCCTCGTACAGGAGGTGCTCCAGCCCTTGGATCATCTCCATGGCCTTCTCTGGACTCTCTGCAACAGCTCCAGGTCCTTCCTGTGCTGAGGACTCCAGAACTGGACTCAGGGCTCCAGGTAGGGCCTCCCCAGAGTGGAGCAGAGGGGCAGAATCCCCTCCCTCCCCTCTGCTCCCACTCTTTGGGTGCAGCCCAGCACACAGGTGGTTTCTGGGCTGGGAGCACTCGTTGCCAGCTCATGCTGAGCTTCTTCCCCAGCACCCCAAGCCCTTCTCCTCAGGGCTGTTCTCAATCCATTCTCCACCCAAGGTGTAATTGTGTTTGGGGTTGCCCTGACCCAGGTGTAGCTCATTTGCGTCTCTCCTTCTTCCTAAGCACTTTGACAGAGCCTGTAGCTTTTCCTGTTAGCATGAGTGTTTTTCTGACTTTTGTTGTTAATAGAGGACTTCCAGACATTGCCTCCAGCCACTCTATTCCCATTTTGCTGTGTGATTTGCTGCTAGACAGAGCAGAAACCCTGGAAGAGCCTTTCTCATCCTGCTCTTCCCTGAGCTCCTCGAACACTCCGTGACATAAATGTTGAAGCTAAGAGCCTCAGACATAGAGGTCTGGAAGGTCTTGGTGCCCCGTGGGGCCTGTCTCAAGGTGCATTGTGTTGATGGCTGTCCCACCCAGTCTTGTAATGTGCAGCAGAGATGCTGCCTCTTCCCGTGGCGTCTGGCATCTCTTGCTCGTTCATGCCAGGAGGCTTTTACCAGGTCCAGCTTGAAACTTCCCTGCTGGAGGTCCAGCCTGTAACTCTCTGCCTCATCCTGTCCACTGTGGACACAGGGAAAGTTATTTTGCTCACCTGCCAGCAGCCTGTGGCATAGCTGTGGGCAGCCCATTCTCCTTTCTCTTTTTTGGGGCTGAGATATCTTTATTTTAGGGGGTCTTTTCCGATTTCTTCCCAGCCCTGTTCTCAATTTCTTTACAACCTGGCCAGTCCCCTTTTTATCCACTCTGTTTTGGAGATGCAGTGCTCTGAACTAGTGTGGTTCCCCAGCCAGAGCAAGGCTGTGCTCTTCTTCCAGTGCTCTCAGGAGAGAGGAAAGCATTATTTTGGCTGTCTCCAGGCTGTAACCCCATTTCTGTGTCCCAGGGCAGGGGCTGCAATTGCCACCCATGTGTTCTAGTTTTTGAGCCATCCCACCTCAAGGCTCTCTCTGCAGGCTGCTGCCCATCTGCTGTGCTTCAGGGGGGTGCCCTGTGCTGCTGCTCACTCTAAGCAGGAGTGTTGATCTGCTTGAGTGTAGAGAGGCTCTGTGAAGATCTGAACAGTCTGAGTCAATGGGCCAAGGCCAATTGTATGACATTCAACAAGGCCTGGTGCTGGGTGCTGCACTGCACTCATACCAACTCCAAGCAGCGTTCCAAGCTTGAGGAAAGCTGCCTGGAGGAGATGGACCAGGGGGTGCTGATTGGCAGCGACTGAACATGAGCCAACAGTGGCCCAAGTGGTCAAGAAGGCCACCAGCATCTTGGCTTGGATCAGCCCTGGGGTGGCAGCAGGAGCAGGGAAGGGATCGTCACCCTGCACTCGGCATTCGTTGAGGCCACACCTCGAATCCTGGGGTCAGTTCTGGGCCCTTCACTCCAAGAAGGACCTTGAGGGGCTGGAGCATGTCCAGAGAAGGGAATGGAGCTGGGGAAGGGGCTGGAGCCCAGGGGTTGTGAGAGCAGCTGAGGGACCTGGGGCTGTTTAGCCCGGAGGAGAAGAAGAGTCTGAGGGGAGACCTCATCACTCTCTGCAGCTCCTGGAGAGGAAGTTGTGGTGAGGTGGGTGTTGGTCTCATCGCCCAACGAACAAGGGATGGGGTGGGAGGAAACGGCCTCAGGTTGCACCAGGGAAGGTTTAGATTGGATATCAGGGAAAATTCCTTCCCTGCAAGGGTTCTCAGGCACTGGAACAGCTGCTCAGAGAAGTGATGGAGTCCCCATCCCTCCAGAGTTTTAAAAGATGGGCAGACAAAGTGCTCAGGGATCTGGTTTAGTAGTGGACAGCTGGACTCGATGATCTTTTCCAAGCAAGCATTTCTCTGGTTCTATGACTGAACCTCACGCTGCCCATTGAAGCTGTTTTCTCATCTCTAACCCATTCTGAGCTCAGGGCCAGCCTCGCCCTGGGGCAGGCAGAGTGATTTGTCCCCAGCCTCGTGGTTCAGGCAGGGATGTTGAACCCATCCTTGCTGTGACAGCACCTTCTCCTTGCAGGACAAGGCTGCTTCCAGCCTTTCTCCTGGTCTGCAGTGGCTGTCTCCTCAGTTGTTCTTCCTCCTCTGCTTCCCTTCATCCTTCTGCCATCGTGATCGTGATCTCTTCTGCCTGAGCCCAGAATCACAATGTTCAGGCTTAAACCAGCAGCAAGAGAGAAAGCCTTGTACAGGGGATTACAGAAAGCATGGGAGGAAGAGCGGAGATCACTTCTAATCCCGTTGAAGAAAGGGACTCAGCTGACCTTGCTGCTTTGACTACTTGATCCATCAAACCCTTTGTGTTCCCGGTGTGCAATCAAGCGTCCTTTGTTTGCATCACCGAGGGGAATGTCTGTGTGAGCTGTGCTGGGGAGAGCCTGTGCCAGCAGCCTGGCACTGCCTCTCAGCTGCTGCTCCTGAGTCAGGAGTTCATCAGCCATGGAAAACATTCGAGAGGCAGAGGGCAGTTAATACCTTGATGTCGTTCGAAAGCGCACAAACCAATTAATAGCAAATTAATTTGCAGCTTTGGTCACTGAAGTGATCCATGGCGAGAGGCTGCCACGGTTAGTTTCATCTTTATGGGCTATTGATTTTTTTTGGTTGCTAAATTAAGCAGTGGTTCCTTGAGCCAGCACCTTGCCAGAGAATAAAAACATCAGACTGCTGCAGGGTCGCTGCTGTGGGTTGAGGGGGTCACTATTGGCTTGTCCCTTGGTCACTCCAGCCCTTGCTGAGGGGATGCAAGTCCTGTTCCTCCCCATGCAGTGTCCCCGAGCTGCCTTGTGAGCCAGGCAGCCAGCAGGGATGCTGCATGCTCTGGCTGGAGTTGTTTGCCCGTAACAAAGCACATGGGGATGCTTTTGCACAGAGAGCTGCAGCTTGTTCTTCACCATCTGCATCTCAGAGAGCAACTGGGACTCTCAGGCCAGGAAGCTGCTTCTTAACCCCTGCACTTCCTGCAGGCAGCATCAGCGTTTTGTTCTTTGTTCACTAAAGAAGGTCCTTGTTGGTGTCCTGATGATCTGGAGAGAGGAAAAGAGAGCAAAAGCCTTCCCTCTGAGGGTACTGGCAGTGCCAGGTGTGCTGCCCACCATCGGGTGCAGCTCAGTTCTGGGCCCCTCAGTTTGGGAAAGATGTCAGGATGCTGGAGTGTGTCCAGAGGAGGGCAACGAGGATGGTGAAGGAGCTGGAGCACAAGCCCTGTGAAGAGCAACTGAGGGAGCTGGGGCTGTTTAGCCTGGAGAAGAGGAGGCTCAGGGGAGACCTCATTGCTCTCTGTAACTACCTAAAAGGAGGTTGTAGGCAGGCAGGGGTTGGTCTCTTCTCTCAGGCAATCAGTGACAGAACAAGAGGACATGGTCTCAAGCTTCGTCAGGGAAAGTTTAGGCTTGATGTTAGGAAAAAGTTCTTCACTAAAGGGTGATTGGCCATTGGAATGAGCTGCCCAGGGAGGGGGTGGAGTCATCGTCCCTGGAGGTGTTTAAGGGGAGACTGGATGAGGCACTGAGTGCCATGGTTTGGATGATGGGTTGGTGTTAGTGTTGGGTTACAGGTTGGACTTGATGATCTCAGAGGTCCTTTCCAGTCTTGTGATACTGTGAGGAAGGAGCTGAGATGGGCTCTTGAGATTGAGGCTGAAACTGCAGCAAGGAAGTGTCAAGCTGGACCTGGTGAAAGCCTCCTGGCAGAGAGGAGCACAAGATGCCTTAGGAAGAGGCAGTGTCTCTGATGCACATCCAGGACTGGGTGGGACAGCCATTGTCAGGATGTGCCACAGGGAAGGTGCCCATGGGGAACAAGTGCTTCCAGTCCTTCTTATCTGAAGGATAAGGCTTCCACATTCACATCATGGGGGAACTGAGCAGCTCGAAGAAGAGCAGGATCATAGAAGGGTTTGGGTTGGAAGGGACCTCAAAGCCCATCCAGTTCCAATCCCCTGCCATGGGAAGGGACACCTCCCACTGGATCAGGGGGCTCAAAGCCCCATCCAACCTGGCCTTGAACACCTCCAGGGATGGGGCAGCCACCACTGCTCTGGGCAACCTGGGCCAGGGCCTCCCCACCCTCGTCATGAAGAATTTCTTCCTAATGTCTGATATAAATCTTCCCCTTTCCAAAGGAAAGGATGGGAAAGGCTCTTCCAGGGTTTCTGCACTGTGGGTTTCCTTACTGAAATAAGGGGCAGAAAAGTCACACCTGGGTTTTGCAGTGGCACTGGCCTGCCCAAGTGGGGCTGTGCCAATACTCCTGTATCACTCCCGTTGTCCTGCTTTGCGCTCTGCGTTGTGGTGAGGGAAGGGGGAATTTTGGCTCTGCAGTAGGCATGGGGTTTGTTGGAGGTGTCTCTCTCAGACTGTCTCTTCCCTCAGGGCTAAGCAAGTTTGGAGAGACAATGGTGAAATGGATAGCAAATGGATGTCTTGTGAGCAGAGAAGGAGCCAGAAGGTCTTTGCAGAGCCGTGGTGACAGTTATCAGCACTCAGTGCTCTTGCTGGTCACACCTTGACTCTGCAACTCCACCAGGGATGAAGCAGGGATGCATCTGGATATGCCAGGATAACAGGATGTCTTTCCAAACCTCCTCCTCTGAATCCAGCAGTCAATGAACCTGTGATGAATTGAAAGCCATTCGGTATTTCTTTCTGTTTATGGAAGTTTCAGGCCTCTAGGCTGTCATTTTCTGCATGGTTTAGGAGTTTTCAGCTTTGTCACTTGTTCAGCTTAAAATAATGGTTTAAATGTGTTTCTCAGCCTTGCTAAATGTGCAGACCTGCCCTGCAGAGGCACCTTTTCAGAGAGCACATTAAAGTGTGAAGCAGAAAATATCTCTGCCCCTCTACACTTCCCCGTCAGTCTGAGTGCAGGGAATTTTGCTTTCAAGCTATTTGTGGGCATCTAGGCGGGCACACCCAATCCCAATATACTCTGCCCATTAAGTCAGGTCCAGTAAGTCCCACATTAAGCCCAGGAAACTATGCAACCAGCACCCTGGGGTCTGTTGCACGTGGCCCCAAGCCACTGAGTCTACACTGCCCGTTAGCACTGCATGGGAGGCTGAGAGAGGGTGAAGGGACCAAATCCTGATGGAAATGTGGACCAAAGAGAGCAGGTAGTGACCCTACAAAGGTCACTACCACCTACCAGGGTGGGTAGGGGAGATAGAACCAAAGAATTGTTAAGGTTGGAAAAGCCCTCTCAGCTCATCCAGTCCAACCATCAGCCCAACCCCACCGTGCCTGCTGAACCCTGTCCCCAGGTGCCATGGCACCTGGTGTTTGAGCCCCTCCAGGGATGGGGACTCCACCACTGCCCTGGGCAGCCTCTGCCAGGGTTTCACCACTCTGTCAGGAACGAAATTTTTCCTGATGTCCAGTCTAAACCTCCCCTGGTGCAACCTGAGGCCCTTTCCTCTCACCCCATCACCTGTCACTTGGGAGAAGAGCCCAGCACCCACCTTGCTCCAACCTCCTCTCCAGGAGCTGCAGACAGTGATGAGGTCTCCCCTCAGCCTTCTCTTCTCCAGACTGAACAGCCCCAGGGCCCTCAGCTGCTCCCACAACCCCTGTGCTCCAGACCCTTCCCCATCCCTGTTCCCTTCTCTGGATGCTCTCCAGCCCCTCAAGGTCCTTCTTGGAGTGAGAGGCCCAAAACTGAACCCAGGATTCAAGGTGTGGCCTCAGGAGCACTGAGTGCAGGGATCAGTCCCTTCTCTGCTCCTGCTGCCACCCCATGGCTGATCCAAGCCAGGATGCTGTTGGCCTTCTTGGCCACCTGGGCCACTGCTGTTGCTGAGCATTGCTGCCCATGTAGCTGCTCTGGCACGGTGGGCTGGTGGCTCTCCCTGGGCCACAGCCACCTTGCTACGTGGTCAAAATCCTGTTGACAGTTTTGGGGCTACCAGCACTGTGGGGGTGGGATGGGCTGCTCTGCTCCACCTGCAGGCTGGGTTCTTGCTGCCTGGATGTGGAGGAGCAGGTTTGTCTGTGTGCAAATCACTGATGTGATATTCTCCATCCCTCCAGGAGCTGCAGTAGGAGCTCTTTCCAGGTTTGAGGTTTGCTTTTTATGGTAGGGATGTGTCCCTAGCACATTCCTACCACCTCTCCCATGAGAAGTGTTTCCCCCCACTTCTTCTGTCTAAAAGCTCTCCCCCATGCCCAGCTTTCCTATGTTCATCGCCCTGCTGAGTCTTCACCCCCAAAGGCAGCATTTACCTGGGAACTCATTCATCCCAACACAAAGTCTTTTGCCAATATCGAGCTGTGCCTGAGCCAGGACTTTTGCCACCAGAGCTGTGTTGGTCTCAAATCCCATCTCCATGCTCTGCTGACACTTTGGGGTGGAAATGATCCTTTTCAGACAGAAGGCAGCTGAGGAAAATGGCTGTGGTGGCATCTGTGGCTTCATCTTTGATCTCCCAGAGCATGAACACTGGCTGAGCTGCAGGTTTCTTGCTCCAGGTAGGGTTTCAGGTATAGGATTAATTTAAGGAGGAGCCCAGGATTTCTGCTGGGGATGCGAGGCTGGAGGGGGAGCGGGGTGCTTGCTAAAGAAACCCCTCCTGCTTCTCCTGCTGCTGTTGTTTTTGCAGTCCTGGCACTCAGGGCTCCCTAGGAGACACTGGGGCTTGCAGACACTGATTTTGTGCTCCTGGGAAATATGGGTGATGCCCATCTCTGTCTGCACTCCTGCCTTGAGGGGAAAGTGTGCTGCCAGCATGCCACAGCTTGGCTTGCAAGGTAGTGCTGCCACCAGCTACAGTCTCCAAACCTTGGGTCTGGTTTCCCTCTCTCTGCTACCTTGCAGCAGATTTGGAAGCTTATCTGCTGTGTTTTTTCTCCATGGAGTTATCTTTGCAGACCATCAGGTGTCTCCCACTTCAGTGTTGCATAATCTGCCGGCCGCGTTCAAAAAAAGATCTGGGATCAGATGTGTTTAACTCTGGGTTGTCTTCAGACTTCTCCACTGTTTCATGTAGCTCCCAGAGTACAACATGAAGAAGACCTATTTAAGTCCTCTGGTACACAGTTTAATTCAAGTGATGGGGCTCAATTCCCCCTATATAAAGGGTCTCCCTCCTTTTCTTTCCATCCTCCGAAGGATGCTGGTCTTACCTTGCCTATGACAGGGGAATTGGAACAGGATGGACTTTAAGGTCCCTTCCAACCCAAACCATTCCTGGAGTCAGAGGGCTGAAACCTCTGCCCGTGCTTCACTCCTCTCTCTGAATGCCTTCCTTTCTGCTTTAAAATAAAACTCCCAAATCTGTGTATTTGAAGCCTGGAAAGGGGGGTCCAGCAGGGACTGATCAGCCTAAATTAAGCAGGACACATGGAGCTGGTTTTGTAGAGCAAGCCACTGTTTCCTTCTGCCTCCTGGGGCTGGCACCACGCTCATCACCTCTCGTTGAGGGGCAAAGTGGGAGCACCATGTGTCCCCAGCTCATGGACCCCCTGCTCCCTGCATCCCAATCATCCCATCTCTTCAAAGGGCACAAGCATAACCTTCCTGCCAGCAGCACCAGCTCACGTTTACCTGGAGGAGCTGCAGTTCAGACAAATCCTCCAGCTCTCAACTCTTGACCACCCTGGGGAGGGTTCCTGCTCTCCAAAGTCACCAGTACCCTACCCAGTGTGTGGCACTCGTGTGGCAGAGCCTGGCTGGGCACCAGCAGCTCCTGCACCCATAGCAGAGATGTCAGTGCAGAAGGATCGATGGCCTTGGAAGATCTGTGAAGAAGGAAATCACCAATGCATCTCTTACTTGGGCCTTCCTGTGCTTCTTTGAATTATGGGACAGGTCTGTTACTGTGTCTGCTGCCTCCTCGTGCTGTCCCCCACCCTTGTCTCAGCTGAGGAACACAGCTCTGTAGCCCAGAGTGATGAGGGCTGGTTCCTTCTCCAAGGGCCAGAAGGCCATCTTAAGTAGAATCTTCCAAAGCAAAGCTTCAGAATTGGTCGCTCAGGAGTCCAAAGCAAATGGAGGAGCCACATGTGCTGGTCTTCCCTGTTTGCAGCATCCATCCCTTCATGACCAAGGAGCTAGGGTGCTTTCCCCAGAGGCACGTTGGGAGCCATCCAACGTGGTGGCAATGCTCTGGTGGTATCTTACTGGTCAGCTGGGGAGGGAGGGTACATGTGATCTCCTCATGGTTGTGTTTTGGTAGATGCTAAGCAGCAAAATTAACATCTTGCCCAAGCATCCACATGGCAGAGGCCTCAAGGAAGAGACCAGATCGTGTGCAAGGTGGTTTGCAATAGCAGATCAGACCTGAAGGTGACTTTTGGGAAGCTCTGATTTTGTTGTCTTCAGTCCTCCACTGGGATGGAACCGGTGCCGGGTGCTCCTGGCTCAAGTCCCTCCTCCTGGTGCAGTGATTCAGGGCAGAGTGAGAGGAAGAGCTGGTTGTGCTGTGTAAATGGTTGTATTTCTTGGCCACTGGTTCATAAATAGTGGGAATGAGGTTAGGGAGAGAGGAATATCAGCAGCAGTCTGGAAGCTGGCAGTGATCATGAAAGTGCTGTTTGATGCTTGCTCCGTCGCTCCGCCGGGGGACGGTCCGGCCAAAGCCGTGCGTCTCCCATTGGGAACTGTGGTTAGGGAGGAGGTTATGGATTTGATCATCACCAGACTGCCCTTATTGAGCGCCCAGAGCAACCCATTATGGGCTGGTGCCCCAGTTTAGGAAGTGAACTGCAACCACAATAAGAAATTTGCCTTGAGCTGGAGTAAGCTTAAGGATTTATTACAGTCTGGGCACACATCCTGCCAGACCTTTGTAGTGTGGAGAAATGGGGCTTTCTAGAGCAGCAAGTGCTGCCAGCACCATCTGGTACCTTTTCCAGGGGGAAGATGGCTATTTATTAGGGGACATTCTCAAGGAGAGGCTCCCAAGGAGTGCTCTGTCACCACCAGGCACTGTAAGCACTGTGCTGTGGCTGAAATCATAGAATGATAGAATCGTTCAGTTGGAAAAGACCTTTGAGATCACTGAGTCCAGCCAAACCTCTCCTCTACTAAACCAGATCCCTGAGCACCTCTTCTGCCTGGCTTTTAGATCCCTCCAGGGATGGGGACTCCACCACCTCCCTGAGCAGCCATTCCGGTGCCTGAGGACCCTTCCAGTAAACAGATTGTTCCCAATATCCAATCTAAACCCGAGCTGGGTGAGGCGTGGGGCTGCCAGGCTCGGGGATGTGTGCGTCCCTCCTAACAGTGGGTGCTTTTGCTGTTCCTGGCCAGGTGAACACAGCCATGCACGAGGCCAAGCTGATGGAGGAGTGTGATGAGCTCATGGAGATCATCCGCCAGCGCAAGCAGGTCATTGCTGTCAAGATCAAGGAGACGAAGGTAAGGAGGACCAGTCCGTGTGTCTGTGGTTCCACAGTGCCCTCCCACACCCGTGGGGTGGCTGCTGCAGCGTCTGCCCTGCCTCTGTGGGCACAGCCCAGCACTCTGGCAGCCTGGGGTGCTGGACTGTCCCAGTGTGTGCCTCACCAGTGAAGGAATTGCCTTGGACAGCCACGGGCACCCGTGGCATCATCTCCCTGCCACCCCAAACCCTCTGTGAGTCATAGAATTGTGGAATGGTTTTGTTTGGAAAAGACCTTTGAGATCATCAGGTCCAACCATCAGTCCAGCCCTGCTGCATCTGGATGTACTTTGCTTGCTGCTGTTCCCAGGGTTCTTCTGCTGAGGACAAGGCACGTGCTTGATGTGGCTGGAGGAGGAAGGTGTGTTAATTAGCAGGACAAATTGGAGCAGTTGCTTGGATCGGTCCAGACAGCTTCCTCGGGGCTTTTCTAACGCTGCGGTGCTAATATAATAATGTCCAATTAATATTGAAAGGCCATCCAAGCCCTGCACTGCAGATAAAGGAGAGGCTCCACGCTCTGCAGTGCAGCTTAGCTGTAGATGAGCTGGTTTCTCTTCCTTTTCTGTGGAAGGGGGTGTTTGGACCTTTCCTCCAGCGTTCCAGGTGTTCTGGCTTTTCATGGTGGTTTCCATGTGATGGACTGGCTGTAGCTCTGAGCAGTGCCCGTGGGAGTTGTCACTGTGCAAGCACAAGCCCTTTGCTTTTCTTACTGAGCTTGGATGTTCATTAGGCTCCAGCTCTGCATCCATCCATGATAGCTCAGCTGGGGAGCAGCATCACCCCAAATACAGACTCTTCTGCGGGCAAAGGTTTGGGAGCAAGCTGTGCCACGTCCCTGCACCACAGAGCCAGCCAGGGTGACTCTTGGACCTCCTCAGCAGGAGTGGAAGCTTTAAAACACCTACCTGTATCCCAGCCACTTGAGGGAACATATTTTATGTAATGGTGCCTTCTGCTGGTCCATCTGTCTGTCTGCCTCTCACTTCCCATCCTCTCCCCCTGACGGCTTTTGACCATGTTGGCCTTGTTTCAGCTGTGCCTAGCAGGGAGCTGGAAGGCTCAAAGATGTTGTTTTCCTACAAATTGGCAGCTGGGTAGAGGAAAGAGGCTCCAATGAGTGCTCAAAACCATCAGCAGAAGCAGTGCTGAGTGGAGCAGCAAGCTTGTGCCCGTGTGACTGCAAACCCAGCACCGCATCAGGGGGAGACGGATGTGGGGATGGTGGTACTGGCAGTACCAGAAGGGGACGGGGTTTGGCCCTCAGTGTTAGCAGGAAACTGGAATAAGCCTCTTTGATGGTGAAATTGGGCTGGAGATGGAAAGGGGGGGGGTGTGCCCTCTGTTCCCCTCCATGCTGCCAGTCCTGCCTCGGGGTGGGTTTTCTCCATTGCTTTCAACACCTGTGAGCAACAATTTCTGAGTGCCAATGGGAAGCTGCCTTTCCCAGGAGCCCCAGCTGCAAACATTGGAGAGTTTAAAAAGCCCCAAACACAAAAGAAAGGAGGAAGCACTGCGGCTGCTTTGATTGTAGAGTGAGAAAGAATGCTTTCCTGCTGAATTGCCATTTGGTTTTCCATTTGCTCTGAGCTGCTTTTCCTGACAAATGGCCCGACGGATGTGTGGAACAGCCTGATTGCACAGTGGTGGAAAGAGTGGCAGCCCCAGGGCCCCAAGAAGGAAAATCCATAGAGGCAAAAATGCTGAGGCAGTGGTCCTGGGAGGAACTGGCTGCTTTGGTAACTGGGAGATGGAGCTCCTCCACCTTTTTATTTTATCTTTTATTCCAGTAATCCTAACAAAGAGCTTTTCCTGTGTGTGTCACTCACGTGTCTTTAGAAACCCACCGGAGCCCACGTGCAGCTCGCAGGGCTCAGGTTCAGGTTCTACCAAGGCTTGGACACCATGAGCCTGGGCAGCACCCCGTGGCAAATGTTTGTGTGCTACCGTTCAGGAGAGCCTCGTGTCAGATGTGGCTGTAGAGGTTCTGAGGTGGGATTTATCACTTCAGAATCTGCTGTTTCAGGCACTCCCACCGCAGCTCCATCTGCTGAAATTTGCTCTGCCCTTCCCCTGGGTGTCTGCAGGGTCCTTCGCTGCAGATGCATCTAGGAACAGGGCAGTGGGAATTTATTTTTCATTAATAAGTGCCCTGTTGCCTCTCTCAAGATGCTTTCCCAGATACAGAATCACTTCCAGCTTGGCTGTCAGTGGAATTCCAGTGTGCTGATTCCCCTCCATTCCTCTGTGTCTTTGCTGGTGCTGATGTAGGACCTAGGAAGGCTCTGTCAGAGTGGTGAAGCCCTGGCAGAGGCTGCCCAGGGCCGTGGTGGAGTCTCCATCCCTGGAGGGGTTCAAAAAGCGTGTAGATGTGGCACTTGAGGACATGGTTTAGTGGGTGCGGTGGGGCTGGGCTGGTGGTTGGACTGGATGTGTTTCAAAGGGGCTTTCCCTAGCGCTCCAGCACAGCATTCCCCTGAGACTCAGAGATTTTACCTGAGAAATAACATTTCTTCTGGTTTCCTTGCTGCCCTCACTGCTGCTGTGCACCTTCTACTTTGCAGAAGAGAGAAGAGGCACCATCAAACCTGTTCTCCTGAAATTAGATGTCCTTTATGAATTTCAGGATCCATTCCTCATTGATTTAGTTCTATTTATGTTTCAGCACTAAGTTATTTTGCTCTTTTCTCAGTTCCTGCTGGAGACTTGATCGATCTCTTCTGTCACAAAATCACAGAATGGTTTGGGTCTGAAAGGACCTCAGAGCCCATCCGGTTCCAAACCCCCTGCCGTGGGCAGGGACACCTCCCACTGGATCAGGGGGCTCAAAACCCCATCCAACCTGGCCTTGAACACCTCCAGGGATGGGGCAGACACCACTGCTCAACATTTCTGCGTAAAATCTCATCTCAATCTCCCGTCTTGCAACTCAAAACCATTCCCCCTCATCCTATCCCTGCACTCCCTGATCAATACCCCCTCCCCAGCTTTCATGGAGTCCCTTTCAGTGCTAGAAGGCTGCTCTAAGACCTAAAAAACGTGTTGCTGCTCTCCCTCCCCAGGGCCTTTTGGGACATTTCCATGGCATTTCACCACTCCTTGCTTCCCTGGAGCAGCCCTGGCTCAGGATGGGGGTTTCCTCAGTGCTTTTCAATCTATGTGCTGTCTTCTGAGCACTCGTGGTTCCCTCTGCTCCTGTCGCAGGTGATGAAGCTGCGGAAGCTGGCCCAGCAGGTCGCTAACTGCCGGCAGTGTCTGGAGCGCTCCACGGTCCTCATCAACCAGGCAGAGCACATCCTGAAGGAGAACGACCACGCACGGTTCCTACAGACAGCCAGGAACGTGGCCGAGAGGTGGGGTGGCCCCTCAGCTGGGGACACTGGTGGGATGTCACTGTGTTTCTCCCCAGGTCGCAGGTCCCTCTCCTCCCCTCGGCAGCCGGCCTGCTCTCCTCAAACGCGTGCTGAGATCAAGGGTCTCACTGGTTCCCATCCTTTGCAGGGCAGGAGCTGCATGGCAGCTCCTAAGGAAGCTGAACACCTGCTGTGGGAGCAAACATCATTCTAGAGGGGAGAAGGTGGTGGAGATGCCAATCTGAATAGAGAACAGGGGGCAGCTGGGGCTGGGACCCCCAGGAATGGAGCCTCCCAGTCTGCCTGAGGGACCTGTCCCAGGCTAGGCCACCGTCCTGGGGCAGGAGCAGTGGTCTGTAGGCGCCAGAGGGTTTCCCCGTCGCGTACGCTGTCGCCACTGCTTGCACCCTTTTCGCCGCCCGTCTTGGCGCTGCCGGGTGTCGGGAGCACCCCGATGCGTATTGACGGTCTCTTCCTTTCTTTCAGGGTCGCCATGGCAACTGCGTCCTCTCAAGTTCTGATCCCAGATATCAATTTTAATGATGCCTTTGAAAACTTTGCTTTGGATTTTTCCAGAGAGAAGAAGCTGCTGGAGGGGCTGGATTACCTCACGGGTGAGTGCACAGGCGCGCTCCCCTCCGACTGCGCCCCTCAGCTACCTGCAGCCCCCTCCCCTGCACCCCACCAGTAGCTGACAGGTGTATTTTCAAACAGTCTGGGTTGCAGCTCTTTCTCACTGGTAAAAAGTGCCTGGCCAGCTGCAAGAGAGCAGGGACTGTGCTGTCCCCAGGACAGTGACACGTCCCTGTCTCCATATTGGCACTCTGCCTCTCCCGGAGAACAGGTGGAAAGGCTCAAAATGCATGCAAAAAGGGATCATCTCCACAACCTGGTGCCCAAAATAATCCCAGAGGGTGGATTACGGAGAGGGAACCAATTATGGTACTTCTAAGGCACTGTATGCTTTAGCATTTCCCTTTTGCTGCCCTTTCTGTGGGTGTCTCGGTGCTAAATTATGGGCAGAGATCTTACTGGATGCCCATAGCCCAGGCTACACGCTGCTCCTGCCCTCATCTGGGATGATGTGAGGTGTCTGGGAACAGCCCTGCTGCAGCCAACCATGCCATGTGCTGGCAACCCAGTGGGAGGGATGAATGTTCCAGAGAAGCAAGGACATCATTACTCACCCCAGTCTGGTTTTCTTCACTGTGGAGCAGATCAGCTTGCAATGAAAGATTAACAACAAACATGTCCAAAATAGTTACGGGACAAAATAGTTACTCCACAACCAGTGCTGAGAAACAGTTAGGGTTTGAAGTGGCTCCTCAGTTTGTTTCGGGGTGGAGGTGTCAGACCTGACAGAGACAGCAGCAAAAACCCCATCCTTCTGGCACACCTCGAAATACATTGGCCACTGCACATTTTGTTATCACACTAAAAAGTTTAGTTAAGCAGGAAACACCAAGACCAGGTTGGATGGCTCATACAAGGACAGACTGAGAGAGTTGGGGTTGTTCAGCCTGGAGAAGAGAAGGCTGAGGGGAGACCTTAGAGCAGCCTCCCAGTACTGAAAGGGGCTCCAGGAAAGCTGGGGAGGGGCTCTTGATCAGGGAGTGCAGGGACAGGATGAGGGGGAACGGTTTTCAGCTGCAAGAGGGGAGATTGAGATGAGATCTGAGGGAGAAATGTTTTGCTGTGAGGGTGGGGAGACCCTGGCACAGGTTTCCCAGAGCAGTGGTGGCTGCCCCATCCCTGGAGGTGTTCAAGGCCAGGTTGGGTGGAGCTTTGGGCCCCCTGATCCAGTGGGAGGTGTCCCTGCACATGGCAGGGGTTTGGAACTGGATGGACTTTGAGGTCCCTTCCAACCCAACACATTCCATGATTCTATGAAGCACAGTGACAGATAAAATGAGGCAGTTGTTTGTATTGAGATACTCTGCTCCCCTCCCTGTCTTAAGGGAGCAGAAAATACCAAGGTGTGTTAAGCTAAGAAAGCCCAAATTTGCTGAAGTGTCTTACCTGTGATCTCCTGCAGCGCCGAACCCTCCGTCTGTCCGGGAGGAGCTTTGCACGGCCTCCCACGACACCATCACCGTCCACTGGCTCTCCGAGGACGAGTTCAGTGTCAGCTCCTACGAGCTGCAATACACCATCTTCACGGGCCAAGCCAACTTCATCAGTAAGTCACCGCCCCCGAGCGCGCCCGGGGGCACCGTGGTCCCCTGTGGGAAGTAAGAAAATGCTTCTTGGGGAGAATCAGTGGGTTTGAAGGGTGGGAATTAGGGGAGGAAACCACAATGAAGGATCTGAGGATGCTGCTCAGGGCTTTAATCAAAATGATGCAGGAGCCCTGTACTGCAGGTCCATAACTGAAGGGTTTTGCTCTGCACTTGGTGTCTGCAGCCTCCTGGGGCATGGGAGGGTCTCATCCATCTCACGGGTACTGGAGCTGGTCGGATGGGCCGGGCAGCACCAGCTCCTCTGGCTGATGGTTAAGCATGATTCGTGTGCCCTCCATAAAAATATTGAGGCACATCTCCAGGTCATTTTTCCTGAACATAACTGCCATACCTAATCATTTTTGCACAGCACCGCGGGTTTGCTTGGCAGGAATGGGATTTGGGGACCAAGGAGGGCTCTCACTGATGGCTCTGCAGTGTGGGCAGCAGGAGCAGGGGATTCTTCCCCTGTACTCGGCACTGGTGAGGGTGCTCCTTGAGTACTGTGTTCAGTTTTGGGCCCCTCACTACAAGCGGGACATCAAGATGATGGAGCACATCCAGAGGATGGGAATGGAGCTGAGGAAGGTTTTAGAGCACAATCCTTATGAGGAGCTGCTGAGGGAGCTGAGGTTGTTTAGTCTGGAGAAAAGGAGACTGAGGGGAGACCTCATCACTGTCTACAACTGCCTGAGAAGAGGTTGGAGTGAGGTGGAGGTTGGTCTCTTCTCCCTGACAGCCAGTGACAGGACAAGAGGAAATGTCCTCGAGATGCTCCAAGGGAGGTTTTGGTTGGCTATTAGGAGGAATTTCTTTACTGAAAGGGTTGCCAAGCACTGGAACAGCTGCCCAAGGAGGTGACTGAGTCACCATCCCTGGGGAGGGTTTAAAAGATGAGTACCTGTGGCCTTGGTCTAGTGGTGGACTTAGCGGGACTGGATTGATGATTGGACTCTATCTTAAAGGTCCTTTCCAACCAAAACCATTCTGTGGTACCTCATCACTTTGGAAGCGCTGTGGTCAGAACAGGAAGGAATCTACAGCTCAGGCTGCAGCATCCAGCTTCTCTAGGAGAGCCTGAGCTTCATTGACTGGGTGGTGTTCAGCATAGTTTCCAAGCCATCATAACTTCCAGTGCAACAGGACAGCTTCAAAAGAGTTTTATAGGGCTGAGCCTGCTATGAGGTCAGAAAATCAACCTCTTAGATGCAAAGCTCTCTCCTGGATGTTTGGTTTTTAATGAAGGCTATGATAATTACAGGGTTTTTAATATCACAGATGTGCATTTAACAGCTGGCTCCACCGTTTGGGGAGGGATGTAATGGGCTCCATGGCTGGTTGTTTGCAAGACACCCTCAGAGGCCGTGGTAGGTGTTCAACCAGGAGAAAGCGACCTTGTCATTATGGTGACTTTGAAGGATGCTCTGCACCCCTGGTCCTGCTGCCAGAGTGTGATGGAAAGCAGAAGCAGTGACGTCAGTGAAGGAAGCAGAAGGAATGCAGGGAAAAGGAGATGGTGGGAGAGACCTGTTGGAAAGGGGAGGGAGCTAAAGCAGCTCTGGCAAAGCATCATTTTGTCCAGTCAGCCTCCTGCCACTCTTCCAAAGATCAGGACCTTCAAAGCCAGAGTTGTCCTCCGAGGGCGTCCCAGCCACGCGCACCGCTGCTCGTCTCCATCACCGTTGGTACAGAGGTTTGTGCCCGGGAGGATTCCTGCCAGCCTGGGGCCAGACGTGGTCTGAGGGTGCCAGACAGTGCTGGACAGTGCAGAGCTGAGCTGTGGTGGGCAGGCTTTGGCCACAGCCACGCCGAGGCGTCAGCTCTGGTACCGACCGCGGCAAAGCTCCCATCTGACATCAGGGCTCGAGGTTCGCTCTGATGTCACCCTGGCAGCGTCCACCAGGCATCCTGAACCAGCTGCAGGTTTGAAGATGGCATGAGCCAGAGCCTAGGGATTACAACTCAAAGCACCTGCAGAATGTGTGTTTAATTTTCTCCCCCCACACTTATATCTATCAAAAGAGACTCAGACTGAGAGCTTTTCAGCACTGGGGTTTATCATTAGGGAGAGCTGGAAAGCTGCAGGTTGAAAAAGCCAGGGCTGGGGACTGTGACATCCCAGCTGAGGACAGATGTGTCTCATTTGCAGGAGCCATTTAGTCTTTCTCCTTGTTCGTTTTCAGGAAGGTTCATTTGAAAAGCAAGAGCTGGCTTGGTTGTCCTGGCAGGAAAGGGTGTTCTTTGCATTTCCAGAGAGAGAGGAGGGAAGAGCAGTTCAGCCATAAGGCAAGGACTGTTTGCCAGCCTCGGCAGCGGTGATTTATTCCTTGGGGTGCCCAGTGAGTCCTTGAGGTATCAGAAATATGTACCTATTATAATTCCTTGTAATGCTGCCTTTTTCCTAAAATTGGAAGGGATTTGCATGCTGGAGGAAAGTCAGTTTGTGGGCTGGGTTATAGGAGAGAGTCCAGGGGAAGGGCTTGTTTCCCATGAGAAAAAAATACAGATGTAACGGGAGAACAAAAAATATCACTTCCAGTTTGTCTGTCCTGCTTTGGAAGAGCACACAGAGCATCCCCACAGCATGGCTTCTGCAAGGAGGTTTTATTCCTGCTTTTCCTTAGTAGCACTTACCCTTGTAGGAAGTCAGAGTGGACTTTTTGAGCTGCTGGCAGTTGATGTCTCTGGTCAGGCAGACTCTGGTGCTGGACATGCAGTGTGGCAGCGTAGGAGGGCTGCTAAGTGCATGGCCAAATATGGAGGAAGCTACCAGAGAACATTACTGCTTGCAGCTTTGGAAGCTGGGTACTACTTGCACCCCCAGGCCTTGCCCAGCAGCCTTTGCCCTCAGTTTGGAACACAGGATGATTTATTGCCTCTTGGTCAGAGGTTCGTTCTGGGTACCTGGAGTGAGGTTTCTCCAGCTCAGCTCTGCTCTCCCAGCCCCAAGTGTTGTCTCCAGCATTTTGTTCTTCTCTGAAAGCCTTGAAGAGCTCAGCAACCACTTTGGCTCTGCTCTCAGATGGCCACCAGCCTCTGTCTCCCCTGCACCTGCCAGCAGAGGAAAAAGCATGGACTGTGTTCATGAGAGGCATGGACCATGTTCCCATGAGCACCCTGATTCAGTGGGAGGTGTCCCTGTCCATGTGCTTTAAGGTTCCTTCCAACCCAAACCATTCTGTGATTCAGTGGTTGGTGCCACTGAGTTGTTTAGGTGGAGAGGGACACGGGAAGGGCTTTGAACTAACTCTGCCTAAGCCAGGCTGACTCAGAGCTCAGTCATAGAATCATAGAATCATCTGGTTGGAAAAGACCTCTGAGATCATCAATCCAACCGTACCTGTCCCCTTACTAAACCTGTCCCTAAGAAACTCATCTGCCCACCTTTGAAACCCCTCCAGGGATGGCGGCTCAGCCACCTCCCTGGGCAGCTGTTCCAGTGCCTGAACACCATTTCTGTGAAAAATTTTTTCCTAATATCTAGTCTGGACCTCCCCTGGCACAACTTGAGGCCATTTCCTCTCATCCTATCACTGTCAGTCAGGTTTCTCAGAGGTTGCATGAGCGTTGACACTCTCCAAAGATGAAGAGTCACCACCTCTCAGGGTCCTCCTCCATTGCTTTCCCACCCTCAGCTACAAGAATTATTTGCTTCTCTAACCAGGATTTCCCCTGCTTCAACTTATGTCCTTGCCCTGGGGCTGTGCTGGAGCCCCTCAGGGAAGGGACTGGCTCCCACTCATCCCCATAAGCCACTTTGGGTGTGGGGCTTGGACTCCGGTCCTCCAAGGGGCTTGGGAATCAGTCACTAATCCACCTTTGGGAGCTGTGGGTCTTTGGCATGGGTGTTAGGAAGGTGAAAGCTATGGAAACTGCATTCAGTTCTGGAATCCTCAGCACAGGAAAGACATGGAGCTGTTGGAGTGAGTCCAGAGGAGGCCACAGAGATGATCCGAGGGCTGGAGCACCTCCCATCCGAGAACAGGCTGAGAGAGTTGGGGTTGTTCAGCCTGAAGCAAAGAAGGTTCCAGAGAGACCTTAGAGCAGCCTCCCAGCACTGAAAGGGGCTCCAGGAAAGCTGGGGAGGGGCTCTGGATCAGGGAGTGCAGGGATAGGACACGGGGGAAAGGTTTTCAGCTGAAATAGGGGAGATTGAGATGAGATCTTGTTGAGAAATGTTTTGCTGTGAGGGTGGGGAGGCCCTGGCCCAGGTTTCCCAGAGCAGTGGTGGCTGCCCCATCCCTGGAGGTGTTCAAGGCCAGGTTGGATGGGGCTTTGAGCCCCCTGATCCAGTGGGAGGTGTCCCTGCCTGTGGCAGGGGGTGGAACTGGATGGTCTTTAAGGTCCCTTCCAACCCAAGTCATTCTGTGGTTCCATGAAGCTGCAGAGTGTTGAAGAGCAAGGGCAGCTCAGGAGGAAAACCCAGAGGGGCACACGCCAGGAGAGTGTTCCTTGGCTGTCTTTGGTAGCTCGTCCAGAAGGAGCAAAGAACACATCAGTTAACATCTCAGAGGAGAAAATGAATTATGTATTGTCACTTGAAATAACACAGTCAAGTCTGGGTGTTGAAAGTGTTTGAGTCCTGGCTGAACTCATGCATGAAGAGACAGTGGAAAGTGCGCTGGGGCTCACCTAGCCAGAGCACGAGAGGCTTCCCATGAAAAGAAATACCTTTGCAAAGAGCACACAGTTGGCATGTGGAAAGCATCCCCTTCACGCTCTCTTTAAGGCAAGAGCTCAGCAGGAGCTGGACATTTTTCTGGATGACAAAAGCTGCAATAAAAAGGGGTTTTTTTTAAGCTATGGCAAGGATCGAAGCCCTCAGTTTTCAAGGCCAACCCTTTCTTGGTTGTTTTGGGAAAGAATCCTGCTTGGGAGGCCAAATCATTCCCAGCCTGTCATCTCTCAGCCACCTTGTCCTTTCTGATGAAGGATCAAAAGCAGGTCCTTGTGTGCAGGAGATCACCCCACCAGCTGCTTGGCTGTGTGCTCCGGTGAAAGCGGCTCTGCGTGCGGGGAGCGACCGGATCCTCTGCTCCCCTAGGCCCTTCCCACCTATATTTTAAGCCAAATCCAGGCTGACAGCAACTCCAACCTGCACTTGTCCTCTGGCTGAGTGAGATAAATAAACACCCCAATGTAAAGCCTTAGAAGAGGAGCTGTGGAACGTTTTCCAGGCTCCTGCCACCCAGCCGTGCATCCGTGTGCTGGCAATAGGAGTCTGAAACCCTCCTCCAGTCACCTTTAATTCACAACCCGCTCCTCACCTATCATCTTGCTTTCGCTTCCAGACCTGCTGGATCTGAGAATCCTCCAGTTACTGCTTCTGAGCTTGCTCCTTGTTCTCTCAGTTTAAAGCAGCAGGTTTGTGCTGTGACAGCTGCCCCAAAGCTGTTCCCTGAGAGCCCAGAGATGCTGCGTGCTTCTCCAGCCTAAACAGCCCAGGTCCCTCAGCTGCTCCCAGAACTCCTGGGCTCCGGACCCTTCCCCAGCTCCGTTCCCTTCTCCTGACACACTCCAGCCCCTCAATGTCCTTCTTGTAGTGAGGGGCCCAGAACTGCACACAGCACTTGAGGTGTGGCCTCCCCAGTGCCCAGTCCAGGGGCACAATCCCTGCCCTGCTCCTGCTGCCCACGCTGTATCTGACACAGCCCAAGATGCCATTGGCGCTCTTGGCCACCTGGGCCACTGCTGCCTCATGTTCAGCCCCTGCCAACCAACACCCCCAGGTCCTTCTCCTCCAGGCAGCTCTCCAGCCACTCTGCTCCAAGCCTGTAACACTGCTCGGGGTTGTTGTGCCCCAAGTGCAGGACTCGGTTCTTGGTGTTGTTGACCCTCATCCTGTTGGTCTCAGCCCATGGATCCAGCCTGTCCAGATCCCTCTGCAGACCCTCCCTTCCTTCAAGCAGATCAACACTGCCAACCCAGCTTGGTGTCATCTGCAAACTTGCTAAGGGTGCACTCGATCCCTTCATCCAGACCATTGATAAAGATGTTAAACAATACTGGACCCAGCACTGAGCCCTGGGAACACCACTCGTGACCAGCCTCCCTTCTTGGACATGGATTATTGTTTCCCACCCTGGAGCACTGAGTGCTGTGCAGGAGGAGGATTATGGTGCAAACATGTCCCTTCCTGCTGCCAGCATTTCATATTGCAGCCCCCAGAGCAGCAGGGAGGTTGTCCTGCAGGAGCAAAGAAACAAGGGAGGGTAATGGGGGGCATCACCTTCTCCTGGGCACTGGCAGCTGTCTGTGCCCCCTGCTTTGGCTGGAGGGTGCCACTGGTTGAATTCCTCTTTGCATCCTTTCCTCATCACTTTCCATGGCAGCATCTTGAGATGCCAGAGCCCCACCCTGGCTTTGTCTTACCAAGTGTTGCCTTCCTGGGGTAATAAAGAAGGCTCTTTGAGTTGCTGGGGTTCATCAGCTATGGAACTTCTCCTGCAGGTGCTCTTTGCTGTCAGGCAGGCGGTCGAACGGCTCGAGGGGCGCGCTTGGTGAGCTCTGTGTTAGCAGCCTGTGGCCTTTGTAGTCCATGAATAAATCTTTCCCCACCTCTCCCATACCACAGGTCTCTACAACTCCATGGACAGCTGGATGATCGTCCCCAACATCAAGCAGAACCACTACACTGTCCACGGGCTCCAGAGCGGCACCCGCTACATCTTCCTCGTCAAGGCCATCAACCAGGCCGGCAGCCGGAACAGCGAACCCGCCAGGCTCAAGACAAACAGTAGGTGCCCGGGCACTCACCTGACCTTGGTGGGTGGTGGGACAGGGGCTTCCTGGGTGCCTGAGTCCAAAGGGGTGCAGCTGAGCCACTCCCTGTGAGCCCACAGTCGTTGGCAGCGGGATGGAGACCCCCTGGTTATTTACGTTATTTAACCCACCCATCTTAGGAGGTGTCTCAGCTCCATCCCTGGGCAGGGGGTGGTCTCCTGCCACCCACCCAGTTCCTGGGGCCCCCATAGAATCGTAGACTCATTAAAGTTGGAAAAGACCTCTAAGATCATCCAGTCCAAGCATCAGCCCAACCCCACTGTGCCTGCTGAACCCTGTCCCCAAGTGCCATGTTTACATGTTTTTTAGCCACTCCAGGAATGGAGACTCCACCACTGCCCTGGGCAGCCTCTGCCAGGGCTTCACCACTCTTTCAGGAAAGGAATTTTCCCTAATGTCCAGTCTCAACCTCCCCTGGCACAACTTGAGGCCATTTCCTCTCACCCTGTTGCTTGTTCCTTGGGAGAAGAGCCCAGTACCCACCTCGCTCAACGTCCTTTCAGGCGCTGCAGAGAGCGATGAGGTCTCCCCCTCAGCCTCCTCTTCTCCAGACTAAACAACCCCAGTTCTCTCAGCTGCTCCTTGTAAGACTTGTTCTCCAGACCCTTCCCCAGCCTGGTTTCCCCATCAGCTCTCCAGTCCTGTCAGTGCCCATCCCTGCAGGTCCCTGGGACAGCTGGGATCTTAGGAGATCACTAAGATCCGACCTCGTGGTCACTTGATATCGCTGAGCTTTTTGGGGCTGATGTATGGAGTCCCAGGGCGATTGTGTGCTTGTGCGTGGCACACACAGGGCTTTGCAGTTTGGGGATCCACAAGCAGATTGGAAAGTGTCTGTGTGGTGGTGGATGGGGCTTTGCAGCTGCACGCAAAGCAGAAAAGAGGTCGCGCTTCACATCGCGCCGGGGACGGCCAAGGAGCGTTAAATATGTTTGGGGAAATCCGAGCGGGACTGGATCAGAAATCACAGGGCCAGGCAATGAGGGAGCTTCTGGGTTTGCAGTGGGAGGAGGGAAGGCTTTTTCCAGCGAAGGGAAACACAGCAGAGCTGGTAGCACCCACTGCCTTGGGGAGCATCACGGGTGTGAGCGTTGAGGGGGAAAATAAAGGGGCTCTCTTGGTGCCTGCCCACATCTGCCTGCTTGGCCACATCTCTCCGATGCTCATCGGGACCATTCCTGCCCAACCCCGGCAAGCCCAGCTCTTCCTTGTTTTTCCCAAGGTTGCAGTCTCTCCTGCCTTGCCCACCAGGTGATGCATCCCCTCCACATCCTCAGTTTTCTTTGCACAGCTTCCGGCCAAATGAAGTTAAGCGAAGGCGGTGCTGTGATGGCACTGGAGGGAAGCTGCCAAGGAGCAAACTCCAATCCAGTTGTGCCTTGTTTATGAAGTTTTTAAGTGTTTCCTGTGCTTTGAAAGATGCTCGCTCTGGAAATAAGAAATGGGAGGTTCAGATGCTGTGACAGTGCAGAGGGGAGTGAGGGCAGCAGCTCCTGGGGGACAGGGTTTGCTCTTTGCTCTTTCAGCAGAGGTGCCAGCGAACTGCTGAGGGCTTCTCTTTGGAGATCAACTCGATTTAGTAGATTAAACCAGAGCCCAATCAGCTTTTGCTCTCCCCTTGTTGTAGGGATGTGTCTGCAGCAGCTTCTTGCATGTTTAAAAGCTCAAGCAAGCCTCACCTGCAGCACTGCATGGATTATTCTGTGTGAGTGAAGTTTGGGGTGTGCCAGGAGCTCCTTTGACGTGACCCAATGGCCAAGGAACTGATCCTGGCACCTCCTACTTGGGTGACGGACGGGAGAGGGCACAGGGCACTAAAGGGCACCCATCCCTCTCTGCCACTGCGTTTCCCTGCAACCCATGGGAGTGTTTAGGGAAACTTCTGACTCACTGCATGTTTGATTTAGCAATATATATGTATATAATTTATATGCACATATATTTCATTTCTAAGGCCAGCTTGAGTGTACAAGGGCTTCTTTGGGGTGTTTGCTGCTCATCATCAGGGGTGGTGTGAGCTGAAATTGTCACTGCTCTGTGCTCCACTCCTGGCACATCCTCTTTGGCCGTTTCTCCTGCTTGTATTTGTTGTTGTGTGGCAACAGGGTCCTTTTCAAGTGGAAGATTAGCAGAGAGTGTGCACTTTTCAGCTGCAGTAACCTTGGTGGAAGTGGCAGCATCTCGACGGGGAGATGGGCCGAGTAGCGTATTTCACAGCCTTCTTTCCGCTCCTGAAGTGATACTTGGAGAGATTCCTTCGTTGCCAAAAAGACAAGTATTGATTTCTGCAGCATCAGTGCTGTCAGTGGACACTAAATCTGCATTCCCAAACTGCCTGAACAGCAGAGCTTGGGACAATAGTTTTGGTTTAGTGACAGAGAGAAACCTTCCTTTGCTGAGTCTGGGTCCCCAGGTTGATGTGGGTGCTGGAATACAGGGACAGTACCAGCTCTGGTAGTAAATGAAGGTGGTTTTTATAGTCCTTGCCTTGAGCATTGCAGGCTGCTCTTATTCTCACTCACATTCCTGTCTCTCCCTGATTTATGCACCTCTCAGTGAGACCCCCTGCGTTGTACGGGGTGACTGACATCTGCATCCCTTTGGAAGCGGCGGTTCTGATCTCGCCTCATCCCAGCTGAGGGTGGGTTTGCTGCAGCAAGGGTTTGCTGCCTCAGCAGTGGCCTCCAAGGTCCCTGTTAATGTGTTAGTGCAGATGCTTTCTAAGGAGCAGGATGATCCTCAGCAAGTTGCCCAGCAGAGGGTCTGTTGGAAGGCTCGTAGGTTTGGATGGATTTATTGCTTTCCTGCAACTTGATGACTCAGCATTACAGTCCTGAAGCTTTATTTCCTCCAGGGGATGTCTGATGGGAGGGCAGTAATCCCTGCTACCAGGCTCAGTCTGCAGGGCATCTGTGCACGTGGACTTCTTCAGCATGTTTGCTTCTGAGTGCAGGAGGCTGGCAGAGGGCTTATAGATCAGCTTTGTAGTCCAGTTGGCCCTCTCTACAGCCTCCTTTCTGCAGAGAGCGATGAGGTCTCCCCTCAGCCTCCTCTTCTCCAAGCTAAACAGCCCCAGGTCCCTCAGCCATTCCCAGAACTTCTGGGTTCCAGCCCCTTCCCCAGCTCTGTTCCCTTCTCTGGAAGTGCTCCAGCCCCTCAAGGTCCTTCTTGGAGTGAAGGGCCCAGAACTGACCCCAGAGTTCAAGATGTGGCCTCACCAGTGCTGCATCCAGGAGGACAATCCCTTCCCTGCTCCTGCTGGCCACCCCATGGCTGATCCAAGCCAAGATGCTGTTGGCCTTCTTGGCCACCTGGGCCACTGCTGGCTCATGTTCAGCTGCTGAACAAGCCCAGCTCTCAGCCTGTCCTCATATGGGAGGTTCTCTGACCAACTTACCAGAACCCCCAGGTCCTTCTCTCCAGCCCTTTGCTCCCCAGGCTGTCCATCCATCCAGGGCTGCTGTGAGAGACTGGATGAGGCACTGAGTGCCATGGTTTAGATGATGGTGTTAGTGTTGGTGTTGTGTTGGGTTATAGGTTGGACTCGATGATCTCGGAGGTCCTTTCCAACCTTGTGATACTGTGATATTGTGTCCCAGGTGCAAAACTCAGCGTTTTCCCCTGTTAAATTCCAGATGGCTGGTGATTGCCCAGCTCTCCAGTTTTTCCAGATCCCTCTGCAGGGCCTCCCTGCCCTCAGGAGCATCAACAGTTCCCCCCAGTTTCGTGTCATCCACAAGCAATGGGATTTCAATCTACAGATTGAAAGCCAGGCTTTGGTACCTGTCGCGGTCCCCACTTTGGCTTGGGGGCCAGAGCTGTGGGCAGAGGTGGTTCACAATGAGCTGTGCCCTCCTGCACGCTCCCGTTTCCAGCTCCAAATGCCAGGGCTCACTGGGGAGAAACACCACTGGTGTTCAGGGAGGGGTCTCCGAGGCGGGGCTGGGACAGCACAAAGTGCTGGCAGCAAGCGCTACGGCAAGGCTGGGGAGCTTTGCTCAGGGGCTGATCCCTGCTGCTCTCTGATGGGAGCTCCTGTTGCTTTTCCTCAGAGCCCAATTGGCTTGGTAATTGAGTTGAGAGGCCAAAAAGGAAAGCTGCAAATTGGGAGTGACCCCCACCCCCAGCTTCCCTCTGGCTGTGTTAACATTTCTGGAGCTATCTTTTCCTGGCAGTAACGCAAAGAGACAAGCTCTAAGGAAGCAAAGTATAAAAATACTTTGCTTTGTCAGATGAGAGGCAGTCACAGCCCTTTTCACAAAGATGACTCCTTTTTAAGGTCACTGTGAGCAACTGGAGTCCAACCCTTGTCACTGGTTTGTGCTGGCACATCCTGCCCCAAGGGCTCGGGTAATTTCTGCAGACGGCGCGCTCTGACAGGCAAGAAGGGAGCTAAAAAGCACACAGGCTGGGCTGCAAGATCCTGCTTGGGACAGAGGACGTTGCAGAGGACACAGCCAGGCGCCTGCTCCCATCTGATCCCCTTCCCAAAATACCACTCTGGCAGGAGTTCAGGAAGGCCAAGGGCAAGGTCCTCCACCAGGGTTGAGGCAATCGTCCCAAGCACAATTGCAGGCTGAGCGGAGAATGGATTTGGAGCAGCCCTGAAGAGAAGGACTTGGGGTGCTGGGGGATGAGAAGCTCAACATGAGCCAACAGTGCCCTGGGCTGCATCAGAGCAGTGGGACCAGCCAGGCAAGGGAGGGGATTGTCCTGCTCTGCTCCACACTGGGGCAGCCCCATCTTGAGCGCTGGATGCGGTTCTGGGGCCACAGGATGGAAAGGATCTAAAGCTGCTGGGGAGGAGGGCGTGGAGTTGGGGAAGGGTTTGAAGTGTGTGAGGAGCAGTGGAAGTCACTGGGTCTGTTCAGCCTGGAGAAGAGGAGAATGAGGGGAGACCTCACAGCACTTCACTGCTTCCTCCCCAGGGGAGGAGGAGGAGCAGGCACTGAGCTCTTCTCTCTGGTGACCAGTGACAGGACCTGAGGAAATGGCAGGAAGATGTGCCAGGGAAGGGTAAGGTTGGACCCCAGGAGAGGGTTCTTCCCCCAGAGGGTGGTGGAGCCCTGGAACAGCTCCCCAGGGAAGCAGTCACAGCCTGACAATATTCCAGAAGCCTTTGGCCAAGGCCCTCAGCCCCACGGTGTGAATGTTGGGGTTGTCCTGTGCAGGGACAGGAGTTGGACTCGATGGTCCTTGTGGGTCCCTTCCAGCTGAAGACATGCTATGATTCTATAGAAATCCCCTCCAGTATCTGTATGCTCTTTACTGTATCTTGCATGAAAACTCAGTGACAACACACGAGAACTCAGTTTGCTTCTTTACAATGTTTTGGGGTTTTATTTGCAAAAACAGAAGTCTGGGGACTTCTTGAGGGAAATCATTGAGAAATAAGGAGGTCAGATGAAGTCTGCACTTTGGAAGCAGGGAAAAGGGCAGTGCTGAGGAGCTCACCCAACTCTGGTTGAGCTTCTACATAACCTATATCCCAGAGCTGTCCCTTCTCTGCCAGCCCAGAAGAGGAGCACAGCAAGGGCTGTCCTCCTAGCCTCAGACCAGGGTTTGTTTAGGCTACCCTGAGAAAGACAGAGGGCATTGCTGCAGTGCTGCTTCCGGGATTCAGGACCAGCACCTAAGGGTCTGTTGGTCCTCCCTGTGCTCACACAACTCTCCTTCCTGCTAACAGAGTGTTGGATCTGTTCAGCAATTCAGGCCTCACGCCCTGCCCCGGTTCGGTTCGCAGTGTATCTTGATGACACGTTCAGTGCCATTGCCGTGACCGGGAAGCATCACCCTGTTTCTGTCACATTTCACATCATAAACTGAGGGTAAAAAGGAGTTGTTCTGTCAGAGAATTCAGCATTTGAGAGGGGCAACAGGCAATGAGGAGACCCCAGACGTTCCCCAGCCCCTCACTGAAGGGTTCCTGCCAGTGCACAGCCCTCCCCAAGGTGTCACACTGCCCAGCCTGGCGGCTCCCAAGTCCAGTTCCTTCCTGGGGGCAGAGAGCTCTTTCTCTGCAGCTCATTTCTGAGGGGGTTCTCCCCTCTACTCCACTCTCCTGAGACCCCTGAAGCCCTGTGTCCAGTTCTGGAGTCCTCAGCACAAGAAGGACATGGATCTGTTGGAGCAAGTCCAGAGGAGGCCACAGAGGTGATCCGAGGCCTGGAGCACCTCCTGTATGAGGACAGGCTGGGAGAGTTGGGGTTGTTTAACCTGACTTCAGGGAGACCTTAGAGCAGCCTCCCAGTACTGAAAGGGGCTCCAGGGAAGCTGGGGAGGGGCTCTGGATCAGGGAGTGCTGGGATAGGACGGGGGAGAACGGTTTTGAGCTGCAAGAGGGGAGATTGAGATGAGATCTGAGGGAGAAATGTTTTGCTGAGAGGGTGGGGAGGCCCTGGGCCAGGCTGCCCAGAGCAGTGGTGGCTGCCCCATCCCTGGAGGTGTTCAAGGCCAGGTTGGATGGGGAATTGAGCCCCCTGATCCAGTGGGAGGTGTCCCTGCCCATGGCAGAGGGTTGGAACTGGATGGGCTTTGAGGTCCCTTCCAACCCAAACCATTTTGTGATTCTGTGATTTTCTTTGCATTTTTGAGTTTTTCCTCCTTTCCCTGTTTGGTCTTGGAGGGTGAGTGATTCCTGGTTTGGGGAATAAGCCCAAGGTGCAAGTGCTGCTCTCATCCTTGCTCCCTCTGTCTCACTGGCCGTGCCTGGTGTTGGGGTTTGCCTGCAGTCGTGGGCAGCAGTGTCTTGCTTCTTCCAGCAAGACTGGGGAGGCCCCTGCAGGCACTGGGAGCAGCCCAGGGACCAATGGCTTATGGAGCAGCCCATGACAATAGGTGCAGAAGGCAAGTGGATGTGCCTTGGTGTCTTGTTGGACATCTGTCCTCGGCCATTGGGTGAACCTGTGACCCACAGAGGATGTCCAAAGAGCCTAAGGCAGATGTTTCCTGCCACGTTGTGCCTGCACGATGATGGTAACAAACATAAGTCCTAATCCATTCGTGTCTTCTTCTAACAGGCCAGCCTTTTAAGCTGGACCCCAAAATGGCTCACAAGAAGTTGAAGATCTCCAATGATGGGCTGCAGATGGAGAAGGACGAAAGCTCCTTGAAGAAGAGCCACACGCCCGAGAGGTTCAGCGGGACAGGGTGCTACGGCGCCGCAGGCAACGTCTTCATTGACAGCGGCTGCCACTACTGGGAGGTGGTGGTGGGATCCTCAACCTGGTAGGCAGCACCATTATCTCCTCTACCTCTCCTAGAGGCCCTCGTATTTCCCCAGAGCTATTGCAGGGTTAAAGGCCAGGGGGTTGGCAGAGCTGCTTACGGGCAGGAAGGTGGCTGAAACCTTCAATCTGGGCGCTGTGGCTTTCAAGAGGTTTATGGTCTTGGGTCTGCTCCAGTCAGACTGCAAGGTGAAGCTTGTATCTCCATTTCTCTCACCTGCTAATGCCTGCCAGGGCTCAAATCTCACCCCAACAGCAGGGCAGAGGTGCCACGGAGCTTTAAATCTGCTGATTTTCCCCCGGCACTGTCTCATGCAAGGTCCTGCTGAAGCTGGGCCAGACATGGCTGAGGGCCTTGGCCAAAGGCTTCTGGAATATTGTCAGGCTGTGACTGCTTCCCTGGGGAGCTGTTCCAGGGCTCCACCACCCTCTGGGGGAAGAACCTTCTCCTGATGCCCAACCCAACCCTCCCCTGGCACATCTTCCTGCCATTCCCTTGACTCCTGTCATTGGTCACCAGAGAGAAGAGCTCAGCACCTGCTCCTCCTCCTCCCCTGGTGGAGAAGCTGCAGAGAGCAATGAGGTCTCCCCTCAGTCTCCTCTTCTCCAGCTGAACAGACCAAGTGACTTCAGCTGCTCCTCATATGGCTTCCCCTCTCAACCCTTCACCAACTTCTTGGCCTGCTCTGGGGGCCCCCCTGTTACTGCAGGCAGGTTGATACTTTCCCATCGCTACCAATACTTTTCGTTGTCTCCTTCATGGAGAGTAATGAGGACTCAGCTGGCCCTGGAAACTCCCATGTGTCTCTGGTAGCTACAGCCAAGGAGGAACTGGTATTTGTGTGCTGCTGCAAAACACATCTCCTCTCCCTCAAAACACATCCACAAGCGATCCAGAGCACACCAGCCTGGTTTGGGGAGTGGATCATCCCTGGAATTGGCCCTTCTTCCCCATCCTGCACTCCTCAGCCAGTAGCTCTTCAGCAAAGCTTGCTGGTTCTTCCTTCTTGCAGCTGGTGCCTGATGCACAATATCAGAGTGGATGCTCCAGAATCATTAACAGAGAAACCCCCTCTCCCTGACCCAGGCACCTGGCTCTGGTTTCTGCCTGTGCCTGTCTCCCCTCTCTCTTGGGGAAGGGGGCTCAAGGAGCAAACACTGCAGCAGCCCCAGCTCAGAAACCGCTTCCAGTGCTCGCTCCCACCGGGCTCAGCCTCCCATCCACCCCCGGGATGAAAGATGCTTCACACAAAGCACACTTAGGGGTGAAACAAGTGGGATTTATGATGAGAAAGCCCCTCCCAGGCAGGTCCCAGTAAGCCCCTGCGACCCAGCTGAGCTGGGAGGCACTATAGCAGCAATAATCAAGCTGCTGCATTGTTGAAGCTGCTTGTGCAGCACAATGGGGCTAAAATGGATGGTTCCTGCTGAAAACACCCAGCTGTGTCACCTCTGCCTCACACCCTGCCTGCCAGGAGGAGGTTGTGTGTGGAGGGAGTGATGCTTTTCACCAGCCAAGTCCCTGCAAGTGGCTTTTCAGTCACAGAATCATAGAATGGTTTGGGTTGGAAGGGACTTCTACAGCTCATCCAGTCCAGCCCCCTTGCAGTGAGCAGGGACATCTTCAACCAGACCAGGTTGCTCGGAGCCCCATCCGACCTGACCTTGAGTGTTTCCAGGGCTGGGGCCTCCACTACCACCCTGGGCCAGTGTTTCACCACCTTCAGCATGAAAAGCTTCTTCCTTATATCCAGTCAAAATCTCTCCTCCCTTACTTTAAAATCATTCCTGGCACAGCAGATCCTTGCTTAAAAGTCTCTCCCCAGCTTTCCTGGAGCCCCTTTCAGTGCTGGAAGGCTGCTCTAGGTCATAGAATACAATCGTAGAATCATTTGGTTGGAAAAAACCTTCAAGATCATCAAGTCCAACCATACCTGTCCACTACTAAACCAGACTCCTGAGTCCATCTGCCCATCTTTTAAATCCCTTCAAGGATGGTGACTCCACCACCTCCCTGGGCCTGAGAAGCCTTTTGGTGCAGAAATTTCTCCTAATATCCAATCCAAACCTCCCCTGGTGAAACTTGAAGCCATTTCCTCTCATCTTGTCTCTTGTTGCTTGGGAGAAGAGCCCAGCACCCACCTCACCACAGCCTCCTTTCAGGCAGTTGTAGACAGTGATGAGGTCTCCCCTCAGCCTCCTCTTCTCCAGGCTGAACAGCCCCAGGTCTCTCAGCTGTTCCTCACAGGACTTGTTCTCCAGCCCCTTCCCTTCTCTGGACCCGCTTCAGCCCCTCAGTGTCTTTCTTGCACTGAGGGGCCCAAAACTGAACCCAGGATTCGAGGTGCAGCCTCGTCAATGCCGAGTGCAGGGGGACAGTCCCTGCCCTGGTCACGTAAGCCTGTTGCCATTTTCAGGCAGCCTCAAGGAACGGGGTGCCAGCAGCCAATAGGGCTGGACTGTATCCTGTGCCAAGGCTGGAGGTCGCTAAGCCCAGCTGCTCCTCTCTTCCAGGTATGCCATCGGCGTGGCTTACAAGTCTGCCCCCAAAAATGAGTGGATTGGGAAGAACTCCTCTTCTTGGGTCTTCTCCCGTTGCAACAACAATTTCGTGGTGAGGCACAACAACAAGGAGATGCTGGTGGAGGTGCACCCGCAGATGAAGCGCCTCGGCATCCTCCTGGATTACGACAACAACGCTCTCTCTTTCTACGACCCGGCCAATTCCCTGCACCTCCACACGTTTGAAGTCTCCTTCATCCTCCCAGTGTGTCCGACCTTCACCATCTGGAACAAATCCTTGATGATCCTCTCGGGTCTTCCTGCCCCAGACTTCATCGATTACCCAGAGCAGCAGGAGTGTAACTGCCGGCCCCAGGAGTCCCCGTACGTGTCAGGGATGAAAGCCTGTCACTAGGCTGCCCCGGCCCTGCCCGTGCCCCGTGGTGGCACCGGCGCTTGGAGGTGTTTGCCAGGAGCCTGCCGGCCGCTGGAGCCGCTGCGCGGCCGTAACACCGCAGCGAGCGGGCACGGTCACACACGCAGCTCCGTGCTTTTGGAAGAGGAAAGGGGAAGAACCTCTTGAAAATGAACTCCTGTTGGCGGCGGCCGCAGCCCCGCAGTGCTGCGCTCCCATCTCTCCCAAACGGGATTGTCGCCTGGATGGTTTTGTCTTCCCTTGGGGGGGGGGGGCTGGAAAGGCTGGGGTGGGCTTTGAGGTGCCTTCTGAGGTGCTGCTGCGGTCAGGGGGGACGTCCCGTGTGTCCCTCCAAGGCACAGGTTGGAACAGGAGGGATTGGTTTTCTGGAGCCCGTGGTAGTTTGTCTCAAGAGCCAGGTGGGACCTCAGCATCGTTTTCTGGGGAGAACTTTCTGTTTGGCTGAAGTCCAACTGCTTCTCTGGTGGGGTAGGTAATTGCATGGACCCCTTGCACTTGTCAAGCACTGGTGTTGGTTGTGTGGTGGATGATGGTGATGTGATGAATAGTTTGTGAGAGTGAAGGCAGCGCTGAGAATGGTCTAAGCTGCCTCTCCCTGCTGCGTGCATGCTTCTGCTGGCCATGTCACCTCTGCTCACCTCAGCTGGCAGTCCCACAGTGGAGGGCAGCTGGCCACAGTCTCCCTCCTCACTGTGTCTCCTCCCACCAGGAGTCAGCGAGGTGCCCACCCTTGAGGCCCAAGCCGAGGTGCGTCTCGCCCCTGGCACAGAGGTTTGGCAGATGCTCCTTCCCCACACAAGGTTCTGCTGCCTGTGTCCCGCCACACGTGGCCACATATAGACCTCCTTTAGTTTCATGTCAGGTGTCCCTGCAGAAGGTCAAGTCCTGCTGAGCGAGGGTCAAGTCCTGAACAACTCCTGTCTCTGTGTTTCATGACCCAACATCTGAATTTATGACTCCAGATCTCGGCTCTTGGCTTGTTCTCCACCACGACGGTGTGAGCGCGGACCTGTTTGCTCTGTGGCAAAAGACTGAATCCATCCCAGGGGCTACAGCCCCTGGTTACTCTTTGGCTGCCACCAGTGCTCCCAGTAACAACAAGCAGCAAGTCCCCAGGCCAAGCTTCGGTTTCCATGTTTGCTTAAAAGCCAGGAGGAGCTGGGCTGGGTGCCCCTGTCCCTGTGTCGCAGAGAGCAGAGACCGAGCACAGGCACCTCTGCCAGGGTCCATGGTTGATCCAGAGCAGATGGGCACGTGGATGCCCATCTCACCCCCACGGCAGGTGGCACAGCGTGGTGGGGCTGCCAGGGGAAGCGAGGAGGTCAGTGGCTGCTGCTTGAGCTTTGGTCTGCAGTGTTTGAAAACCTTCTGTCCTCTGGATGTGGTGCTGTCAGGAGCCTCGGTGGCATTGGACAGGAACCATCAGGCTGCGACCTCTGGGCTCTGCCAGCCTTTTCCTTTCTTCTTTTGGCCCTTGCTGATAGGTAACTACCTCAAAGCCCAGCCTCGGGGGGGGGGGGTGGCCTCTTCAGACAGGGTGACAGCACTTTGAGGGCTGCAGGAGGCTCTGGCTGAACTCAGCTGGAGCCAACTGACCCTGGCCAGAAGTGGGTGCTTCCCACCAGTGACCTGCCCACGGAGACACTCATCATTAAATCTAGAGGTGGGAGTTCCAAGGATATTGTGTCTAAAAAGAGCCTGTTTCTCAGCCCAGCATCCCTCCTCTTCCCCTGGGTGACGGTTTTGGTGATGGCTGCTTGGCTCTGTGGGAAGGGAAGAAGATGCCACCTGTGGGGAAGGGATCTGCCACCACCACTGCCAAGCAGAGGGTGATTTTGCCCCCAGTGCAGGCTGCTTTCCCATGGTGCAGGGGCTGGCAGCAGGCAGTGCATCCCTCCGGGGCAGACAGAGCACTTGTATTTGCTTCTTCTGGCCTCAGCCTGCCAGAGCACCGGGTGGGGACAACAGCAGCGTCGCATTTGCCGATCCCCACAGCTAAGAGCATAAACACAATTAATTTTAAGTGGAGAAGTCATCATTTTCAGTTGGGTGTTTTTTTCAAAGCCGCGTGGGGCTGTCATTCAAGTCTTTCCCAGTCCCATCCCGGGCTGCTCATAGTGTGTATCAAGCTCAAACAAATGCCCAAGCACTGGAGATGGATTTTAGCATTTGCAGTCCAGGTGCCGAGCTTTCCGCCGGCGCTGGCACCGCTTAATTGCTGGAGGACTCAGCACACCCATTAATTCAGAGCACACGAGCCATTAATGTGACTTTTGCACCTGATGAAATTGCACTAATGGCGGTGGAATCCCCCTGCCCCGCCGCACGACTCGGACCAGGCAGGAAGATGAGGTGGGGATGAGGAGGAAGAGCCCTGCACCCGGAGCGGGCACTTCTGGGGATGGGAGCCCTTCCCGAGTCGCCCGTGGTTTCCTCTCCTGGCTCACGATCGGCCGAACCCACGCGAGTGTTACGGAGGGGGGGGCCAAGCAGCCCCATCCCTGCTCTGTAAATGATGCTCCCCTGCTGCTCTGCAGCCTTTGCCTCCAGCCCCTTGGTTACAAACACCTGGGCTGTGGTGCCACAGCTGTAGTTTCAGGCAGTCCGAGCCCCCGGAGCCTCTGGAGCCCTGGGTTCTGGATGAACACCTCTGCCATGGCAGGGCACGGGTGGAGGGGCCAGGGCTGCCTGCAGGGCTGGGCGCTGCCGCTCCCGGTGACTGCCTTGGGACGTGGGGGACTCCTGGTTGAACTCTCCTCTTCCATATGTAACATAGTTGGTTCCGTTTTGTTTTGGGGGAGGGTTGTTCTTCCTCTTATTTTTCCCTTTTTCGTTGGGGTTTTGTTTTTGCAACTTCTTTGTTAATGTGTATATATATATATATATAAAAAAATATAATATAATATATATACGTTAATGGACGTGTGTGTGTGGCAGAGATTGTGCAGTATGTGACATCCCTGGTCCTGGGATGCTCTCTTTGGCAATCACAGCTGGCATTTTCCAAACCTCTGGCAAAATGCGGACCATAAACCTCAAGGTTACCTCGAGTCGTGGTCGTGGCAATAAATCAGCAACACAAAAGAAAAGGCCTTTATTGAATATAAGCCAAGGTGGGCATAACAGCCAGCCCAGTGGAGTCCTGGCTGGCAAAGCTCCTGAGAGCACAGCAGGCCCCATGGAGCAGCTCAGGGGGAGATGGTGGGAGGGTTCTCTCTTCCCCTGCAGTCATAAACTCATAGAATGGGTTGGGTCGGAAGGGACCCCAAAGCCCATCCGCTTTCAACCCCCTGCCATGGGCAGGGACACCTCCCACTGGATCAGGGGGCTCAAAGCCCCATCCAACCTGGCCTTGAACACCTCCAGGGATGGGGCACAGGGATGATGCTACATGTGCTGTGCATCCACAGCAGCAAGGTGATACCTGGGACCAGCAGTGGCAGCATTTCTGGTCTGGGACTGCAAGACATGCTTAAGAGCCTGTGGGAGTGAGAGATCACACAGGATGCTAAACCCCAGCCAAAGAAGTCCATACACATACATATTCTGACTGGCACCCTGCTGTCAGTCCCCAGAGGATGCTGTGCGATGGGACACTGTCCGGGCCATCAGGACACCAAGTGCTCCAGCCTTTGATGGCCACAGGGACTGCTGGAACTCTCTGAGCAGAGTGGCAGCCAGGTGAAGCCTTGTCTCTGCTGCCCTTGAGCCCAAATCCTGCTTCCACCCTCCAGTGCCTCAAGAAGCAGGGTATGGGGCTGACCCCATCCTTCACCGTGGGCTGCACCGAGCTCACGGTGGGGCTGAGCTGTGTCGTCTCTCCCCTCCGCAGAGGCGCCCCTGGCCCTGCCCCGGCGTGGTGTGGCTGACAGCCAGCTCCTCTCCCTCCTTGTGTGAGGGTTTCCCTGGTCTGCTGTGACTGGAGGGCCGTGCCAGCATTCCTGGTGGCCTCTGCCCCAGTGCAGCCCCTCAAGTCACCTGCCTCAGAGCTCATCCCTTGCTGTGAACCCACCCTCCCTGTCCTCCATCTCTGCTGCCCTTTGCTGGAGGAGAGGCTCTACCAGCGGCTGGGGCTGTATTTGGGTAGAACGAGCTGTGGCTGTGGGCCAGGGGGGGGTCTGATCCTGCTGTCTCTATCCCACAGAGCTGGCAGAGGTGCTTCAAGAAGCAGGAGCCCAGCTGACCCCAGCACGGAGAAACGTGAGCAGGGTTTCACCAGCCTCGAGGCTGAGCCTCAACCCCTTTGGCTCCGGTCCCTGGAGAAGGCAGGGCTGGGTTGGCTCATCCCATCCCTCAGGGTCTGCCCTGGACCCCACCAGGCAGCACGGACCTCCATGTGGGCTGGAACCCCTGAGCTGCCCCATCCTCTTCCTTGCTGAGGCAAAGCTGGCTTTGTAGGCTGAGATGGGGCTACTGGGCAGAAATGTTCCCCCCAGCTGCCTGGAGAAAAGGCATCAGCAGAGGGTGGGGAGCCCAGGAGCCACCTTGCCAAGGGGAAATGAGCCCTTGAAAGACAGAGCCCATCTTTGTTGGGCATAAGAGCCAAAGATATTTATTAAGTGAGAAACATAAGGTGCAAACCAACACTGCAGAATTAAATGTTTCTTACTTTCTTCCTTTGCTCTAGGCTTTTTCCCATTAAACATTAACGACCAACACATGGAACCTGGCCTCAAGGTCGAGTAGCTGCTTTCATTAGGAGAGGAATCAGTGGCATTTGCATTCTCTCAGCCCTCTGCTCTGGCTGAGTGCTGTTGCTGACAAACACAGCTGTAACGAGCCACTCGCTGGGGCTTGGCATTAACGCTCCTGCTTTTTCCGTGCAGCACCATCAGCGTGAAGACCCCACTAATCCAGAGCCACACAATGAGCTCTTGCTGCAGCCCCAAGGGCTCACAGCCTGCATTTCCACACCTGGCATTCCCTGACCCAGAGCCTGGCATGGCAAGACAGCCCCAGGCCATCTGCAGCTTGCAAGGTGGTTGTCCCAGCCCCGACCCTTCATCCACCCTCTTGTTGCTCTGCTCCAGCCAGCCTGTGACAGAAGGTGTGGGGGGTCCTGGTGGGGATATGCAGGTGCTCCTGAGCTCTGGCGAATTGTCAAAGCAAGGACACACTCTGAAAGCAACACTTTGCCCTTGATGGCCTCCTCCATCTAGTGCCTTCTTGGAGACCTGCACGGGGGTCTGAGGCCTTGACAGCAGCCCAGCCCTCGATGCCATCTCTGCCTGTCAGTCTCACATTAGATTACTGGAGCTGCAATTCAGGAGCAGGAAGTCAGTCTGCAATCCTGCTCTCAGATGTGGAACAAGCACCCCAGAGCCTGCCCCCGTGATGCTAAGTTAACCAGGCTGCTAATGGCATGTCTCTTCTCTTTGGGTGGATGGTGATGACCATTCAGGGCAGAAGCTGAGGGCAAGAGTTTCTCTCTGCATAGCAGCGTGTGTCTGAAACACCCAGAGAGGAGCTCAGAGGACATCAAGGAGTGACAGCGTGGGATGAGGATGGTGCTACTCCTGCCTGGTGACCACCTGAAGAACCTGCTCTCCAACCCAGGTAATGGTCACCTCCACCTACTCAGCCTCCACCCCTGAAGCTGTCGCCTGTGATGTCCTAGGAAAGAGTCAAATCCAGCAGGGAGCTGCTGTGTTGTAACGGAGTCACTGGCTTGGATCACCTGGCTGAAACTCTGCCCTTTGAAACAGCAAAGCCAGAGGAGATACCCTCAGGCTAGAAGGTGAGAGTGACTCAGTCTACCTGGTGGCTGCCTCAGCCCACCTTTTCCAAACTCTGAGTCATAGAATCACAGAATGGTTTGGGTTGGAAGGGACCTCAAAGCCCATCCAGTTCCAACCCCCTGCCATGGGCAGAGACACCTCCCACTGGATCAGGGGGCTCAAAGCCCCATCCAACCTGGCCTTGAACACCTCCAGGGATGGGGCAGCCACCACTGCTCTGGGCAACCTGGGCCAGGGCCTCCCCACCCTCACAGCAAAAGATTTCTCCCTCACAGCTATTCTCAATCTCCCCTCCTGCAGCTGAAAACCGTTCCCCCTCATCCTATCCCTGCACTCCCTGATCAAGAGCCCCTCCCCAGCTTTCCTGGAGCCCCTTTCAGTCCTGGGAGGCTGCTCTAAGGTCTTCCCACAGCCTTCTCTTCTCCAGGCTGAACAACCCCAACTCTCTCAGCCTGTCCTCGCACAGGAGGTGCTCCAGCCCTTGCATCATCTCTGTGGCCTCCTCTGGACTCTCTCCAACAGCTCCACGTCCTTCCTGTGCTCAGGACTCCAGAACTGGACACAGGGCTCCAGGTGGGGTCTCCCCAGAGCAGAGGGGCAGAATCCCTCCCCTCCCCTCTGGTCCCACTCTTTGGGTGCAGCACAGCACATGGGGGGGGTTCTGGGCTGTGAGTGCTCGTTGCTGACAATCTCTGGCTCTTTCTTTTTCAACAGAGGATGTTCATCCTTGGGAAAAAAGCTGCTCACTGAAACGAAGCAGCTTGTTAAACCTTTCAACCCTCAGCACTGTGCAGAAAGCAGGATTTGTCCTTTCCACATGAGTTTTTCCATGGTGGCTGGGCACGCCGATAGCAGAGTGGTTCACAAACGCTCCATTATTTCCAGAGGCACCCCGAGATGCAGCACCCATTATCTCTGCTCTGCAGAGGGCTGGCACCTAAGCCCAGGAAGGCTGATGGTGCTGCTGTCAGGAGGCGGTGGCGCCGGATGCTGCATTTCTCGGAGCTGTTCACACTTTCAGAGGATGGTGTTTAATGCCCACTCTGAGAGCCACTGGGCTTGACTGAGAATGTGGAGCTTTCCTTTAAAAAAATGCAAAATTAAACAGAAGGTACCTGAATGGCAGAACTTTACCCTGGGAAACGCCAGGCACCACTCTGGCAGAATCAGAGGCACCAACCGGCCCTTGGCCATGGGGCCTCATAAGAGATGAACACGTGGGCAGTGGCTGGTGAACCACTCCCTAATGAGCCACCGAAGGTGCATGAAGGTGTAGCAGCCTCACAGAGTTTCTGAAGAGCCTGTGAAATCCACTTTCACGTGTGCCAAGCACATTTGGCTCCAATCCCAGCAACCTTGATCCCTTCATATTCTAGGGAGAAGATTACTGAGTCCTCTCTGGAGTGAGGGTGTCTGAGGCACTGTGGATAGAAGTCCTCATGGGCTGATTCTCTACCCAGAGCAGGAAGAAGAAAGCTGTGAAGCACAGCCTTGTGCTCAGCAAGTGGCTGAACCACGCTGTGTCTGCTTGCAGCTCCTGTCTGCCATCCCCACTTGAAACCTGCCAGGAAAGAGGAGCAGCCATCTGCCCCCAGCTCCAGCAAACCTAAGAGCCTTCTCCAGCATGGATTGTGCAGCAGCACTTTGGGATTTGTTTACATGTGCTGAGTCTGTCCTCCCAGGCTCTAGCAGCCAGCAGCTCTGAGATATTTTTGAACTGGAAGCTACTTTGGCATTGCTTTGGGCTAACTCTGCACAACTATTTCCACCCATTCCTGCATTCCTCCGGCAGCAGAGGGGTCTGTGAGCTGGGAAACAGCAGCAGAAAAGAACAAACCAATGAATCTTCATATTTGTTTCAAAATCTTCCTCCCTGTGACATCAGGGTTTGAGCTAAGATTGCTGGCCAAGAAGGCCACCAGCACCCTGGCTTGGATCAGCCATGGGGTGGGGAGCAGGGACAGGATCGTCCCCTGCACTCGGTGCTGGTGAGGCCACACCTCGAATCCTGGGCTCAGTTTTGGGCCCCTCAGTGCAAGAAGGACCTTGAGGGGCTGGAGCGAGTCCAGAGAAGGGAACAGAGATGGGGAAGGTTCTGGAGAACAGGGGTCCTGGGAGCAGCTGAGGGACCTGAGGCCGTTCAGCCTGGAGAAGAGAAGGCTGAGGGGAGACCTCATCGCTCTCTGCAGCTCCTGGAAGGGAGGTTGTGGTGAGGTGGGTGCTGGGCTCTTCTCCCAAGTGATGGGATGAGAGGAAAGGGCCTGAGGTTGCACCAGGGGAGGTTTAGGTTGGATATTAAGAAACTTTTCTTTACTGACAGTGCTGAAGCCCTGGCAGAGGCTGCCCAGGACAGTGGTGGAGTCTCCATTCTTGGGGGTGTTCAAAACTGTGTAGAGGGGCACTCAGGGACACGGTTCAGCAGACACAGTGGGGTTGGGCTGATGGTTGGACTGGATGAGCTGAGAGGGCTTTTCCAACCATAATGATTCTGTGATCTCTTGGTTTGCCTCCTTTGTCAGTCACAATAACAGCTTTAAAATGTTGGAAAGGAGGAGTTCTTCAAGCTGTGACTAATTTGGGGTCTTCAGTGTATGAGACCGCAGCGGCCAAGAGCTTCCAGAGGGCACATGCAGTGGAGGAGAGCCAGGGGTCCTCTTGCCTCCCTCCATGCTGTAGAGCAGGCTGAGTGTCGATGGGGCTCATGGCCTTGCTGGGTCACATTGGGTCTGGGTGTTGCTGTGAATTAACTGGACACCTGCCCTTTGGCTGGATGAGCCTCAGCACTGCAAGGGATGGATGTGAATCCAGATGTGGAAAGAGCTGGAAGGGCTGGAGTTTTCAGGGAAATGGAAGCCTTTGGAAAGCAGTGGCCTCAGGGGTGCTGTGAATCACACCCTCCCCATCCTTCCACTGCGAGGGAAAGAAGGGAAACTCCACACCATCACTCCCGAGATTGCTTTGTTGTCCATGTAATGACTCTGTTAATCAGGGAGATGAGACCTGTCTGAGAGGTGGGGGTGAGGGACACCTTATCTGCTGAGGCTTTTCTTAGCTGAGCTCCATTAACCCCACCCCGACCCCACATCTCCAGAGTCAACCACAAGGCCAACAACCTGGTCCAGGTGGGACCACGGAGCAAAGGGAGAGTTACATGGTGAGGGCTCAGCCTGCATCCAGGTGGCTGCCCCGGACAGACAGAGGCAGTGTGTCCTCTCAGTCCCTCTGACTGTGCCCAGAGCCTCTGGAGAGCAATCACCATCAGCATGGAACACTCCTTTCTCCTTCAGCCAGCATCCCAGGGCAGCCACTGGTTGAGTGCAGCCATCGCAGGGATCACCTTTGGGCCCCCTCAGCAGGGTGGGGATTGTCCACGTCTCTCCATCCACATTTTCTGGAAGCCTAAGGAGGCTCTAATTGCTGGCAGTCTTTTTTTCTTTTTACCAAGTCACTGGTGCCAGCCAGAGAGCAGGAAGGAGCTTTTTTCCTCTTTCTTGCTTTATTTGGTGTCTTCCTCCAGTAACCTCTGGTTTCTAGGAAACAATCTGTCTTGTTGATGGGCATGTGTGAAAGTCAATTTAAAACCATTACTGCCATGGCAGGTTGCTTCTTAGAAAGAAAAAGACTTCACTGGGAAGATGAAATGAGCTTTGCCACTGCTTTCCAGGAATGAACTTTTAAACACAGGAGTGTTTAATGTCACAAGCACTGAAAATCAAACTAGAAATGCTTTCACGAGTCACCTGGGGAAGAAAAATGAGCCTGTGAACTGTTAGTGTGGGGAAAGGAGCTGTGGGCATGTCCTTCAGGATGTCCAGCCAAGGTGTGTGCACACAGCATAGAGGGGTCAGAGATGCCAAGAGCTTGGCTCTGCAAGGAGGGCTCCCAGAGAGCAGCTCCTCCTGTCCAGACAGGGGCAGAGCCCAGGGGCAGGGCACAGGCAAGGCATGGATGCTCTGGGGCCGGGGACTTTCACCTTGAGAGCCCAAGCTCTGAGCCTGGAGGGATGCAGGAGAATCATAGAATCATGGAATGGTTTGGGTCAGAACAGACCTCAAAGCCCACCCAGTTCCACCCCCTGCCATGGGCAGGGACACCTCCCACTGGATCAGGGGGCTCAAAGCCCCATCCAACCTGGCCTTGAACACCTCCAGGGATGGGGCAGCCACCACTGCTTTGGGAAACCTGGGCCAGGGCCTCCCCACCCTCACAGCAAAAGGTTTCTCCCTCAGATTTCATCTCAATGTCCCCTCTTGCAGCTGAAAACCCTTCCCCTCATCCTGTCCCTGCACAGAAGGATGGTTAATAAGCTGTTGCATGGGTCTGTGGGGGCTGGTGGCTCATACTGGGCTGGGATGAGGGGATGGCTGATGTTGGCTTTTATTTTTTTGTTTAATTTTCTCTGGAGTTCATGAAACAGGAAATTCAAGAAACCTCCCTTGGCAAAGCTCAAAAATCCCACTGATTGATGGGAAACGTGAGGCTTGGCCCCTTCTCTGTGAAGCTACAAAGCAAAGAGATAGGACAAATTAATATTCTTACACAGCAAGTGACATCAAGAGATGCCTCATCTGTTCATGTCCACTAAGGACAATGGCTTGCACTGACATATGGTAATTCCAGGCTAGGAACACAAAGCTGCAGTCTCTCCATTCATGAATGAACATTCCTTTAACTGGTGAATTCACTCCAGGCTGAAAAAATAACCCCAACAGTTTAATAAATGAACAGAACAGCAAATTACACCCCTGAGACGTTCATAGACTGCATGGGGTAAATGATTTATAGTGTCTGTGCCACGTTGTCTGAGCTGGCCCCAAATTAGTTGTCCATATTAAAAGCCTAATTGAGATTTTAAATACTTGTCTGAATTATCAGCCCCTAAAATTGACTGTTCTTGATCATTAGACATGGCAAAGCATCACAGAACACAGTGTGGAAACGTTCACTTGGTCTGGCTGCAGAATGATGGACAAGAGCAGAAAGCCCTTATTGAAGCATTTCTGAATCTGAATTTTAAAGGGTGTGTTGGAACAAGGATATACAGAAACTGTCACCTGAAGTCCCTTGGCACTTGGGCCCAGGAGGGGACAGGGAACCAGGGGATGGTTGGGGTGTGTGAGTGCCCAGCATGGAATGGGGCAGAAGATCTCTGCCCCGTGCCCCAGTACTCTGGGGCAGCCAATCCTCTCTGGCCAGGGTTGCATGGTTAAAGGGAGCAGAGATGCTGCATTCCTTCCCAGTGCAGCACGCTGAGGGATGCAGGAGGAAGGACATGGTGAGCACTGTGCATCTCAGACCAAAAATCAGAGCATCACAAAATGGGTTGGGTTGGAAGGGACCTCAAAGCCCATCCAGTTCCAGCCCCCTGCCATGGGCAGGGACACCTCCCACTGGATCAGGGGGCTCCAAGCCCCATCCAACCTGGCCTTGAACACCTCCAGGGATGGGGCAGCCACCACTGCTCTGGGAAACCTGGGCCAGGGCCTCCCCACCCTCACAGCAAAACATTTCTCCCTCAGATTTCATCTCAATCTCCCCTCTTGCAGCTGAAAACCCTTCCCCCTCAGCCTATCCCTGCACTCCCTGATCAACAGCCCCTCCCCGGTTTTCATGGAGCCCCTTTCAGTACTGGGAGGCTGCTCTAAGGTCTCCCCACCGCCTTCTCTTCTCTAGGCAGGGAGCTGCTGGAAGAGGGGATGTGGAAGAGTGACAACAGCATCTCTGTTTCTACAGCCCAGCACATCTTGGCCGTTACAGTGGGTCCCGTTGTCCGGGGTGAGGCTGGCATAGGACTGGCAGTGATGCCTCTGCAGGCAGCACTGCAGGATCTGGCCATTTCTTGGGAAGATCATAAGCCACAGCTGAGCCACTAGGTGTTTGTTTTGCTCTTGGGGTCCCAGGGGGGCACAAGCAAAATGTTAAATATCACTCAGAAGCAGCAGCCCCAAAGCCCACAGACCTCAGCTGGGCAGGCTCAGCACTAACCTGCACGACAGGACGTGCAGGTGGCAGAAGCTGCTTTAGCAGAGCACAGGAAGCAATTCCCAAGGTGACAGAGAGCTGCAGAACCATGTGCTGACCCACCTGGAGAAAGGCAGCCAGGACCTGTCCTCCTGTATTTGCAAAGCTGACCCGGCCTCTTCTCCTGGGAGTACCATGTCAAGGCTTGTCGCAACGTCTTCCCTGCTCTGGAGCTGGTCCACACGGCCAAGGCAGGAGCAGCACAAAGACTGTTAAATGGAAACAAGTCCAGTTCTCCATGGCAACGAGTAAGAAGTGGGTCAGCTGCAGGATGTGAGGAGGCAAGTGCTCCCTGGAGTTTTAAAAGTAAACATCCAGCCAGAAAGTCACGGAGAGACACAGGATGTGGGATGAGTATCTAAGAGCCCTAGAGCTGAATTTATGGTCCCACCAAGTGTTGTGCAGTTCATTGGCCCTGCCCAGGCTCTGGGGGACAGCAGTGCTCCAGGGCACGGGGCAAGGAGTCATGGAACAACTGGGAGGCACTTTGACACCAGCCCTTGTGGGTGCCTTTGTGTGCAAGAGCACACCCACAGCTGCCCTGCGAGCCCCGAGGCACCACCTGTGAGCACAGACCTTTTCCCTGACTTGTCAGCAACCACCCAGAATCACAGAATGCTTTTGGTTGGAAAAGACCTCTAAGACCATTGAGTCCAACCATCGATCCTGCTAAATCCACCGCTGGACCGTGGCCCAAGTACGACATCCACTTGTGTTTTAAACATTTCCAGGGATGGTGACACTGCCACCTCCCTGGGCAGCCCATTCCAATACCTGACCACCCTTACAGTAAAGAAATTTTCCTAATATCCTTGGTGCATCTTGAGGGCATTTCCTCTCATCCTGTCACTAACTACCAGGGAAGAGCCCAGCCCCTATCTTGCTACAACCTCCTTTCAGAGAGATGAAGAAAGCAATGAGGTCTCCCTTCATCTTCCTCTGCTCCAGGCTAAATGTTCTCAGGTCCCTCACTCACTCCTCATCCTGGGATCTAAATCCTTCCCCAGCTCTGTTATCCTCTTCTGGACAGGCTTCAGCATTTCAAATGTCCTTCTTGTAGTGAAGGGCCCAAAACTGAACCCAGGATTTGGGGTATTCCTGGTGTGGCCTCTGCTTTCCTGTCTTTCCTGGACTGAGTTTGGCTCTTTTTTATTTACAAATACAAGCTGAGCCTGTCAATGTAAAAACCCTCATTATAGTTTGCTCCTTGACAGGAACTGTGCTGCATCAAGTCACTGCCTTTGATCAACTGGATGCAGCAATGTCACGCCTGGATCTAAGTGATGCAGCCCCGCCTTCGCCTGTGTGCTCAGGAACCTCGTGGTGGAAGCTTCATCATTATCCTGCTTTTAACATACAGGTGTGTCATGCCAGTCCTTCAGTAATTACCTGCAAGGAGAGGGCCAGCACTGAGCTGTCACAGCAGAAGTGATTGATTGGAAGGGGAAAAGCTCTTGGATGGTGGGACTGGCAGAGCAGAACTCAGGGGGTCCCTTGTTGCCTACGGCCACACTGTGGGCTGGGAGCACGGGGGATGCCAGCGTGCTGTGCACCTTTGGTACATTTTTAACAGATATGTGCAACCAAATTAAACATCAGCTGCAAGGTTTGAGAACAGTGACTTTCTCCAAGGCTCGTCAGGGCTGTGGATTCAGCCGCTGTGTTTACCAGCGGTTACAAGGCAGCATCACCACTCTTGGGCAATTCAATGTTTCAGATGACACTTGGGCTCTGATATTTTATAATGTGGCTGTAGTTAGTCAGATCTTTGCCCTTCACTTGGCATTAAACACTCTTCATTCTGCTCCCAGCTGTCTCAGTATGTGACCTTGATGTGAATAACTCCTCTTGAGCAGTGTCTTCATTTGTAAAATGGGCTGCTTAATCCTGCTCTACCTGATAATGAATTAAACACTCTCTTAACATTTACACAGCACCTTGAGAATGGAGAGGAGATGCTGTTGACAACAAAATTACAGTGTTATTTCAGCTCGGCAGCACACGGTGACTGCACAAACACACAGCAGCACGCTCTGAGGTGACTGAGACACCCTTGCATCCCCCGGGGCTCCATGTGGGGGCCAGTTCTGTTTGACATCTTTATTGATGAGCTGAATGAAAGGATCGCGTGCTCTCTCAGTCAGTTTGTGGATGACACGAAGCTGCGCAGGGGCCTCGATCTACCTGAGGGTAGGGAGGATCTATAGAGAGCTCTGGATAGGCTGGATCCATGGGCCAAGGCCCAGCAGAGAGATCTGGAAGGGCTGGATCCATGGGCTGTGACCAACAGTTTGTGGTTCAACAAGGCCACGTGCCAGGTCCTGCTCTTTGGTCACATCAAGCCCAGGCAGCCACTCCAGGCTTGGGGAAGAGTGGTTGGAAAGCTGTCCAGCACAGAAGGATCTGGGGGTGCTGGTGTGGCCCAGGTGGGCAAGAAGGCCACCAGCATCCTGGCTTGGATCAGCCCTGGGGTGGCAGCAGGAGCAGGGAAGGGATCATCCCCCCTGCACTGGGCGCTGGTGAGGCCACACCTCGAATGCTGGGGTCAGTTTTGGGCCCCTCAGTGAAAGTCTTTGCAGCTGAGGCTTCGCCTTCCCCTGCAGCCCCTTCCACGGGGCGGTTACGTCGCGCTGCGCGGCCCACGAAGGGGTCGAGAGCCGAGGGCAGACGCTTCGGGAGCACCGTGTGCTGGCTCAGGAGCTTTGTGACTTCCAAGTACCAGCTCAGCTCAGCGTGGGTCTTGTCTGGGAAGAAAGACTGTCCTATGGCTATGTCAGCTCGCAGCAAGCAGTGTTTGCACTCCAGAGTAAAGCCCAGGAGGATAAAGGACGTTGAAGAGCTAAAAATGGGGTCAGAGGATGAAAGCCATGTTTGATCAGGAGGTGTGAACAGAAGGGAAGGTGTGACCAGCCCTCGTCTGGGACCTGAGCACAGTGTGAGGCACTCACGAGTTCCAGGGCCAGTTTTCAGTCGTGCACAAAGGACAGCAGAGAGCTCTTTGAAATGAGGAAGAAATACAGGGAGCCATCACCAAAAGAGAAAGCTTGCAGAGCCAGATCTCAGGCCTGTTTGCAATGTGCCTACAAGCAAATCTTTCCCTGATTCTCTGAAAGGCTTCCAGCATGGTGTTTCTCAGCATCACATTCTCACCTGGGCTAAATCAGCATCGTTTTGGGTACCAGAAGATCACCCCATCCTCCAGCCCTGCCCTCACTTTGCTCCCTGCCACACCAGCTGGGACCTCCTCCAAAAGCTGTTTGCATGGTTTTTTAAGCTCAGCATTTGAGAAATGCTGTTCTTGTGACAAGCCTCTGCCTCCCTGGACAGGCTCTTGCCTGGCTCAGTAGAGCCAGGTGGGAGGAATGGATTCTTGGACCCCCTTTCATGAAACCCTTCCTCTTAACCTGGGCTTCTCCATCCACAGCTCCAGACCGGTGATGTCACATGGTGTTGCTCTTGAACCCAAGATCTGACCAGACAAGCCATGGACTTGAGCGATCAGAAACAAAGGTAGTGAAGGAATTTGTGATTCAATTGCCTTTAGATGGGTAACAGATTGTCTGGCAGCTGACAGTGAGCGAAAACGCTCCATTCCGTCAAGTTTTATCAGCATGAAAACTGTTTGCAAGTGCTCTAATTACATTCCTAATTGCCAATGTGATTAGGGACCTGCAGCTGTTCATTAAACGTGTGTCACCCTCAGCCAGCAATCTGTAGGAAAGAATATTTAATTAATTGAGTAGCACATTGGATGAGACAAGGAGATGGACAAACTTGGAAGCTGAGTGAAGAGCAGAGGAGCCTTGCACTGAAAGGAGCTGGTGGGTGGCAGTCACCTTCTTCCAGCCATGGGCACTGTCATAGAGCCCCTTTCAGACACTGAATGAGAACTGTCATTTAAAAAATCAGGTTTCTGCCCATGGCAGGGGCGTTGGAACTGGATGATCTATGAAGTCCCTTCCAACCCAAACTGTTCTACGAATCTATGATGATTTCCACAGGAGCTCTCCTGCCCTGATGGACAAGAACTGGCTTCTGATTTCCAGCTACATTTTTATCTTCTAGCAGGTTATGCTCTTTGTCAATAGGACTGTGTGTTCCATCTTGCTCCTGTTTCCAAGGCAGCCTTTGCTCCCTCCTGGCTTCTCCCCCAGTGCACTGACAGACAGTGACCAGAGCTCTCCCAGCTCACACTCGGAGAAGAATCGAGGCTTTGAGGTGCCCTCCTCAGCTTCTTTCCTGTGACACTGCATCCCTCTTGGCAACTCTTCCACCCTCTCTTCTTTCTCAAGCCTGCTGACAGCTCAGATGGGCTCTGACCTCTGCTCAGCTGCTCAGAGGGGCTGGTGGCCCTTCAAAGCCCCAGGGCAGACAAACCCAGACCATGGGATCAGTGTGGAGCTGCCAGGGGAGTCTGATGAGAGCAATGGTGAGGCTGATTACAGCTTGTGCAGTCGGGAGAAGCAGCACAGATCCTCCAGGAGGAGAGGGCAAGGAAAGGCTGTGATTACTGGGTAGACACAAGCTACAAAGCCATTGCCTCCATGCAAGGTCTGCTGGAGCTCAGACTCTTCAGGGTGGAGGCAGAGGCACTGGTCTGTGCAGGCAGTGAGAGCAGACAGCCCTCACACCTGCCCCTCACACCTGCCTGGGAGGAACTGGCTGATCAGCAGCTCCAGTGGGAGCAAGGTATTAGTGCAAGGGATGCATCAGCTCATCCAGACAAGCTGTGTTGGTATCCTACAGGAACAACGAGCCGGAGGATTGTGATAAGAAGGATAACTTCCAGAAGAGTTTGCCGGGAACCTGCTTTCCAAGGAGAAAGAGGCAGTGACAGAGGTAAAAGAAGGAACCACATCTTTCATTCCAGAAGCTCAAATAAGGAGGGCTTGGAAAAGACCACCCAATGGCTCTGGTTAACAGTGCACAGCAGAGACCAGGCTGACTGCAAACCCCTAAAAGTCCACCTGGAGCAGCCAGTGCTACGGGGCTGGCTGGGCACTGGGTGCTTGTGCAAAGCTGGGAGGTTTTCTCCATGAACTCAGGAGGAAATGGCTCTTTCAGAACACACTGGAAGAGATGTGAAACCTTCTAAATTGGCCTGGCCTAGAATCATGGAATGTGCTGAGTTGGATGGGATGCATCAATTCCAACTCCTGTCTCTGCACAGGACAACCCCAACACTCACACCGTGGGGCTGAGGGCCTTGGCCAAAGGCTTCTGGAATATTGTCAGGCTGTGACTGCTTCCCTGGGGAGCTGTTCCAGGGCTCCACCACCTTCTGGGGGAAGAACCTTTCCCTGATGTCCAACCCAACCCTCCCCTGGCACATCTTCCTGCTGTCCCCTCAGGTCCAGATAGAACAGCTCAGCAACTTGAGGAAAGGTGAGGAAGCTGCAGAGCACAATGAGGTCTCCCCTCAGCCTTCTCCAGGCTGAACAGACCAAGTGACCACCTCCAGGCAGGGAGCAGGAAGCTTCTGGAGAAGGTGCAGCTGCTTATCATTTGGCCTGTGGCTGATATGTGTGTGATAAAAATACCCAGAGAGGAGCTTGTTGTGTCTCGTCACTGCTGCCAGCAGTAATTGCCCTGGGGAAGAGGCAGTGGAGAGCGAGAGGGTCTGCAGGCTGTCACGAGGCTGCAGATGAATGGAGCCCCCAGCATGTCAGAGAAGCTGTTTCTGCATTGCTCAGCTGCTGTTAAAATACCAGCAAAGGGGAAATCCTTTGGACCATTGCTTATAGCCACTGGCACGGTGGTGGGGCTCCACTTCTCGTCAGCTCCCACCCCATACTGTGGCCTCGTGGCTACTGGAGCTGCTTGCTAGGAACTGCCTGCTATTTGCCCTTGCTAACAGGTGAGTACACGACCAGCTTTAGCAGCCAATACAACTACATCCACAGAGCTTCTGCTAGGTAGGGGTGCCCCAAGAAAGTTGAAGGTGTTTCCTTCTGCTGCCCCTCTACCCTGCTTTCCTGAGACCTCATCCGGAGCCTGCATGCACTTCTGGAGTCCTGAGCACAGGAAGGACCTGGAGCTGTTGGAGAGAGTCCAGAGGAGGCCATGGAGATGATCCAAGGGCTGGAGCACCTCCTGTACGAGGACAGGCTGGGAGAGTTGGGGTTGTTCAGCCTGGAGAGGAGAAGGCTGAGGGGAGACCTTAGAGCAGCCTCCCAGTACTGAAAGGGGCTCCAGGAAAGCTGGGGAGGGGCTCTTGATCAGGGAGCACAGGGATAGGATGAGGGGGAATGGTTTTCAGCTACAAGAGGGGAGATTGAGATGAGATCTGAGGGAGAAATGTTTTGCTGTGAGGGTGGGGAGGCCCTGGCCCAGGTTTCCCAGAGCAGTGGTGGCTGCCCCATCCCTGGAGGTGTTCAAGGCCAGGTTGGATGGGGCTTTGAGCCCCCTGACCCAGTGGGAGGTGTCCCTACCCATGGCAGGGGTGGGACTGGATGGGCTTTGAGGTCCCTTCCAACCGAAACTATTTTGTTATTCTGTGTTTCTAAGGTAGTACTACAGGTCAGAAATTATGGTTTCAATTCTGATTTATGTTCTGCTTTTGGATACTTTTGACTCACTCTATGGATGCTGTTCTGCCTCAGCATCACAGGTGTGAGGGTTTTAGCCACTCCATCTCCACCATCACCTTCTCTGGGTCTGTGATGAACACTTCTTGCTGGTTTCCCAGAGGGTGGGCAAGGAGCATGGGCAAGAGCACTGGGCAACTACAGGGGAAAACGACCTTATTTTGTCTAGGTCTTCCTTTACAAAGCATTTCTCTTTCCCTCCCAGTTCAGACAGTTCTTGCAAACATGGTTTGCACACCAGGGCTTGGAGGAGACACATAATTTAAGAGCATTTCTGTTTAGCACCGCAGTACTTCCAGCTCCCTCTGCTTGCCTGAGCAGCAAGACAGAGAGAGGGGAAAACATAAAAGTGCATCCAGATCAGCTCATTTATTCAAATTTAACATAGTCTGGTACCTTAAAATATTCTTGGTCACAGCAGGGAGAATTTTAGGAGGCTTCACCTTAATCTTTGTTTAATTTCCACTTAAGAAAATGTCAGTGTGGATGTTTGATAAGAATTAATTCTGGGGTTTGTACAGTTACTTTCAATTAAACAGTACCAGTGTTTCCTGCCTCTTCAAACAGACACTAAAGCACATAGAATCCTGCTTCCCATTCCTTAACTCCTGCCTCCACTTGGCATCAGAGCTTGCATATCTGCAGCTGAGATTCTTCACTGCGCTGCACGACGGATGAGGAGCAGTGGTGGCTCCTGCCTGGGCTCTGCTCTGCGGGTGGTTTGTTTGGGCTGACACCAGGCTTTGGCTCAGCCTGAAGATAATCTGAGTCCCAACACACAAGCTGGGTCGAAGGGTGTGAGGCTGCCTCTGTTCATCCACGGAGATGATGTGGTCTGGCTGTGAAATTGTTGCTGTGCCGTTAGCTGCTGGCTCAGAAAGGTGTGATCCGGGATGTGGCTGGTTCTTATGAGGAGAAGAGGGAAAATGTCCACTGTCTCTCCACTAAAAGGACAGAATCAACTCCTATTGTTTTCCAGTTTCACTTTCAACACTGCTGAGTCAGCAGTCAAGAAAGAGATCCAAGCAGGGCTTGGACTGGGTGAAAACATGAGCTGCTGGAACGAAAATGTCTCGATACCATCCTCCAAGGACAGGGAGCAAAGTCTCTGCTGTGACAGATGTCCCTTTCCTGGTCATACTGGTCACACTGGCCACCAGCTTCAAAGACAGGTCCCCAGGAAGGTCCAATCCAAACCATTCTATGATTCTAGGTGCCTCCCTCCACTGCAGCTCTCTTTAAACATCCCTTCCCCTTGCAGTTTCTGCACTAAGCCACGCAGACCTTGGCCGTGCTTCAAATGAAGGGCGAAGCGTAAAAAGAAGTGGTGTGTTATTTATGCTTCTCTGAATTGTGTGTGAACAGGAGGGCTGCAACTCTGAAACATTTTAAAATCAGTTCAAGATTTAGATTTCTCTGCCGACAGCTTTTGCAATTTGATGTTTCTGATCTCTCGAGTACAGCTCATTTGCAGACATTAACAAACACATCAGTGGAGTCTGAAGCATTAACAGAGTGTTGCTAATCTCCTGTTATTTATGATACTGAGTGTCTGGCTATCTCCAAGCCAAGAACTGTTAGCCTGCAGCTGGAGCATACATCTTCCTCAAAGAGAGCATCCGATCCACAGCCAGGCTCGTTTGCTGCGCACATGTTGCAGGAAGCAGCATTCATCCCTTGTCTCTCCAGGCACTGATAATAAAGGGTGTAAATCCTCTTGGTGGGCAGGATGTTTCCACTCTTCTTCAACAGTAAGGTGATACAGCATCATCCAAGTGGCTTTCAGGGATGCAGGAATTAAAAGCAGACTGTGCAAGAACTTTGGACCGGGTTGCCCAGGGAACTGATGGATTCTCCATCCCCGTAGGGGTTCAAAAGCTGTGTAGATGTGGCATTTCAGGGCAGGGTTCAGCAGGCACGGTGGGGTTGGGCTGAGAGTTGGACTGGATGTGATCAGAGGGCTTTCCAACCTCAATGATTCTGCAGTTCTAAGACCTTGTAGAAGTGAGACCTGACCCCAAACCAGACTGTGCCCACTCAGAGAGCAGATTTCTCCTCTGTGCTTTGATGAAAACAGTACAGGAGCCCTTCAAATCTGGGGCTTAGCGCTGCCCCTGAGCCTGTGCAGGAGCAGGCAGAGGAGGAGACTCTTCTGTCTGGGGCAAGCAGGTTCCTGCTCCTGCCTCACTGCTGCTCGAGGGTGAAAATCTGCAGCTCAGGGCACAGGTGGGGGGGTTCAAGACAAGGACCCCACAGCGTGGGGAGGGCAGCAGGCAGGGAGCCCAAGCCCGAGTGGTCAGTGATGTAGATGGGGAAGAATTTTGCTTGTGCATTACGGTCCTTTGCAGGCAAAGCCCAGGTGCCAGTTCCTGCAGCAGAGAGGGATTCATTAAACCATTTGAGACCTTGGCAGATGCGTGGCAGACACTCCTCCAGCACAGGCTTGCAGATTTGTTTGTTCCCCATGGGGACAGGGATGATTCCCAGAGGAATCTGCAGAGGCCAGCAGTGCCACCCAGCCCACTCCTCTTGCTGGGCAGCAGTGCTAATTCACGCCAGCCGAGAGCCCACCTTCCACTGACGTGGGTGGCACCACCCCTGGGGTGTGCTGGGGTTAGACAATGAATTCAGCACGACTGGATGGATGTGCAGAACAGCCTGAAAGCCTCCTTTTCTGTCCAGTCCCATCTTCTGCAGGGTCGGGACCCAATTAGAGCTGAACGCCTCGGGCATCTGCCCACCAGCAACCCAACCAAAATGACTGGTTTCCATTCACATTAGAGCAACTGAAGAGACATGGAGTGGCAATTATTTCATCTAATTAATGGCCAGATTTAAACAGGGCTAGGTTTTTACTCAGTAATTTGAAAATGAGAGACTCCGTAATGCTCCCTAACACATGAGAGTCATTCCCCCATAAAGGGCTCTAAATGCAGATCTTTGAGCTATTAGTTATGCAGGGAGCAATGAATTACTTGCTGTGTTTAAGCCAGACACATTATTTATCGAACTGAAGAATTAAGTCTTTCTACTCTATTGGAGATGAACCCAAGTAGACATGATTTAGAAGCCAGGCTTTACTGGCAGCCCTTAGCGTGGCACCCAGCATGCTGGCGGCTCCACTGCCTGGGTAATTCACAGTTCTTTGTGATGAGGCTGTAATACATCATTAATCAGTCATAATTTAATAGACCCAAAGTTATATTGGCTTTAATTAACTGGTCTCTTTTTAATCTCCAAGCGTGCACAGGGCTATGGCAAATGGGAATGCAACGTTGAGGGGTGTATTCTGGAACACCTCCTTTCTCAGACCCATCAGAAGGTTTCTGGTTGCCATTAAGATTCACATCCGTTATGACACTACCCTGCACCATCCCTCACACCTCCCAAGTCATCAGCAAGACCTCTTTGGAACTGTTTTGAAAAGGTAAAACCAAGGGTATTAGAGAAAAAGACCTTGAAGTGAATATTTTGGAGGCAGAACCAGCATGTTTGCTATGAAGCACAGATGCAAAACAGTGAATGTTCCTGCACAAGAAAATGGGTACTGAAGGGGAATGAGGCATTTGGAATATGTGATCAGCTGTCATCTCCACTGAGTGGAGAAGGGGTAGTGTTGGGCTGCTCCCTGTCCCGTTGGCTCCCCCGGGGCTGGCATGGATGGGTCCTGCAGAACCATGGAATGGTTTGGGTTGGAAGGCACCTCAAAGCCCATCCAGTTCCAGCCCCTGCCACGGGCAGGGACACCTCCCACTGGATCAGGGGGCTCAAAGCCACATCCAACCTCAAACACCTCCAGGGATGGGGCAGCCACCACTGCTCTGTACATCCATGACTCCTTCTGTCTTTGGAGTAGAGCAGGAGCCCTCATGCCTCTGAGCCAAGATCTTTCTCCAAGGTCTGTGCACCTGCAGAGATGGCTCCTTCCAAAGCAGTGACCTCCTCAGACAGCTTCTTGCCACTGCTCTGCTCTTGCCGGCCTCTGGTGCCCTTATCTCTCCTGGTTGAACCCAGGAGCAGGGAGAGTGAGAAGGGATTTCTGGAGAGAGAGGGAGAAAAGAGCTCTCAAAGGCAGTGAGAGTTTGAAGCATGTTCAATACACCTATAACACCCACTGGCTGAGAATTTAAAAGAAATTACACAGAGGAAAACAGAGGATGGTAAAATAGTTTAGCACATCATTAGGATGGCAAATAGAGCAGGACTGTGCAGATGGAGGGAGCCAGGGAAACATCCATATTGCATTATTATCTCCTTCTCCATTATAAAAACCCAATATGAGGTTTTAAAAGCGTGCCACAAGAAGTGGGATTTAAATAGGTACAAATCATCACAGTGGTGGTTGTGAAATAAAATCCCCTCCCCACTCTTTGCTCACAAGAAATGTGGGGCTTAAATCCCTCCCGTCCACCAAAGAGGCTCAAAAGCCCCATAAGCAACGGTTCCATCGGGAGCGACAGGGAAGGGGAGGAACATGGGAAGATACAAGCCATGTGTTGCACAGTGAGGGGAGAGAAACTGGTGCCACAGAGGCCTTGGAGGCAGTTGTGGGGAGGATGGGTATGAGACCTCATTGCTCTCTGCAGCTTCTTCACCAAGGGAGGAGGAGGAGGAGCAGGTGCTGAGCTCTTCTCTCTGGTGAGCAATGACAGGACCTGTGGGAATGGCAGGAAGATGTGTCAAGGTAGGGTTGGGTTGGACATGAGGGAAAGGTTCTTCCCCCAGAGGGTGGTGGAGCCCTGGAACAGCTCCCCAGGGAAGCAGTCACAGCCTGACAATATTCCAGAAGTGTTTGGCCAACGCTCTCATGGTGAGAATATTGGGGTTGTCCTGTGCAGGGACAGGAGTTGGACTCCATGGTCCTTGTGGGTCCCTTCCAACTCAAGACATTCCATGTTTCCATGATTTCCTTACACAAAATCCCATGCTTAGCACTTCTAGTTCTAGGTCTGTGATCACAACAAGGAAGCTGCCAGGTACTTCAGAAGACACTTGCACAGAGTCCAAGTCTTGAAAATTAAGCAGAAACTGCTATCTGATCAAAAATTAATTTCTTGCTCCAGTCCCCATAATGCAGCTTTCGTTAATGATTCTCTGCCTGGGAGGCTCAGTCAAACAGCACAAATCAGGACCTGCAGATGCTCACAGTGAACAGCACGAAAAACCAGAGCTGAGCCCCAGGAATTGAAGTTGTTCAGTAAATAACAACAAAACTAAACCAGAGCTTGCCCATGAATGATTTATCATCCTGCCTTATACAGGAGGTCAGAGCAGGTGATGATAAAAGTCTATTAAGATTAATGACTTAAATACCTAGCCATGAAGAAAATAACATTGGAGCTAAAACTCCTCAGCCCTGTGCTGTAAAACACCTCCCTGACAGTGGCAATTGCAGAAGCCACATATTCACACCAGGGCTGTGCAACCCCTTATTTGAGATACACTCAAAGTTTTTCTTTTCTTCCATAATTCATAAATAGGTACTTTCTATCAGTCCACCCTTAAGATACTTCAAGATCATGCTCTTGTGAGACCCCACCTGGATCCCTGTGTCCAGTTCTGGAATCCTCAGCAGAGGAAGGACAGGGAGCGATTGGAGAGAGTCCAGAGGAGGCCACGGAGATGATCCAAGGGCTGGAGCACCTCCTGTAGGAGGACAGGCTGAGAGAGAGAGTTGGGGTTGTTCAGCCTGGAGAAGATCCAGGGAGACCTTAGAGCAGCCTCCCAGGACTGAAAGGGGCTCCAGGAAAGCTGGGGAGGGGCTCTGGATCAGGGAGTGCAGGGATAGGATGAGGGGGAATGATTTTAAGCTGCAAGAGGGGAGATTGAGATGAGATCTGAGGGAGAAATGTTTTGCTGAGAGGGTGGGGAGGCCCTGGCCCAGGTTTCCCAGAGCAGTGGTGGCTGCCCCATCCCTGGAGGTGTTCAAGGCCAGGTTGGATGGGGCTTTGAGCCCCCCGATCCAGTGGGAGGTGTCCCTGCCCATGGCAGGGGGTGGAACTGGATGGGCTTTGAGGTCCCTTCCAACCCAAACTGTTCTATGATTCCGTGTCAGTCTCCTTTCCCACTGCCCAGGCTGCTGAAAAGTGGACAAAGCTGCATCCTGAACCCAGAAACATATTCCAAAAACTAATAAAAAAAAAGAAAATCCTTATTACAAATCCAGATGAAAAGTTGAAATAAAATTCATGTACCTAAGGCAAAATGAAAAAAATTCAAATTGCAGATCTCTTTCTCTCTCTTTTTCCTCTCTCTGTTTATATATGGACATACACATATTTAGAGAACTTCAAAAGATTTCCCATCAGTTTGAGTTGATCTTTTAACTCATTTTCAAGCACTTTTTGAAATGAAAAGACTTTGGAACTCCTCCTCCTGCAAATGCAAAGACCCAGTTTTTGTATCAGCCATTTCAAACCATTTATCCACTCAGCAGCTTTGCAGCCAGAGGATTCACTGAAGCTGCACATGCATTTTCAGGCAGCTGTATTTTTAAATTATCAAAAGGAAGAAAGCTTAATCCTGGGATGCTCCTCGTGGCAGGCTGGCCAAGATACAGCCCTGTGCATAGGGAAGGGCCAGGCTGGGGTGATGGGCTCTGATGGGACAGCTCCCCCTTCTTCTACAGCCTTCCCAGGTCCCTGACTTCCCGGTGGATCAACCCTGGAGTGCCTCTTATCAGGGAGTATAGTAATTAGACAAGGGATAATGGTTTTAAGCTGAAAGAGGGCTTTTCAGCTGCAAGAGGGGAGGTTGAGATGAGATGAAATCTTTGCTGTGAGGGTGGGGAGGCCCTGGCCCAGGTTGCCCAGAGCAGTGGTGGCTGCCCCATCCCTGGAGGTGTTCAAGGCCAGGTTGGATGGGGCTTTGAGCCCCCTGATCCAGTGGGAGGTGTCCCTGCCCACGGCAGGGGTGTGGGACTCGATGGGCTTTGAGGTCCCTTCCAACCCAAACCATTCTATGATTCATTCTATGGGTCTGTGATTCTACCTTGCCTCACAGATCACTGATGGAAATATTGAGGAACCTTGGGCAGATCCTTTTGGTATCCCCATGGAGCACCTTAATTCCTGTCAGTTCCCTGCTGAGCACCCGTTGGACTTGCTGAAAGCCTCCTCTTGAGCCCAGGATCCTCTCCAGCCCCTCCTGCCTGCAGCAGGACAAGCAACACCTTAAAGCCAGCCAAGCCCTGCTCCCGGCTGCAGTTGACCCCAGAGCAGAGCCTTTCAGCTCCATAAATACTGCTGTTGCTCAGATGTTTATTTAATCCTTACCAAAAAAGGAATAATAGAGAAAAACAGTGGAGTTTTATTTCCTGGTAGGAGAGGAAGGACTGGAGCTGCTGCTGTGTGCAGCTCCATCTCGGGGGCAGTGGTCCCTGCTGCTGTGAACTCCCCATAAACACCACAAATACAAATGGCACAGAGAGAGAAAGGAAATCAGGGAGTTATTATTGGGAGATTTCCTTGGCAAGCATGACTTGGATGTGTTTTAAGCACTCTGGCTTCTTCCGATGGCGCTGCAATGGGACATCATATTTAAACCTAAAAAGCACAGATCAGGAAGTACTGTTCCTGCCCAGAAATAATAGGGGGACATTTTTTCCGTATGAGCCATAGCTGTAACGTTCCCCATTAAAATATGCAGTTATCCACAGAGTTCTGGGAACATTCAGTTAATATTTTCAGCTTTTATGGCAAGGCTCTCTGTCTAAGAAAAATCTTCTTTCTTTTATTCCCAGTCTTTGGGGCAGCCTCGCACAGCAACAGCACAGACACATCCATGGCCTTGCAAACCTGGCCAGCACTCCTTACAGAATCACAGAATGGGTTGGGTTGGAAGGGACTTCAAAACCCATCCACTCCCAGGGACACCTCCCACTGGATCAGGGTGTTTAAAGCCCCATCCAGCCTGGCCTTGAACACCTCCAGGGATGGGGCAGCCACCACTGCTCTGGGCACTTCCCTTCCACTCCATCCCTCTCTACCCTTCGACCAGAGCTCCCAACTGGGATCCAGCAGACAAATGGAGAACAAGGCAGGTGTGCCCAAGTTCAAGCACCCTGAGCAGAGTCAAACCTTTGCTCTGTTTCAGCCCCCATGTGTGGGCACAGTCAGCCTCGGGGCGGAGCGGGGGGAAGGAGATCGATGATGAGTGGTGTTCCTTGGGGTTAGTATTGGGACCAGTGTTGTTTAACATCACTGTCAGGTGGATGTGCTTTAAGGTCCTTTCCAACACAAACTATTCTATGATTCTATGAATGCATGGGAGGATAGGGGTCCCTCAGGAAGAGCCAGCAGTGCCCCAAGAAGATTTAGCATCCCCACTACCACTAACCACCAGCTGCATTCCAACCAGCCACAGCTTACCAGTTGGCATTAAATAAGGTACCACATCCATATTTATTTTGGTTGGGAAGCAGTTACTCCTGTGTGAAGAGAGGCACTCTCATTCCACTGTAGCCTCTTTGCAGCAGGTTGTACATGTGAAAGCCTGGGTGGATCACCCTCTGCCTGTGTTTCTGCTCATCGTGGCTGACCACATCATCACCTGGATCCACAAACCCCCGCGAAGCCGTTACGGAGTGTGCTTTGCTGGAGCAGCAGAGGATTGCAATAACCTGCCGAGGAGAGGGAGAGTTCAGCCTGGCAGCACAGTAATTCCACATCAGCTGGGTTGAGCAATGGCTCTGTTACTGATCTATTATTGAAAATAATGGAATAATAATACACTGCAGGAAAAGCAGCTGCCGTGACACCAAAGGGTGCAAAGTAGTTAAAAATTATCTGATATAAATACTCCAGAGGTCATAACAGGTGAACACTGAGAGCATATAAGCAGGTGAAAGCCTTTCACTGATGTTTCACAGAAGACAGAAGAATCCTCAAGAAAGCAAAAGCCTTTATCCCAGCCTTGGAAGAACACTCAGTGTGGGGGAGGTGGCCTCCTCCCAGAGGGGATGTCTCTGGGTAAAAAGTGGCTGTGAGAAAAAAAAAACTATGAAGACACATGTCCAGAAACATTCCAGAGTCTGAGAGGACTGATGTTTCCTTCAGAGGGGAGAAGGATGAGAAAGGGGTGGAGGAGAGCCTATGAACCCATGCATTGTCTGGCAAAGAAAGATTAGGACTTTATAGTGTCAGACAGAGGACAAAAGCAGATTACTGCAAGAAATCCTAAGCAACAGCATCTCCTGTCCAGCTCAAAAACGTGCAGTGGCAGTCCTGAGCAGGAGAAGAAGCTGTGGCCAGAGTCAAAGTTCCCTGCCCATGGTCCCTAGCAGAAATGTGCCTGTTAGACACAATTTTGGACACTGTGCTTCAGCCTGGGCTGAGTCAGGTGTGGCCAAAATGAAGGGGGAGACCTACTGTTTTATTATGCTGGTGACCACTCAGCTCCAGGGACTCTGTAGAGTCCTGCCAGGTGTGATGGGGTGTGCAATGGGGCTGCTCCTGGGGAAGCAGCAGATCTCCTCAAGTGGAGGCTGTGGCTTCCTTGCTGGGTTAGACAAGGAGGTTTAAGGAGAAGCAGGGAGGGAGAAGGCTCACCGGGAGGGTTTTCTGCTGCTGCCTGAGCCCAGTTCTCCTCCGTCATACCTGGCCAGCCATTCAACAGGCAATGCCCCCAGCTAAACCAGTTCAGTCTTAGCTGTCATAAGCTTGGGCTGTGTGATCTTCCCCAGTCTGCAGTCTCTGTTGTGGGTGGGTCTCAATGCATCAAAAGCTCTTGGGACCAGACTTTAAACAGGCATCAGGATCTCACTTCAAAGCTGAATATGACTTCAAAATTGGCCTTGCTGGAGATGGAGCAGAGATGTCCCCATGTCTCTTCCCTTGGTGATTATTCAGTGTCTGGGATAGGTGAATCAAGCCCGAGGGCCTCTCCCTGAAGTGTGCCCTGCTCTTGGGACAGGTTGCTTGGCTGTAGTGTCTGTTCCTCCAAAAGGGTAAGTTTTCAAAGTTGGTTGCTTGGTTTGTTCAATAGCAATGCAGCAGCACTGCTCCTTAATGGAACACCCAGTTGTGTTCTGCCCCTCAGGCTGAATGAGCTGCATTTGTCCTTATTTAGTTTTTACTCTTATATTCTGCTCCCCCCCACCCTGTAATTAGATAAATCAGGAGACAACGGGCTTCCTTAAAGCCCATCCAGTTCCACCCCCTGCCATGGGCAGGGACACCTCCCACTGGATCAGGGGGCTCAAAGCTCCATCCAGCCTGGCCTTGAACACCTCCAGGGATGGGGCAGCCACCACTGCTCTGGGAAACCTGGGCCAAGGCCTCCCCACCCTCACAGCAAAACATTTCTCCCTCAGATCTCATCTCAATCTCCCCTCTTGCAGATGAAAACCGTTTCCCCTCATCCTACCCCTGCACTCCCTGATCAAGAGCCCCTTCCCAGCTTTCCTGGAGCCCCTTTCAGACCTGGAAGGTTGCTCTAAGGTCTCCCCTCAGCCTTCTCTTCTCCAGGCTGAACACCTCCAACTCTCCCAGCCTGTCCTCGAACAGGAGGTGCTCCAGCCCTCTACATCCCTCAGTGCCCAGCCAGCACTCTGGCTGCAATGTCATTCACACCCTCCTTACCATAATTATGCCCTCAGATAACAAAGTCTCAGGAGTCCTGGCACCAGTCTCTTTCCACAAGACTTGGATACAGGATTATGATCTAAACGGCTGGCTCTCGGCATGGATTCAGCCTTGGTTGTGGAAGAGGTCTGGGAGACCTCTTGGCAAGCATCCCCATCTTCAGGAAGCAGCAGATGTCACTACCTCATTCAGTGGGAGGGTGTTTCTCCTCTTCTCATTTGCCAAAATCCACTGGGGAACAGTGCATCTTAATAAAGTGGGAGGAACGCGTGGCTTCCCCTGCGCTGCCTCTGCAGGGTTGAGGTTAATTGCATAATTACTCACATGTGGCTGGTTTGTCAGGCACAACCACCACGGTGATTGCCAACTGGGAAAGCTTCAGTTCCCTAATAACTCCTTTTCAATGATGTTGCTTGGACCATTCCACTGACCCTCGAGCAGGTGCCTCCAGCCCACGGGTCTGCAAGGAGATGATGCCCTTCCACAGGCCAGAACTACCACAAGCTTTATTTGCCTGGTTGCTTTTTGCAACACAGCAGCTGAGTTGCCTGAATCCATGCCCTTGCAATGATGTTTGTTGTTGTGCTGTTATTATGGTGTACAGACAGGGTCACCACTGCAGTGAAACATCTGAAGCCTTTCTGTGAGTGCAGAGCCAGCTCTCCCACCAGGGCAGTAGAATCATAGACTCATTAAGGCTGGAAAAAACAGCTCAGCTCATCCAGTCCAACCGTCAGCCCAGCCCCACCGTGCCTGCTGAACCATGTCCCAAAGTGCCACGGCCACACAGTTTCTGAACCCCTCCAGGGATGGAGACTCCACCACTGCCCTGGGCAGCCTCTGCCAGGGCCTCACCACTCTTTCAGGAAAGAATTTTCCTCTGATATCCAATTTAAACCTTCCATGGTGCAACTTGAGGACATTTCCTCTCGTCCTATCACTTGTTCCTTGGGAGAAGTGCCCGGCACCCACCTCGCTCCAACCTCCTTTCCAGGAGCTGCAGAGAGTGTGATGAGGTTTCCTCTCAGCCTCCTCTTCTCCAGGATAAGCAGCCCCAGGCTCCACATGCAGAATAAGTAGCACCTTATAAAAACACCCAGAATAATAGGTTTAGCAGATTATGCCCTAATGGAGAGACTAACAGGGCAAGACATGAAAATGACTGTCAATCCAGGACTTGTGTTGGGCTTGCCAAGTGGAAAAACCACACAGAAAGTCTGAGAGACAGTGCTGGTGCCCAGCATGCTCTCTTTGCAGCTCTACAGTATCATGGAACTTAAATACTGGAGGATGTAGAGCTGTTGTTGCTCCTCCTGATCCTCCATCCTTCCTCTAGGGAGATTCAAGGGTTATATGGCATAGTTGATTCTCTTCTGCTGCATCTTTCAAAACCAATGTTGATAAACAGATTTAGAAATGCTAAAAATTTAGACCCTTTGCTATACTAAAATGGTCTCATTCCCAGCAGCAAGCTCAGATCCAGCGAGAACAATCAAAGCCATTCCAGCCATGGGAAATTTTATCTGTCTGATACTTACAATTAAAAATATCTGCCTGATACTGGTATTTAAAAGTTTAGATGTTGATTTCTCTCATGTGTAACCACTGGCAGTGAAAGCCAGGGCTCTCAGCATCCCCTAAGGGACGGGTCTGTGAAGGGTGGAGGCTCCACAATAAAAGAGTATCCTGACAGAGTGACACCGTGCCTGCTTTTCATCACTGCCAGCCATATGGAGGCACACACCCACAAGGAAGGTAACAGAGCCTTTTCTGGCTGATGTGCCTTCAGTAGGACTGAAGGTCCAGCTCAGGGTGCAAAAACCTCCAGCTCCTGTAGGTAAACCACATAAAGACTGAAGGTCTTTGGCCAAGGCATCAGCCCAGCCTCATCGCTTTCCCCAGCTATGTGTGGACACTGCTAAATTGGCACAGGCATCTTAATACAGACCCAGAGGAGAAGCTGCTGTGTTTCCCAGGTCCCACAGAAGAAGTCCTGCAGCCACAGGGATCATCCTCTCAGAGGATCATCTCATCTTCTATGATTCTATGTCTACCTGGGTCTCTGCTTTGCACGTGCTGACCCACTGGCCACCAGACCATACAGAAAGCCTGCAGGGTGGGCTTTCTACTCAGCTCCCAGCACTCACAAAACACTTCAGGAAATCTGATAAATCCAGTTGGCATTGGTTTAATAAATTACCAGGGAGGGGGAAGGTCATAGAACCATAGAGGCTGGAAAAGACCTCTGAGCTTATCCAGTCCAGCCACCAGCCCAACCCATGTCATGAAGTTCCCCAATCTACATGTATTTTGAAAATCTTCAGGGATGGTGACTCCACCACTTCCCTGGGCAGTCTATAGCAGTGCTTCACCACTCTTTCAGTAATCTAAACCTCCCCTGGTGCAACTTGGGGCCGTCATGGTGTGACTGGCTGAGCATAGCTGGATAACAGCATATTTTGCTGTGTTTTAAATGTACACACTGACAGAACAAGTCAGCACAAGGAACACACTGGCCACACACTGTACACCAAGACTGTTCCCTCCTCGGGGCCTGCAGGCTGCCAGAGCCCAGCAAAGCTTGAGAGCACTGCTGCAGAACTTCATGACCTATTTCACATGTGATGTTTATCCTGTCATCGGGCTGTCGTCCCAGCTCCATGGAGTGCTGCATCCCGGGGTACCTTCTTCTTTTTCGTTGTTGCTGCTGCTAAAATTTCTTCCCCTGCCTTCCTAAAGGTTCCTACTGTAGGCACAGTCTCTTGCTGGGATTCCTGATCTCCACAGACTGTGGTGCACAGCACAGAAGCAGCATTGTGCCAAGGTCATGAGCGTGCACGAGACACAAGCAAGGGCTTCACACGGAGTCCAGGAGCTGGGATTTAACCACAAGCCCCAGGTTTGAGGAGCAAAAGCAGAGGACTTTACATGTTTGTGGCCAACCATCACAATGTCCCTGTGTGTTTGGCTAATGAAAAAGCAGAATGTCCAAAGTGGCTCCAGCCATGGGAGGGAGTGGTGAGTGCTGAGAAATACGGCTGAGAAAGGAGGTTTCCTTTTGAGCAGGATTTGTTCTCAGCTCAAAGGAGGCAGCTGAAAGCCCTCAGATGGGGTAAAGAAGCAGCTGAGCTCACTCCACTCCACCAGGCCCATGAGCTGCTGGTCCTCAGCAGTCTGGTGCCACCTGCAGTGGTGTCCATTGAATCATAGAATGGTTGAACCATTTGGTTGGAAAATACCTTTGAGATCATCAGGTCCAGCCGTATCCATTCATTTCTAAACAATACCCCTGAGCACCTCGTCTGCCCGGCTTTTGAACCCCTCCAGGGCTGGAGACTCCACCACCGCCCTGGGAAGCCTCTGCCAGTGCCTGAGAATCCTTTCAGTGTACTTTTTTTTCTAATATCCAATCTAAACCTCCTCTGGCACAACTTGAAGTCGTTTCCTCTCGTTCTGTCACTTGTGACCTGGGAGATGAGACCAGCACCCACCTGGCTTCAAACAACTCCTTTCCGGGAGCTGCAAAGAGCAATGAGGTCTCCCCTCAGCCTCCAGTTCTCCAGGCTGGACAGCCCCAGGGCCCTCAGCCACAGTCCAGGAGTTTGCTGGAGCCAGCCAGGTTCCTCACAGCTCTGATGCTCACTGCCATGGTGTGTATTCCCTGGCAGCTTTCCTGAGAAGGAGCAGCTCAGGGATGAACAGCGTTTATTTTCCTTCTGCAGAAGAATAATGACCTTCATTATAGACTAACTCCAGCTCACTTAAACCAGGGCCTGGCCAGACAGGGCAATCCCCTGCCTCATTTCAGAGCCCTGTTCCCCTGTAGGCTGGCAGGACGATCTGTATTAAAGAAGCAGACACTACCTGACCTGAAAGCACAACCAGCCTGCAGGGAAGAAGATTCTCACTTTAAGTGCATCCCCCTACAAAATAAGGAGCAAACACAGGTATTAATGCAACTTCACAGAGCAAAGTCCAAGTTGAAGATGAACAAGTCTGGCATCTCCAGAATAAAAAACAGAAAGAGGACAAAGTACTGTTCAGCAGCGCGTGTTAGACCCACTCTCAAAACATTCTATTTCACACAAATACCAAGTCCTGCAGCAAGTCTTAAATGAACCAGCATCTTTAAATAAACTCTGTGGGTCTCCAGAGGTCACCTTACTTCCAAGAAAACAGAGTACCAAAATACAGGTGTCCTGTGCCACTGCAGAAGTCTTCAGATGTCCTGTGTTCCATGGGCTCTACGGGAGACACAAAGGAAATGCTGTGGATGCCAAGTGGGACACTGCAGATGACACCAAACAACAGCAGATTTGTACATTCTGGAACGCTGCTCTCACCCTAGATGTCTGCACAGAGTGATGGGCTCTGGAAGGATCATCTCTTCAAGATGCCCATTTGCAGGTGTCGTTGCATGGTCATAGAACCATGAAATTGTTAATGTTGGAAAAGACCTCTAAGATCATCCGATCCAACCAAAGCAAACATCAATACATTGAAAAATGTCTGAGAGCCAGCCAGCCACAGGGCACTTTCTGTGAAGGTTTGCATGTTCTCTGACTCCCCAGGCATGATTTAAGCTGCACCTTTTGCTAATCTTTACAAAAGATATCAGCACAGGAAGGACATTGATCTGCTGGAGTAAGTCCAGAGGAAGCCATGAAGACGATCCAAGGGCTGGAGCACATCCCATCTAAGGATCAAGATTAAAGAAGGAAGCTGGATCAAAATGAAGTTGAAAGGTCCTCCCCTGGGGAGTAACTAACACTCTGGATGTTTTTTTTCTTTTCAGGAAGGGGGGGTAAGCGTGGAGATGCACAATCATCTGAAATGAAATGCAAGGGAAGCTGTGCTGGTTGCCATGCAGACAGCAAACCCAACGACAGCAGCAGCTGTCAAGAAGCACTGCTCATTTCAACATCACTGCAGGTTTGAGGGAAATATGGAAAAGAACAGGAAAAAAGGTTGAAAAGGCAAAGTGAATAAGCAGTGCCCTGAGCGAGACTGACTCCAGAGTCACCACAAGCACCTTCTGATCCCGGGAGTTACCACACGCCCTCTCTGACACAGTAGAGGTTTTGCCTTCCTATTGTCCCCACCTCTCCTGTAGTTACTCTTTGATGTTGTGCTCTGATGGAATCTTATGCATCAACTCTCTTCCTGACTTCCTCCATCCATGCAAATATCTGGCATGCTTACTGCATCTTCTCAAGTGATTTTCCAGCTTATTGAGCAGTCAGAGCCTGTCTGGGCCAGCCAAGGATTTCTGGGACCAAGGACAGACTCTTGCATGCCTTTTCCAACCCCCTGTCTCAGCTCAAGCTGACAGCAGACAGACAGCACACCCCCTCTCAGAAGCTGCTCAGGCTCAAAAGAGCCAGGAGACACAAAGTCCCACCCCACCAGCAAACATCCAGCACGGGCGAGGCAGGTGCAACGCGGGTCTCTGGGAAAAGCTTTGCAAAAATAATCGCATTTTTAAATGATTTGTGTTGGTTTAAAATGAGGTTTTCCCTTTTCCCAAACTTTCCAAGTGTTCAAATCAAGATGACTTAAGAAGAGCAGCTCATCTCCACTGCTCCCCAAGAGACCGACCGGCTGCAGCCAATGCGTAGGGGCCACATTTGTTATTGATTTTCCAATGAAAAGCCTGATGGGATGGCCAGAGCCTACAACAGCCCAGTGACAAAGAGCCTTGCATGGATTTCTTGACACATCTGTTTTCAACATTTTCTCCCTCTCAGTACCAAAAGCCCCAATGTACTCCTCACTAAGCCTCAACTGATCCACTCCCCCAGACAGCCTGCACGCACTCGAGCATCGCAGGGTGTTTGTTCTTCAGCCTGGTATTAAACCACAAAAGTAAATAAATAAAACTTCACAGAATGATAGAATGCTTTGGGTTGGAAAGGACCCCAAAGCCCCTCCAGTTCCACCCCCTGCCATGGGCAGGGACACCTCCCACTGGATCAGGGGGCTCAAAGCCCCATCCAACCTGGCCTTGAACACCTCCAGGGATGGGGCAGCCACCACTGCTCTGGGCAACCTGGGCCAGGGCCTCCCCACCCTCACAGCAAAATAGTTCTTCCTAAGATCTCATCCCAATCTCCCTTCTTTCAGCTTAAAATCATTCCCCCTCATCCTATCCCTGCACTCCCTGATCAAGAGCCCCTCCCCAGCCTTCCTGTAGGCCCAAGTTAATTTTTTATTCTGAAGTTAATATGAAGCTGTTACTATTTTCTTATTGAACTAAAAATCCCACACTGCCTTTCAGAACATTAATTGAGCCCCCTGATCCAGTGGAAGGTGTCCCTGCTCGTGGAAGGGGTGTTGGAACTGGATGGGCTTTAAACCAAACCATTCCATGATTCTAGTTCAAAAAGAAAGGTTGGATTATTCTCTTCAAAAAATTTCAAAATTAAACAATTCCATTGTCCCCTGAATAGTTACACTTTTGAATTTACCTTGGATATTTGAATAAAATTTACCCAAACCCATTTTCCAAGGAATAAGCCATTTTCTAGCTTTGCACCACCAGCTCTTCTTGCAAGCAAGAGCATTCAGTTTTTGCTAGGCCCTGCTCCACAAGTTCCTGCCCTTACAAAATTACAGTCAAAACCAATTACAATGCAACAAGTCCAGCCTTTCCCTCAGCTTTATTTTCTGTCTGACAGGGTAAAATCCTATTCATGCAGTATTTTGCAACAATTTTCTATCTGAAAACCATTTCCCCCTGACACAGAGATACCCGATTTCCAGATTCATTTTCCTCCCACCGGTTTTTCTCCTTTCATTTCTTTCTCCTTCTTTTTTTTGTTACCATGTAATTTTTTCACTGATGGGAGAAGGAAAAAAAACTCTTTAACTGCTTCCTTTTTTCCAAATATTATTCACTTTGTAAGCATTGTTGACACCAGCCTTTTCCTCTCCACTCCCTACTCATCGTCAACCCAGGGCTGCAGCCCAAACCACACACCATGGAGAGGAGGCGGCTGAATGATGGCAGAGTGGGCTTGGATAAAGTGATGGGGCAGCTCTGCAGCTGGGGAGGGAAGGGAGTTCCCACAGGCCTCCCAGGGGATCTGACTCATAGAATCATACAATTGTTTGTTGGAGAAGACCTTTGAGATCGAGTCCAACTGTACCTGTCCACTGCTAAACCATACTCCTGATCATCTCATCTGCCCATCTTTTAAACACCTCCAAGGATGGAGACTCCACCACTGTCCTGGGCAGCCTCTGCCAGGGCTTCACCACTCTTTTGGTAAAGAAGTTTTCCCTGACATCCAATCTAAACCTCCCCTGGCACAACCTGAAGCCATTTCCTCTCGTCCCATCACTTCATCATTTGTCAGTTGGGAGAAGAGCCCAGCATCCACCTTTCAGGCAGTTGTAGACAGTGATGAGGTCTCCCCTCAGCCTTCTCTTCTCCAGGCTAAACAGTCCCAGGTCCCTCAGCCACGCCCAAATCCCTGTTCTCCAGACCCTTCCCCAGCTGTTCCCTTCTCTGGACGTGCTCCAGCCCTCAAGGTCTTTCTTGCACTGAGGGGTCCAAAACTGAACCCAGGATTCGAGGTGCAAAGACAGTGCAGCCTTTATGTGAAGCCGCAGCATTAGATGGTTGGAGCTGCCCCATCCTGTGCTGCAGACAGACTCCTCCAGAGGGCAGAGCCACCACAGCTCTCCCAGGATATTTAGCTGGCTCTCAGCCAGGCTTGGCTTTTAAGTCTCAGCCTTGACAATATTTACACTCATCACAAAGAGCAAGTCTGGTCCCTTTATTTGCTCCATAAAGAGTTCCCATCTGCAGTCGGGATTTCTACACTTTCCATAACAATTTGCCCACTCTTTTTCCAGCCCACTTGGCCCCTCACAGCCAAGGGCAGGGCAGGACAGTGCAAGAGAAAGCAATTCCCAGGAGCAACTGCCCATCCTTTGCATGCTCCCCTTTCTGGGGTGAACATTCCTAGGTCTCCCCACACAACTGTCTTGCTTAGACAGGCCAGAGACAGACTCTTGCCCTCCCAGCAAGAAACAGGAAAGCCAGGGAGGCTTTGCCTTGGGATATGGGTTTCCTTGGGGCTCTGCTCCTGGTCTGCAGAACAGGGATTCCTTGTCCCTAGGACTGGAAAGGGGGTTGTGCCCCCACTGCAGCATAAACCCTCTCCTCCTGCGGTCTCCTGCCTTAACCGTGGCCCCTACACCTTGCTCACTGCCCCCATAGCTTTGTGGAGGGAAAAACAGGGCAACCCTGATTCAAGGACATTCACCAAGCAAATTCCCCCAGAAGAAAGACTGACCTGTCTCTCTGCCAAGCCTATCTTATCTTCCTTTCCCTGCTCTTAGCCTACCTCCCCAACTCTGCAAGCCCTATGCACTAGAAACCAAAATTTAAACCCAAATAGCAGTTCTGCACCACATCCAGCCTTAAAACGTAGCAGGAACCTTAATAAAAATGCCTCAAACAAGCCCAGCAACTCCTCTGTGCTCTCCATCCCACTGTACATGCACAGTGTTTCCACTCATGGTCAAGAAGCAGTTGCCCTACCATGGTTCAGGCTCTTGAGCCTAAATCTGCAAAGCTCCCAGTTGACTTTGCATTTTCCATCTGTGTGCCCCTTGCTCTCAAGAAATTTGTGCCAAACAACTGCATGGGCCTTGTGGCCCACACTGGGCAGCACAAGGCTTTGAGGGACAAAGTAGGCCCAGTGGTGTTGATGGTTGGACTGGATGAACTTAGAGGTCTTTTCTAACCTTGACAATTCTATGCTCTGCCCTTTCCTTCAACAGGGCTTCCACAGTGATCAAACAGAACTGGAAACCCAGATACAGGTTTTCAAGTAGCTCCTCAGACCAGAAAAACCCTCAAAAGAAGATGCAAAGCCATTCTGGAGTTAGACTAGGAAAAAAGGTGATTTGTAGCCACTCCTACTGCTGCCTGCTGTGGCCTTATAGACGAGTCCTGTAAGCTTGGCTCCTGCCAGCAACGCCGGCGCTTTCAGGGTGCTCTAAAAATGGTCACCCAGATTTGTAGGAAGCCTGTGTCAGCTCTTCTTCACGTTGTCAGTCTTGTTCCCTCCTGCTAGGACTGACCCACCAACAGTGGACACTTACCCACAGCTGCTTTAGGAGGTTTCATAGAATCATAGAACCATTAAGGTTGGAAAAGACCTCGAAGCTCATCCAGTCCAACAGTCAACCCCTTTAGATGCAGAGGTAGCTTGAAAGACTCCCAGCTGCACTTGGGCAGCAGGGTATGGCTCCTCTTCAGCATTCAAGATGCTCCAGGCACCAACATTAGACTGACCTGAAAATTCAGACTTGTGGGGCATCCAGGCCCAGCCTCACATCTCAGGGGCAGAGAGCAAAGTGGTTGGCATGCTGTCTCCCAGATGCAAACACCTGAGAGAGGCTCAGGGCATCCTCCTCCAGCCCAGGGCACGCTGGGGAAAATTCAGGGCCAGCTGCAACTCTTCCAAGCAGAAAATGCAGACACACCAGACCCACCCCAAAGGTCCCAGATCATCTCCAGGACAGACAAGGAGGTGCTTGTGCTGTTACATCTTCCTTGCTGGCAAAGCTTCCACTAACACAGCTCACCCTGTGCCAGAAACCCAGCAGGTTATTCCTCTCCTTCAGCAGCAGGATTGACATTTCAGGCTTTCTACATTGCTTTGCCCTGGACCTTCCTGTAAGTATCATTGTTAGAGTTCTTATTCTTCTGACCCCCACCTCGTGCTTAAAAAACCTCTTTAGACAGCATGATCATGTGTCTAGTGGACAAGTGATAAATCACAGCAAGATCTGTTCAGTTACATCTCTGTTCCCACCTCTCCAGCTTTATTACTCCAGCCTTGAATTCCTGTGCAGCTCCGCAGAAATCCATTACCCACCGCTCCAGGGGTCTGAACCACAGAATCACAGAATGTCCTTTGTTGGAAGGGATCCACAAGGATCATCGAGTCCAACTCCTGTCCCTGCACAGGACAACCCCAACATTCACACAGTGGGGCTGAGGGCCTTGGCCAAAGGCTGCTGGAATATTGTCAGGTTGTGACTGCTTCCCTGGGGAGCTATTCCAGGGCTCCACCAGCCTCTGGGGGAAGAACCTTCTCCTGATGTCCAACCCAACCCTCCCCTGGCACATCTTTCTGCCATTCTCTTGGGTCCTGTCATTGGTCACCAAAGAGAAGAGCTCAGCACCTGCTCCTCTTCCTCCCCTGGGGAGGAAGCAGTGAAGTGCTGTGAGGTCTCCCCTCAGTCTCCTTTTCTCCAGCTGAACAGACCAAGGGACTTCAGCTGCTTCTCACAAGGCTTCCCCTCTAAACCCTTCCCCAGCTCTGTGCCCTCCTCTGGACACTCTCCAGCAGCTTTAGATCGTGTCCATCCTGTGGCCCCAGAACTGCCCCCAGCGCTCAAGGTGGGGCCTCCCCAGTGCAGAGCAGAGCGGGACAATCCCCTCCTCTCCTGGCTGACGATGCCGTGCTGGATGCAGCCCAGGGCACGGTTGCCCTCTTGGCTGCCAGGGCACTGCTGGCTGAGAACCTGCAGCTCTCATGGAAATGCTCACGGCTGTGCCCTGGCTCAGCACCTTGGTGATGCTGTGCTCCCCATGGCCAGGACAGTTGCTTCTTGCAGGTGTGGCAGCTCCAGAGTGCAGGTCTCTCAGATTTCCATTCCCTCTAAAGTTTAGCAAAGCTTTTCATCCCTTGCCAGACCCCCAGCTCCCTCAATTCATTCTGCTTCAGCATTTCTTGCACTGAATATATTCTGGATCCTCTTGTTGTTTCTTTCCATTGACAAAGGATGCTGACCTGTCGCCACGCAGCTGCAGCCTCTGAAATAACAGTTATTTCCCTTCCTGGGTTGATGTTGTTTTCACAGTTACTAACTGCAGTTTTGGAGACCCTTACCAAACCTCTGTTTAAAAGAAGCCAAGGAGCAGCCAGCTCCTTCACACATAGGGAGGGCTGAGGGCTGCTGTCTGCTAGGAAAATCTCAGGTGGGGCTGTAAAAAGCAGCTTCTCTTCATCCATCTGACACCACCCATCAACCAACTGCACTCAAACTTCCCCCACAGTGACCAGGGACACCCACACCAGGGAGCCAAGGCTGACATGGGCCATGGAAAAATAAAATGGAAATTAAAAGTGGCAGTCTTCATAGAATGGTTTGGGTTGGAAGGGACCTCAAAGCACATCCACTTCCAGCCCCCTGCCATGAGCAGGGACACCTCCCACTGGATCAGGGGCTCAAAGCCCCATCCAACCTGGCCTTGAACACCTCCAGGGATGGGGCAGCCACCACTGCTCTGGGAAACCTGGGCCAGGGCCTCCCCACCCTCACAGCAAAACATTTCTGCCTAAGATCTCATCTCAATCTCCCCTCTTGCAGCTGAAAACCGTTCCCCCTCATCCTATCCCTGCACTCCCTGATCAAGAGCCCCTTCCCAGCTTTCCTGGAGCCCCTTTCAGTCCTGGGAGGCTGCTCCAAGGTCTCCCCAGAGACTTCTTTTCTCCAGGCTGAACAACCCCAACTCTCTCAGCCTGTCCTCATACGGGAGGTGCTCCAGTCCTCAGATCATCTCTGCTAAACCCTCAGCACATGTTGGCTGGAAAACCGTAAGAGGTCCCACTGGACGTGGTGACACTCACAGACAGAGGCTGTTCTTTGTGCCACCAGCAAAGGAATATTGCCCTGTGATTCCACTGTCCCAGGGAAGAGCACTGCCTGCATCACATTCAGCTTCAGACACCCTCTGCCTTTTCCAGAGCAGAAGCTTGCTGCAAGGTCACAGCTGTGTGCCACGTCCATGCTGCATGGCTGTATCCACCACAGAAACAGCCTCCAATGGCCTCAAGTTGTGCCAGGGGAGGTTTAGTTCGGATACTGGGGAAAATGTCTTTCCTGAAAGCCTGGTGAAGCCCTGGCAGAGGCTGCCCAGGGCAGTGGTGGAGTCTCCACCCCTGGAGGGGTTCATAAACCCTGTAGATGTTGCACTTCAGGACATGGTTTAATAGGCACGGCGGGGTTGGATGAGCTTAGAAGTCTTCTCCAACCTTAACAATACTATGAGAAAGCTAAACACAGAGCCAGCCTGAGCAACCCCCATCCCAGCAGTGCAAGCCAGCTTCTTCTTTCATGAAGAGGGGACCCCAGTAGATCAAGACCCCAAGTGCATCACAGTCCCATTGTCTCTCCATCACCACTCCCCTGAGCGCTCTATTTTGTTGGTGGAAGCTCACACGTGGTCCCACGCCACATCCTTCTCTGGTCAGTGATGTTGACAACAGCACTCTTATTTCCAAGCCTTTTTGCTCAGCACAGGCACTTTCCCTCTTCTCTTCACTCATTTTTAAGGTGGTTAATGAGTAGCAAAAGCCCTTGTTGTTGTTTTTTCTCACTATCATCTGTAATGAATGTGATTTGCATTAAATTTTTACATGTTGCTTAATGCGTCAAACAGAAATATGATATTCCACTGGCAACACAACCCCCCTTGGCAAAACACTCATTTCCCAAACTGTTTCTGAAGCAAGTGTCACTTCCACGGCAAGAAAAGACGGCTGTGACAGTTTCCTGGGGAATGCTGAGACAACATCTGCTGTGAGGTTTTTCAATCAACATGCCTTAATTTTCAAAACTCCAGCACAAACATATTTATGGTAAATAACTCATCTCAGATGGAGTGAAAGCAGGTAACCTTTTCAATCTGTGCAAACATACATTTGGGTTTGGCAGAAACTTGGAATCTTATGCAATCTTAGCACTATGTAACTACATAAAACCAATGAGTTGTTTCATACATTCATGGAATGGTTTGGGATGGAAGAGACCTCAAAGCCCATCCAGTTCCACCCCCCTGCCATGGGCAGGGACACCTCCCACTGGATCAGGGGGATCAAAGCCCCATCCAACCTGGCCTTGAACACCTCCAGGGATGGGGCAGCCACCACTGCTCTGGGAAACCTGGACCAGGGCCTCCCCACCATCACACCAAGACATTTCTCCCAAAGATCTCATCTCAATCTCCCCTCTTGCAGCTCAAAACCCTTCCCCCTCATCCCGTCCCTGCACTCCCTGATCAAGAGCCCCTCCCCAGCTTTCCTGGAGCCCCTTTCAGTCCTGGGAGGTTGCTCTAAGGTCTCCCCAGAGCCTTCTCTTCTCCAGGCTGGACAACCCCAACTCTCCCAGCCTGTTCTCATCACGGAGGTGCTCCAGCCCTCGGATCATCTTCGTGGCCTCCTCTGGAGATGGTTTAAAAGCAGTGTTATTCAAACTCAAGTCTCATTAACCTCAGCTTTGGCCAGGAGGCTGTACTTTATTGAAGGTGAATATTTTCCCTAAAGGCCATGCACGTTCAGCAATTCCCCAGGTTCTGCCTCCTTCAGGATGAGGAGGGAGGAACCTCTCTCTTCTGTTGCCACATTCTGCTGCTCAGCTCCTGGAGTTGCAAGGCCTGGAAAATCCAACAGACATCCAGAACTTGGAGGCACTCCAGAGGCAAGAAGAGGCCCTGCACTGCTGCCAGGCTCCAGGCTTGCCTGCTCTTGGGCAGCCTTACTGACCTGTTCAGATCTTGGGTTCCTCTTTGCTATGACCTCCCCAAAGCAGGGAGGACGCAGGGGAAGGGGGGGAGTCCCAGCAGGTTTCTGCTGTCTGCAGATATCAAGTGGCAGAGGAAACAGTTCTTTAAGTCCACAAGGCTGCAGCTTGCTTTTGCCTCTGAGTCCACAGGAGGAGCTCAGCCTAACCAGGAGGGTCAAGCCCTGCACTAATCCTCACCTCTCTCTAACCTCCCCAGGAGCCAACCAAACAAGACACCAGCCTGAGCAACCAACCTTGCCACCAGGTCAGTGCATCCAACAGCTTCCAAACTTCCAAAAGTGCAAGACTGTGTGAGTGCAGTTGCTCTTGATAGCTCGTGTGAGCCTGGGCGTGGCAATTAAAAGGGAGCGTGGAAAGGGTCAGGTGAAGAGCATCAGGAAGAACTGCCATCATTTTTTAGGGGGTTTTAACTGTTTCTGGAGGCACATAGGCCACTTTCTCAGGGTTTTCTCTTTCTCTGGGCAGCACAGAAGCCCTCTGGTTTTGACTGGAAGAGGAGTTTTCCAATTGTTGGCAGACAGCTTGTGAGCACCCCTTGGGAAAGGTCCAACCTGGCATGCATGAGCAGATCAGCTTCCATCCAGCTTTGCCTGAGCTTCACTAACCCTGAAGGGTTCATTGCCATTTCCTTGGCAGGAATTATCCTTTTCCCAGCTCTTCCAACCTGCAAGATAACTCCGAGCCGTAACAGTGTTTTATGGATTAAAGTCATGGAGCTGAAAGAAACAATGCCATGGAGATTACAGCAAGCACTTTCATTGGGAACAGGGGAGGGATTTCCATCAATGAATCACTTGACCGTCTTTTATTTCATTTAGGGTTTTATTACAGAACTTTGTAGTAGCAGTTGTGATTAATCTGGATAATTCCCCCTGGCAATAAACACTAGGGCAGTAAATTACACATCATTAACTCGCCATCACCTGCCGGTGCCGTGGAGGGGAAGGCTCTGCCTGTGGGACGTTGGTACAATTTGGTGGCTTTCAGCCCATCCTGCACGGCAGGAGCGGTGCTGAGCTGCGAGGAGGGTGGGTTTTGGAGCAAGGGGATGTTCAGCAGTATCATATGTCCTGACAAACATCAGTTATTAGTGCAGGCAGAGGCCTGAGTTGGAAGGTGTTATGCAGGATTTCTGGAACGCCTGTAGAGTCAAGTCCTGGGGTCCCTTGGCCTGTGTGAAGCCCAGGATGTAACTGGGATGAATCAGAGCACGATGAGCCAAGTTAGACTGGTCCATCATACAGGGAGAAATAGGACATGCAGCAGGAAGGGGGACACAGAGCACCCAAGACTGAGAAGTTGTGGTCCTGGGCCACAGGGTCACCAGGTACCTGGATGAACAGCAGAGCACCCTCAGAGAAGTTGCCCAGCTCTGTAAATGCCTTGAGTTTTGTCCTTCTTCCCCCAAAATCCATTAGCTCAATTTACCCCATATGTAACCTCAGTGGATTTGGGGATGGATGCTTTGCTTTAGAGGCTGAGCAGCCTCTACCAGGCTGTGCTGACCCTGGTGAATTTATTACCATCTTGCACACAGGAGAGTGGTGTTTCACTGGTGCTGACAGCAGCTCTGGGGTTTCGTTAGCTGACCTGGAACATACCCATCAAACCTGCATGCAAGGACAGGCCCTTTGGAGAGGGCAGCTCGGGAAAAGAGTGGGAAGGAAAAAAAAGAGACCACAGGGTGGTCCAAAGGCTCCATCCCACCCAACCTGACCTTACTGTTTGGAGCCATTCCCTGGCACTCAGCCTTTGCCAAGCTTTATCCCATTATTCCTGTTGATACCATTTCATACAGTATCAAACTTCTTGCCTTGTCTCACAGGAGCTGTTGAGGTCCTTGGAAGAAATTCCCTGCTACCCTTTGCCCATCATGTCCTGAGCTGTGCCTAGGAAATACTGATCCCAAAGTTCCTGGGCTTGGCTAGGGTTTCTCCAGGAGAGACAGGAGGCTGCACCAGCCCTAGCCCAGGTGCCTTCAAGGTGGGGAGGACACGTTCATCACTGCTGCACCTGCAGGTCCCGGGATGCACCCTCCGGCTGCCTTTGAAGCTCAGTGCATTTGCACTCAGCCTTGGACTGAATCATCTACACATGGAAAGCTTTGCATGTGTCTGATTTAACAGATGCTTCTTCTCCTGCCTGCCAGTGCTGGTTCTCTGCCCAAAGACAGACTCTTCTTCATCTGGAAGAAATGATGGAACTGAAGGCCGCGCGATGGAGAGCGGCTCTCACAGCTGCTCTAATTGGTGAATCCCTTGGGGCTCCCGTGGGGCAGCAGTGCCCAGCAGACAATCCCGTGTGACTCAGAGGGATGAGGGGCCCCAGGCACACGGCTGGTGCAGAACTCAGAGAGCCCCGTGGTGCTCTGGCTGCTGGGGACTGCAGACAGGATGACTGTGTGAGAAAGAGCTGAGCTGTCGGCGGTGTGGTGAGCAGGGATGGAGGTACAAGCACAGGTCATGTACAAGCACAAATCCATGCAGTCTGACAGGGGCAGGAGAGTCTCTGGAGCACTTGCCTTGCTCAAGCACCTTAAAAGCTTTTCTGAGGCCCCTGCAGCAGCTGTGAGCAAGCCAGGCTGTAAGAGACCTCAGAGGGCTTTGATCCCAGCTCTCTGAGCTGCCTGCTTGTGCACACTTCAGGTTGTTGTCAAAGAGCAGTTCAGTAACAAGTTTTGGAGAGCAAGCTGGGATAGCACAGATGAAGCCAAGGAGAGGACTTCTCCAGAAGGACAGCCTAGGGAGTTAGGCCAGGCAAGGACACTGCCTGCATAGCAAATGATGTGAAACCCTGCTTCATGTCCTAGCACTGCCTGTGCTGCTCACACCCCAGGCCCCCACCCATCATCTTACACGGGCAGCAGGGGAGGCAGCAGAGATGAGGATGGCTCAGGGACACATCAGTGGTGCTGGGAAATCATAGAATCATGGAATGGTTTGGGTTGGAAAGGACCTCAAACCCCATCCAGTTCCACCCCCTGCCATGGGCAGGGACACCTCCCACTGGATCAGGGGGCTCCAAGCCCCATCCAACCTGGCCTTCAACACCTCCAGGGATGGGGCAGCCACCACTGCTCTGGGCAACCTGGGCCAGGGCCTCCCCACCCTCATCATGAAGAATTTCTTCCTAATGTCTAACCTAAATCTTCCCCTTTCCAGTTTAAAGCCGTTCCCCCTCGCCCCTCCCTGGAACAAGCAGGTCACAGTTGGAAGGAGATCTCGAGTCATGCTTGGCCTTTTATCTCAGAGTTATAATTACTTCTGAAGGCCTGAAATAGCAATTTGTGATTTGGGTGTGCATGAACAGACGCCCCTGGGTGTACAGGGAGCTGCAGCAGAGCTGCATGGTGGCAAACTGTGCAGGTTGTCAGGGCAGGTTGGAGACTCCAGCACCCTTGCTTGCCTTTGCTCGCCCTTACGCCTCCTCAAAGCCCTGGTCTTTCCCAGGAGCTTTATCTCTGCTGCTCATCTCTGGAAATCTCAGAGGTTTCCATCACTGGAGAAGAAGCAATCTGATCCAAGTCACATTTTTAAACTGTTTTCATTTCCCCAGAGAGGCTGCAGCAGTAGTTCTGAAGGGAAAACTGTTAATGCTCAATTTAGCTCCACATGACCTAATTTGCCACTGCTTATTCAATGAGGGAGAAGCAAGAGAAGAGGAATCCTTGCACATGGACCTTGAGAGCTGCTAAATTCCTAGGGGCACTGAAGGAAATGATATTTCTGCGGTGGCTTTTGTGCAGGAAGAGGAGTTTCTCAGTTTTGAGGAGCTGGAGACATGAACCAGTGGTCCCTCAGGCAGTGCAGTGGTTTCCCATCCAGGCTGAATTTGTCCTCTGTTCTTCCTACAGCCTCTGTAGCCCAGGATGCTGGTCTTTTACATATTTAGAGAGTCAAACATTTATTAGGGGGGAATTATCTATGTTAGGACCATGCTTGCTAAATCTCAGCTTCTCAGACGATGTTACTGCCCATTCTGTTTCGTTCTTTGGTTTGGGGCATCTCTGTGCATCATCTGCCCTCCTGCTGAGACCATAGAAAGAGAAGTGTCTGTAGAACATCTGTCCCTTAGTGCCATTTCCCTGTTACTGAGTGAAGGCTCTCTGTTAACCCATGGTGTGGGATGAGGTGTTGATAGGAGCCCCACGCTTTGCTGTGCCTCCTGGTTCAGCTGTCAGCCTTGTCATTAGCTGCCCAAACAGCTCCCTTCCTTAATCCCTGTTCTAGTGCTCCTTTTGGTGCTTTCTTACACCTGTGTTTCCATTTCCAGTTTATGATGCTCTTAATGGCTCTGCTACAAATCCCTTCCCTACTTCCTTTCCTCTTCCAAGCTTACCTTGCCTCCTGACAGTTTGTGTGTGTTCATTAAATTTAGAGAACTGCACTTTTGCAGCAGGAGTTCACGCTGTCCCATGTCTATTCCAAAGGGCCTATTTCCAACATTCTATTACATTAATCTGTTAGAACAGGTCCTGAGGAGACCTTGGAGATGATCTGAGGGCTGGAGAACCTCCTGTTCAAGGACAGGCTGACCTGGAGAAGAGAAGGCTGTGGGGAGACCTTAGAGCAGCCTCCCAGGACTGAAAGGGGCTCCAGGAAAGCTGGGGAGGGGCTCTTGATCAGGGACTGCAGGGACAGGATGAGGGAGAAGGGTTTTCATCTGCAAGAGGGGAGATTGAGATGAGATCTGAGAGAGAAATGTTTCCCTGTGAGGGTGGGGAGGCCCTGGCCCAGGTTGCCCACAGCAGTGGTGGCTGCCCCATCCCTGGAGGTGTTCAAGGCCAGGTTGGATGGGGCTTTGAGCCCCCTGATCCAGTGGGAGGTGTCCCTGCCCATGGAATTGGAACTGGATGGGCTTTGAGTTCCCTTCCAACCCAATCTATGATTCTATGAATATGCAATGTTTTTGTTTAAGAAAGCAAGGATAAGTGTTTACTGGTAAACACTTTGGGGCTGAGTGCCAATGAGCAGACTTGCATATCCCTTACAGAAATGTAGAACATCAGCACGCTGCCAACCACCAGCATTGTAATGTTTTGCCTTTCATCCATAAAAACATCTTACTAATTAATCATACTCTCTCAGAAGCCAAAACCAAGGCAACTCTGCCATATGCTGATGCACGCCGGGACTCGCGAGTTGTGAACTGTTTAATGCTAATCAGACGTAGAGAATATTGTTCCCTCTCTGCATTAAGCAACTCTACACCATTGCCTCAAAACGAAAGGTCAGAAGCAATGCTCCTCAGCTTGTCTCCTGCTTCCCCACCCATCTGTTCACATTGCACAGCACCCGTGGCAGGGGCTCTCGTCAGTCTCACTGCCCTCATCTTGCTGGGGATGTCTGGGCACTATTTAATATAAATCAGGAAGCACTGCAGTTGCCAAGAGCAGAAAAATTCAGGTGAAGTAACGTGAGTGACACAAGGAGGGGCCATGAAGGCAGTGCCTGAGAATCACTGCTGCTTCTAAATCTTCACAGAATAGAGGGGTGGCACAGGGAAGGGCTACACCCTCTAGAGACATTAAAGATAGGTGTGAATTTCCAACAGGTTTTAACACCACAAACACAAGTTTGTCTCCAGGATAAATCACAGATTCCTGTTGACCTCACCAAATGCCTTTTGTCAGAGCCCCTCCCAGAGAAATTCATAGAATCATATGATCATATAATCATGGAATGGTTTGGGTCGGAAGGGACCTCAAAGCCCATCCAGTTACAACCCCCTGCCATGGGCAGGGACACCTCCCACTGGATCAGGGGGCTCAAAGCCCCATCCAACCTGACCTTGAACACCTCCAGGGATGGGGCAGCCACCACTGCTCTGGGAAACCTGGGCCAGGGCCTCCCCACCCTCACAGCAAAACATTTCTCCCTAAGAGCTCATCTAAAACTCTCCTCTTTCAGCTTAAAGTGCACCAATTGAAATCCAGCTTGGCATTTTCTTGCTCTGAGGCTGCAGTTTCTGACTCTGAGAGGTAAAGACATCTTGCAGCCACAGGATTCAAAAGAACATGAGCATCAGTGCACTTAGGAAACAGCTGAGGGGGTGAGGTCCTTGTCACCTTCAACAGGGCTGCTCTTACTGTGCCAATATCTCCAAGATTCCAACGAGTCCCCTGTGTAATATCAAGAGAGGGTTGATTTCTGAAGCAGGCTTGCAAATACAAGAAACTGAGGGTCAGCACATGGATCCAATAGTGTCACTGTTGCCCACAGCAGCCTGTGCCACCCCAAAATCTCAGACACCCCCGCCACGTCTTCTCTCCCACGCACTGCTGGCAAGAGCAGCGAGGCTCCACGGCAAGGTGCTCAAGGTGCTGCTGTGCAAGAGGAGCTGGCACAACCCTGTGGAGCACTTGGTCAGAGGACACTCACGTCCAGGAGCTTTTTGAGCCTCTTAATGACCAAGATTGCCAGAGGAAGGTAAGCCAAGAGGCTGGGCTCCTCGCCCACCGTGCACTCAGCTGCATCGTTGTGCAGCTCCCTTTGCAGCTCCCACTTGTTGCTCACCCAGCAATGTGCCTGGAGATCACATCCCACTCCAGCAACCTGATGTGAAGCACGTGGGAGCCCTTAATTGTGAGTATGACATTTAATAAACAGTGTAGATCATAAATACCACCTGAGGTTCAGATCCTGGTGGGTGTTATTTGTGAATATATGCCTTGAAGTGCTTTCTTTTTAATTACATTCATAAAGAAAAGAGGTCTATCAGTCACTGACCTTCCATTATGGCTATAAAGAGCATCACAATCAAATCATCAATACACATTAAAATGACAGGTAATTAATTTTAGTATTAGCATAAATACTATTGTATGAGTTTATTACCAGCCTGACCTTCAGAAGGTGATATCAATAATATTAATTCAATAACAGCTTCCAAAATAGTTATTACCAGTGTGTAGGAGGTGTTGTTTGAGAGCACAAGGCTAAACAGAGAGACCACTAGGGTTGTCAAAATGGTTTATAGACAGAGATGCAAGGATTTGTGTGGCCTTGGTTCGCAGAAGCATCGCTGCTCTGAAATTACACTGACCAGGCTTCCCTGCAGTGAGGGGGCTGGATCTGGCGTGGGCTGAGCAGCCCCTGGCTGTGTCTGCACCCTTCACACCCTCACAGGTCTGTGCACGCTGCTCAGGAGCTGGGCACACAATTTACCACCTGGACTAAACCAGGCACAGCACCTTCATCAGCCACCATGAGATGCTCCTCTGGGCAATCACCTCGCGTGCTTTGGACCACAGGGATTCAGACTCCCCTTGGGAAACTGCAAAAAAACCCCACAGCTGGTGGAACAAGAGGCAGCAGGAGCAGGACAGTGATTGTGCCCCTGGACTCGAAGCTGGTGAGGCCACAGCTCAAATCCTGGGTTCAGTTTTGGGCCCCTCACTACAAGAAAGACATTGAGGGGCTGGAGAGCATCCAGAGAAGGGAACGGAGCTGGGGAAGGGTCTGGAGAACAGGGGTTGTGGGAGCAGCTGAGAAACTTGGGGCTGTTCAGCCTGGAGAAGAGGAGGCAGTTCCTGGAAAGGAGGTTGGGGTGAGGTGGGTGCTGGCTCTTCTCCCAAAAACCAAGTGATAGGATGAGAGGAAATGATTCTATAAGAAGACAGAGATATCATTTTCATAACCTTGAATCCCCTTAGACTGGAGAGGATGTGACTCACAGGCACAAGAGGGGGGGTTTTCTTTGGAGAGGAGCTGAGGGCAGACAGGTATCTCACTGCCCCCAGTGCTGTGGAGCTGGGCAGCCAGAGACATGGAATCACAGAATCATTGAGATTGGAAAAGCCTTCCAAGCTCATCCAGTCCAACCATCAGCCCAACCCCACAGTGCCAGCTAAACCACGTCTCCAAGTGTCATGGCCAAAGGATTCTTGAAGCACTCCAGGGATGGAGACTCCACCACTGCCCTCAGCAGCCTTGTCCAATGCTTCACCACTCTTTCAGGAAATAAATTTTCCCTGATATCCAATCTAAACCTCCCCTGGTACAGCCTGAGGCTGTTTCCTCTTGTGCTATCACTTGTTACTTGGGAGAAAAGCCCAGCACCCACCTCTCTGGTGGGTGACGAGTCCCCAAAAGCGTGTCCCACTCTGCACTGGTGGCCAGCCCTGCACAGGAAGCACAAACCACCTCCACCAAAGCCCTGCACAGCTGAAAAGAGTGGAATGCTTCTGTGTGCACATCAGTGCTGCTCAGGCCTGGAGAATAATCCTTTCCTTAAAGGCAAAAATTGCCCTGATCTGATTAATTGAGTGGGCACCAGGAATGAAAAAAAAAAATAGGGCAGACAAAGGCTCACAACACAGAGCCCTCTCAGAGAAGGGAGACAGCAAGAAGAAACCCTTTGTGTGTGCCAATTAACTCTGCAGAAAAGGTGTTTGGGCACGCACGGAGGGAGGAGACTCCCCACACCAGCATGAAGACATGGATAATTACTTCCCCTGCACTGGGGAGACACACAGTCTAATGAGGAGACAGATAAAGGGCCTTTTATTTGCTTTTTGGCTTCGTGCTAATGATGGTGAGAGTTCTCTCTGTGTCTCTTTGCTGCTTGCTGAGCCACACCGGCTCCTTGCAGGGCAGTGTCTGTCCCCCCCCCCCCCCGTGCCCCCATCCCTCAGGGCAGAGCTCAGCACATCCAGGCAACGGCTCTACACTGCCCCACGCAGCAGACAAGCATCTCAACACAGCCCAAAAGAAGCCAGCAAAAGAGCTCTCTGCCAGCGCCCCAGACCACCCTGCAGGTACTGCCAGGAACTCAGGACTGGCTGTGGTGAAGCCCTGTGATGGCAGCAGGCAAGATTTATACCACTGCTCTAGTCCTCTGGGATGGCTGAGGCAGAGACTCAGGGCTGAGATGCTCATCAGCCTCTCAACCTACTACACTGCATCCATCTAACCAAGGATACCTGGGGCAGGACACCTTCCACCACCACTAACTGCTCTCCAGCTCTGACCTGCAGGCTGGATGAACCTGGCAACCCCTGCAGCTCTCCAGGATGCTGGCTGACCACAACTAACTGCTCCAGCCCCATGGATGGAACATCACACAGCTGTCCATGGCAAGATTGCAGCTGAAAGACAAAGTGTGCCAAGGACGATCTGAAGGCTGGAGCACCTCCCATGTGAGAACAGGCTGAGAGAGTTGGGGTTGTTCAGCCTGGAGAGCAGAAGGCTGTGGGGAGACCTTAGAGCAGCCTCCCAGGACTGAAAAGGACTTCAGGAAAGCTGGGGAGGGGCTCTTGATCAGGGAGTGCAGCAACAGGATGAGGGAGAAAGGTTTTCAGCTGAAAGAGGGGAGATTGAGATGAGATCTGAGGGAGAAATGTTTTCCTGAGAGGGTGGGGAGGCCCTGGCCCAGGTTTCCCAGAGCAGTGGTGGCTGCCCCATCCCTGGAGGTGTTCAAGGCCAGGTTGGATGGGGCTTTGAGCCTCCTGATCCAGTGGGAGGTGTCCCTGCCCATGGGAGGGAGTTGGAACTGGATGGGCTTTGACATCCCTTCCAACCCAAACCATTCCAGGATTCCATGATTCCATGATTCTATGACAGACCCGCAGAGCTAAACCTCATCGATGGCTCTTGCTTCTCACAACCACCCACATGCCTGAGGTGGCTTGTCCCACCCCACACATGACATTGGATTTGATCTCCTCCAGTCACTGCAGCACCAACCCTGCAGAGAGCCCAAGAGATAGAGCCTGATATCCCACCAGTGGTTCTCTGCTCTTTTAGACTTGATGTTCTCATAGGTCTTTTCCAACCAAACACCTCTATGGTCCTATGTAGTGGACAGGTACGGTTGAACTCTGATCTCAAAGATCTTTTCCAACCAAACGATTCTATGATTCCTCTAGCAGCCTGGCAGACACCTGCATTTCATCATTCTCCTCCCCAGCACTATCCTGGCAGCTCTCCCTGACTGACTCTCTTTTGCACAGCTCATTAGCAAGCCCACACATCAGCCCCACCACCCCTTCTCTGCCTCACTTCGGGGTCCCGCTGCCAGGGCAGCACCCGTGCTGCATGCAGAAGAGCAAATCCAAATGCTTTTTGTGCATCCCCAGCAAGCCAGGGCTTCTACTGTGAAGTGGAAGGGAGAATCAATTAAAGAGTTATGAGTTTAGTCGTGTGCATGAGCCGTGGGATGTGGATTCTCTCCATCTTCTGCCACAGTTCCAGATGTCTGTGTGCACATGCCTTGTGTTTGTGTTCGTCTCCTTAATGGATGTTGTGTTCGCTCCGTCCTAGCTAATACAAATAAATGACAGAAGATGAGCATCAATTTGTGAGTTAGAACAGGCAGCAAAGAGAATAAAATAAAAGAGGAAAACAGAAAATCGTACCTGAGAAACCCTGAGCCTGCATAAATCACCTTGTGACTGAATGAACTGTCATGAAGGCTGACAGACGCTCAATCGAGAAGCAGTTATCCCATGCTCAGGTATCAATTACAATTGCTAATTCTGAAACCAACACCAGGTAATGCCAACTGGGGACTGAGAATTAACCATCAAGGCTTAAACCATCAAATGCATTTTCCTGTCGGTTGCGTCAGGAGTTTTGAATCCAAAATGGTCAAAAATGCTCAGCCGTGAAAGATACACAACTGCTGTGAGATAAAGGAATGAGTCAGAGGGATTTGGAAAGGCTGGATCCGTGGGCTGTGATCAATGGTATGAGGGTCAATAAGGCCAAGATCTGCACTTCCATCACAAGAACCCCACGCAGAGCTCCCGGCTTGGGGAAGAGCGGCTGGAAAGGTGTGGCAGAGAAGGACCTGGAATTGCTGGTCAACAGTGACTGAACATGAGCCCAGATGGCCAAGAAGGCCAACAGCATCCTGGCTTGGATCAGCCATGGTGTGGCCAGCAGGAGCAGGGAAGGGTTTCTCCGGGACTTGGAATTCATTGAGGCCACACCTCAAATGGTGGGTTCAGTTTTGGGCCCCTCATTGCAAGAAGGACCTTGAGGGGCTGGAGCACATCTGGAGATGGGAACGGAGCTGGGGAAGGGGCTGGAGGACAGGGGGTGTGGGAGCAGTGGAGGGCCCTCGGGCTGTTTAGCCAGGAGAAGAGAAGGCTGAGGGTGTTCTCTTCCAGCCAGTGTAATTGAGTCACTGGTGGAGAGGGCAGGGTGGAAGGTGGGGTGGAAATGACTTCTGTTTCCTTTTACAAGCAGATCCCTCTGAGACAAAACATGATGTTTGTGATTTCATAAAATCATAGGATCATTTGTTTGGAAAAGACCTTTGAGATGATCGAGTCCAGCCGTCCCTCTCCACTACTGAACCACATCCCTGGGCACCTCGTCTGCCCGGCTTTTAAACCCCTCCAGGGATGGGGACTCCACCACCTCCCGGGGGGCCGTTCCTGTGCCTGAGAACCCTTTCAGGGAAGAGATTTTTCCTGATATCTGGTCTGAAACTCCCCTGGTGCAACTTGAGGCCATTTCCTCTCATCCCATCCACTGTTACTTGGGAGAAGAGCCCAGCACCCACCTCACCACAACCTCCTTTCCAGGAGCTGCAGAGAGTGATGAGTCTCCCCTCAGCCTGCTCTTCTCCAGGCTGAACAGCCCCAGGTCCCTCAGCCACTCCTCATCAGACTTGTTCTCCAGACCCTTCCCCAGCTCCGTTCCCTTGTCTGGACACGCTCAGTGTCTCAATGTCCTTCTTGTAGTGAAGGACACTTGCTGCTCCCGTGGGGCATCTGCCCTGCAGCTGAAACGTGAGTCTGGCACAGGCTCCCTACACAGGCTTACCAGTACCTGCTGCCAGCACCCCCAGAGCTTACAAAGCCCCTCTACCCAGAGCCCTGTCCTCCTTTTCACAGCCTGTTCCCAGCCAGCAGCCCTGCTCCTGCAGCACTGCGCAGCCAGGGCAAGGAGGATTTCCTCTGGGGTGCCTGCCTCTCCCTCTGGGTGTCTTGAGGGCCATTTCAGGATGGGGAATCTGTTTCCATGAGCTTATCCACGTATTTGCTGAAACCACAGCCCGGAAACCCTCACCTGGCTTAGAAACACCCATCCATCATCTGCCTCCCCCATGGCCAGCACCCGATGCTGCCGGGAAGGGATGAGGTTGTAGCAGCCACAGACGGCTCCATCTGCCCCGTGCTGCAGTGGGACCTGGAGCACTGGCTGCAGCAGGTCCAGGCTCATTTCCCCAGGCCCAGGGCACGCTCTCTCACACACACCAGCTGTACCTTATTTCTGTGGTCACTGGTGTTACCAGAGAGAAACCAGAGCCAGCTGGAGATGCGGCCTGGAGCCAGCCCAAACTCCATTCAAGGGGATCTTTGGAAACTGTGATGGGGAATGGGGACACTGAGAATTTGCTGAGAGGATGTGAACTGCCAGAGCTCACGTTTCCACAGGAGTGACACCTGCATTTCCTCCTCTTCACCCTGATAAGAATGAAGGAGAAACCTGCCAACATCTTCAGCACTTTATGGTGTCCCGAGCACCTTGGAAACACAACTAGAGATGCCTTTGTCTTCTCTGTGGGAGCTGAGACAAGTTAGAGCCCCCATCAGGGAGGATGTGAGCTGTTCCAGCAGTACATGGAGAGCAGGTCACACCACAGTGTGCAGGTGTCAGTGTCACCATCAGTGGCCAACCATGATGAATTTCTCACATGAGATCCTTAACCCAGATAAACCCAATTGACTGCAGTGTGGCAGAAACAGGAATGCCAAACTGCCCAGCAACCTGGTAATTAAATATCTGTGCTCACCTTCAAATACCAACCACGTGGCTCAGCTGTTCAGAGAAGTTTCTTGACAGTTTTCAAAAGGCTGGAGCACCTTGGCTATGAGGACAGGCTGGGAGAGTTGGGGTTGTTCACCCTAGAGAAGAGAAGGCTGTGGGGAGACCTTAGAGCAGCCTCCCAGGACTGAAAGGGGCTCCAGGAAAGCTGGGGAGGGGCTCTTGATCAGGGAGGGCAGGGATAGGATGAGGGGGAATGATTTTCAGCTGCAAGAGGGGAGATAGGGATGAGATCTTAAAGAGAAATGTTCTGCTGTGAGGGTGGGGAGCCCTGGCCCAGGTTGCCCAGAGTGGTGGCTGCCCCACCTGGCTGCTGGAGGTGTTCAAGGCCAGGCTTTAGGGCCCCTTCCAACTCAAACCATTCTATGATTCTATGGTTTTTTACCACCACAGCACATCTTGGCCCTTCCTCTCCCCACCACCTAACAGGATCCAAGCAGAGTCAAGAGAAAGACCTCAAGAAAACCCTTGCAAAAGCAATTTGGAAAAAGGAAGCGTGAGAGCGGGCTATCCCTGCACCCTGTAAGTAAGGAAAACTGGGAAAGCACAGCACGAGGCAAGCAATTTGCTCCCTGGACTTGCTCCTCACCCCTGCTGAGGCCATTGCTTCTGCTCCATAAAGCACCACAGGGTCTGCACAGCTCTCCCACCTCCTGCTCCCTGCTCACCCAGGACACAGCCACCTTGCAGACGTCCCTAATGAACCCACGCAGGTCGGCACTTCCCGGGCAGTGCCAGGTGGGATACATCTGGGTGTTTCTTGGAAAAGGGTGCTATGGGCACCTGTCCCCACAGATAGGAGGAGCATCCTGGGGTAATTCTCAAGCCTTCCCATCCCATAGCAGCCATCCCAGGATATCTGCAGCCTTCATCATTGCCTTTGAGTTGCTTGCACAGAGCAGAGCATCCAGTTCCAGGGAGCAGCCCCGTCTCTGAGATCACTCAAACTAGCAAACATTTTCTGGGTAACTTTGCCCATGTTACATTTAAAGACTTCTCTTTATGACCATGAAAGATGAAAGGGATCCTATGGAAGGGAATGACTCCACTGCAGAAAACACACCACCAGGAGCTGGAGAATCACAGATTCATCAATGTTGGAGGAGACCTCTCAGCTCATCCCATCCAACCATCTCCCAACCCCACCATGCCAACCAAACCCTGTCCCCGAGTGCCACAGCTACACAGTTTCTGAACCCCTCCAGGGACCGAGACTTCACCACTGCCCTGGGCAGCCTCTGCCAGGGCTTCACCACTCTGTCAGAAAAGAAATTTCCCTAATATCCAATCTAAACCTCCCATGGCACAACTCGAGGCCATTTCCTCTGGTCCTGTCGCTTGTTACTGGAGCCTGCGGTGCCCACGGCCCTCAACACTGCTACAGAGCTGAACTAACACAGCCTGAAAAAACTACTCCTTTCCCAGGGAACTGCTGATTCCAGACAAAAAAAAATGAAGAGCAGGGAGAGGGAAGGTGCCAGGGTGTGATATGGTTTATACGGCCCAGAGGGTGGGCAGAGACTGCAAGTGCCAGCAGGCTGCTGTGGTCAGGGGTTTGGTATCTGAAACAGAAGAGCCCTGAGCAACGAGAGGCTTGAGGTGAATTTACTGTCTATATAATGAGCTCCTTGAAAAAAGGAGATTTTGACCTCAAAAGTGAAGTTTTACCTGAAGAGAAATTGGAACAAGTTGCTTTTGAAAATATGGGAACCTCAGCAGCAGCCAAGTGTGTCAGAACAAAAAAGAAAAGTGATCATAAATAAACTTGCCCCTGCCCCACGTCCTCCCAGGACGTCCTTTCCTCTAGGTTTGCTTTCCACCCAGGCTCTGTCATTTTCAGGTTACAGCAGCTCTTCAAAGCCCCTCCAAGGCTTGTTCTCCTGTGATTTCACCTGCTCTTTGCAGCCATCCCTTGATATGCAGGGCTGCCAGAACACGCTCTCCCTCTCTCTCCACCCCGCCCCTCCCATGCCCGATGGTCCCAGGGAAAGTGCAAGGCAAGAAGCTGTATTTCCCTGGGAGGGAGGTACCTGGGGCTTCAGCAGGAGCTGCTGTTGTGAGCACACTGTGTCAGAGCAGCTCCTGGGCTGGCTTCTCCTCCACGCCAATATTGCAACAAAGCTTTGGAGAGGCTGTGGGTGAGGTAAGGACCAGGCTGGGAACTTGGCAGTGCTGCCCCTAACACTACACCCACCATGTCTGGAGGGGCTTTCTGTCCTGGAGTGAAAATCCAACCTTGCATAACCCTGCGGGTGGCTCTGCACCTGGCTCTGATTTTCCCAGCTGCTCCTTTTCTTCAGAAGAAACTCATAGAATCATGGAATGGTTTGGGTTGGAAGGCACCTTAAAGCCCATCCATTCCACCCCCTGCCATGGGCAGAGACACCTCCCACTGGATCAGGGGGCTCAAAGCCCCATCCAACCTGGCCTTGAACACCTGCAGGGATGGGGCAGCCACCACTGCTCTGGGCAACCTGGGCCAGGGCCTCCCCACCCTCACAGGAAAAAATTCCTTCTTAATGTCTAATCTAAGTCTCCCTTCTGAACCTTCCCCCAAAATGTGTGTATAAGAGGGAAGGCAGATAAAGGTGGAGAAATAGAACCTCTGCTCCCCTCCAAGCTCATTGCAAGCATCACACAAACAGCAGGCACTGCCTGGAGGTGCAGGAATAACCATTCCTGTCCCATGAGTGGGCTTGAGCCCTTGCACCCAGCAAACCATCAGCTCCTGCTTCCCACTCAACAGCTCAATGCAGGCCCCTTCCATGGCCAGGGAAGACCCAGGCTCCTGCACTGGCTTTATTTGCCTCTCTGCTAAACAGAAAACACCTCTGGGCCCAAGAGGCATTCTGCAGCTTTTGTCACCTGCTGTGCCCCCCATCCCTAATGACTGACTGGGACCCCAACCCTAGGAGTGCCCTGGCCACGGCACGGCCATCGTTCTCCTGCATGATGGAATCCAAAGGACACACAGAGATGCAGTCCCAAGCATGGGGGCATGCACAGAGCAAGGCTGAGCTGGTACAAGAGGACACAGCCCCCCTGAGACCCACCATTGGGTCTCACACACCATGGCACACCTGAGCTGCCCAGAAGAGACCGGTGGCCACCAGCCTCTCCTCTCCTGGGCAGCCAGAGATGTCAACCACCAGGCCACGGGCAGCATCAGTGACAGCAAACGAGAAAGCAAAAGTGCTCTCACCAGGCTGGTGTGACTGCTGGGCTCCCAGGAAAGGGATTGTGTGGTTTGAGAGGAACTCTGGCAAATATATTTGTCCTGGGTTTGCTCTCCAGAGCTGCTCTGTTCAATGATTTCTCTTCCAGCTCCTGTCTGGAGGCAGGGAAAATGTTTGCAGTGTGTGCTCAGCTGGGCTGATGGTGTTTGTTCTTTGAACCTGACAGAAGCCTACTGAGGACTGAGATACCCAGTGCCATCAGGCACCCCTCTGTTATTAAAGCCTAATTCCCTTTCCCCTTCCCTCTGCAATGCTATTTGTGTGTCCCAACAGCATCACCAACAGAAGATGAAATATCTCAGGACAAAACCCCATAGGGTCAAGGCAAAGAGCAGCAAAACACCCGCATCTTCATGGTGCTGAGACAAAAGGTTTGGCACTCCACAGCCCAGGATCAGCAACCCTGTGCCCCTGAAGTAACCCCAGCATTCCTCATTCCTGGTCCCAGGCAAAGTGATCAGGATGGGACAGGGCATGCCAAGGAAGGGCAATTCCACGATGAGAATCATAGAATGTCCTGAGTTGGAAGAACCTACCAGGATCATTGAGTCCAGCTCCTGTCCCTGCAATAAGATGAGGGGTCTATGCCAGGAGGGGTTTCACCCACAGCCACAACAGCAGCAGAAGCTGTGGATCAGACCCAGTACAAGTACTTGCACCAGAAAGTACCTGGGCCCTCCTCTGGGTTGGAAATGGGATCTCCTCCTCCTTACTCTCCCCCACATTTTATGGCTCAGTTCCTTGTGTCCAGAGGAGGGCAATGAGGCTGATGAAGGGTCTGGAGCACCAAAGGAGTGGTGAAGCATTGGAAGAGTCTTCCCAGAGAAGCAGTGGAGTCTCCATCCCTGGATATATTTAAAAGACAGGTAGATGAGGTGCTCAGAGATCTGGTTTAGAAGTGGACAGGTACGGTTGGACTCGATGATCTTGAAGGTCTTTTCCAACCAGACAATTCTATGATTCTACAGGTGCACGACGCAGGCTGCCCAGCATCCCCCACCTCTCCCCCTGTAGCTGCAGGGTTCAGCAGCCCAGAATCCTCTCTCCCCAGAGCCAAAGATCCTCCACATGGATTTTGCTGCTAACGTGCAGCCAATGTAACAGGCACAACATAAACAGGCATCTCCACCTGCCAAGACTGTCATCTGCTGCCGGCACTTTTCCATTCCATCCCTCTCCTCCTGCCTTCCTCAGGAGACCCTAATTAGATCCCATCCCGCTGAAGCAGCCACGAGGACCTGTGCAGTGGAGGAAAGGGCTGGATGGCTGTGACAGGACTCAGAGCTGGTGAGAGAGGACATCTCAGGGATGGGAGGCATGAGAGCTGCCAGCTTGTCTCGCTGCTGCTGTAATTGGGTCTGCAGAGCCACTGACAGAGCAGCAATGGAAAGCTCTGGTCCCTGCAGAAAGCAGCTCTCACAGCTGCCCACACACAAGTCCTACAGCTGCTGGGCTTCCAGGGCATGCTGTAATTACTGGAATAAAAGAGGGGGGGCAGCCAGAGATGGAGAGGGCCATTAATATGTGCAGACTGTGGGCTTGCGAGGGAGGAGATGCTCCAGCACTCACACAGAGCTGCCAGGGCACAGGTCTCTGTGAAACAGGACAGGGACAACCACTGAAACCCCAGCAGGGAGGTGCTGCAGCTTCAGATCTCCCTCTCCAGCCAGCTCCAGCTCCAAGGAGGGTGTAGAGGTCTTGATCTTTCTGATACAGCATGTCCTTGGCACCCTCCTCTGCTGGGGTTGAAAGCTGCACATGAGACACCAACAGCCTGTATTTTCATAGCTCATTTCACATGAAAGCACAAAAAAAAAATAGACATTTCCCTGGCCTGAGGTCACCATCTGAGTCGGGGAGTTACAGCAGGGTTGGTGTGCCCCCCAAGAGCCGAATGGAGAAGGGCTTTCCGCATCATGGTTACAAACTCCCAATCCCACCTCTGATGACTGAAAGTCAGAGGCTCCCAAATCCCACCGAGAAGTAATTTTAAGCTGAAAGAGAAGAAACTGAGATGAGATCTTAGGGAGAAATATATTCCTGTGAGGGTGGGGAGGCCCTGGCCCAGGTTGCCCAGAGCAGTGGTGGCTGCCCCATCCCTGGAGGTGTTCAAGGCCAGGTTGGATGGGGCTTTGAGCCCCCTGATCCAGTGGGAGGTGTCCCTGCCCATGGCAGGGGGTGGGACTGGACAGGCTTTGAGGTCCCTTCCAACCCAAACCATTCTATTATTCTATGGTTTAAACTGGTTCATTAGCACAGGTTTGGGTCATGCTCTTTCAGCTTCAAGCAAACCTCAGGGAACAAAGATGTGCTGTTGGACAGTGTGCAGGTCCCATCCTAGTCCCAGAGAAATTCTTTTTCCTAGAACTGTAAGGATCATAGAATCATCTAAATCTCTCCTCTAAACCTACCCCAAAATGTGTGTGTAAGGGGAAAGGCAGATAAAGGTGTAGGAATAGAACCTTTGCTCCTCTCCAAGCTCATTGCAAGCACCACACATGGCAGTAGGCCCTGCCCAAAGGCACTGGACCAACCATTCACGTCTCGTGACTGGTCTTGGCCTCAGCCCTTTGCATCAGGACCCTTTAACACCAGTAAACGCTCACAGAAACATAGAATCCTTATGGCTGGAAAAGCCCTCTCAGCTCACCCAGTCCAACTGTCAGCCCAACCCCACCGTGTCTACTAAACCATGTCCATGGCCACACAGTTCTTGAACCCCTCAAGGGATGGAGACTTCACCACTGCCCTGGGCAGCCTGGCCCAATCCTTCACCACTTTTTCCTGATATCCAATCTAAACCTTCCCTGGCACAACTTGAGGCCATCTCCTCTCATTCTATTGGTTGTTATTTGGGAGAAGAGCCCAGCACCCACCTTGCTCCTTTCTGGGAGCTGCAGAGAGCGACGAGGCCTCCCCTCAGCCTCCTCTTCTCCAGGCTGAACAGCCCCAGGACTGGGCACAGCCATTGACACAGAGCTTTCCACTGGTGAGGGATGGATCAGGCTCACCCGCCAGACCCACACAGCTTCTCAAACAGGGCTCCCACCCCCTAACACAGGAGTTAATGGGACCTGTCAGTTCTCAGGAGGCTTTTGAGGGGATCACCTCCCTTTGGTAAAAGGGGAATGACTGGGGTGAGGGGCTCCTCCAACCTTGTGCTGCTTTATTGCCCCTCTTCGAAATCAGCATTGGTCTTAAACCAAGGTCTCCTCTATGACAAACATCCCAGAGAAGCGTGCTGGCTGCCCTCCCAGGAGGAGAGGGACCCTGAACCAGAGGGAGGACAAGAGAGCCTGAAGGATCCTGCCCAGGATTTCGGCAGGAGGAGGCAGCACTGCAGCTGGAGGAGAACAGCCTGGAGCCAGCGAGCCAAGTGGGGAGAGAAGCCAAAGCAAGCCAAAGCACTTGGCCGTCAGCAGCTTTGGGGTCGTTGCAGATGATGAGAAATATTTCCCCCCCACCACCTTTAGGCCAAATCGCTTCCCACGCAGTGATGCTCAGTGTTTGTAGAGTGATTGCACAGTGACACCCAGCGGAGAGGCCCCGAAAGCTGTCACCGTCACACCCAGCCAGCGCCCTTGGGGCACAGGGGGTGGGGATGCCCATCCAGAGATGCTCTGCAGAGCGGCCAGGGTTGAGATCAGAGGCAATCGCTCCTCTTCAGTAGTTTGTTTTGATGCTGAACACATCTCACACGAGAATAAATAATTCATTTCTGTTCTAGAAATATGTATTTCAATCTCAAAAAGTAGCACTATTTATTTCCAAGAGAGGAAAACACCCCCTGGGCCCTATAAATATTTATATAAAGCCAGGCAAAAACTATGTTGGGAATTTAGTATGTCTTTAAAATATATGTTGCATATAAAGTAGCCTGTATTTAGTTGAATATATTGCTGCATTGTACATGGCTGCTGCTCAGCCATTTGCAGTCAACTAATATATTAAAAGTTTGGATTGGAATAGGACTAAAACCACTGAATTTGAATGTGAAGTCACACTTGGGCAGAGAGGCATTTTGCTCTGGACCCCTCACCAACTCTATAAGATGAGCTTTTCTATGTGTTGGTCTGAGTCCAGCTGGGGCAGAGCTGCCCACGAGCCGATGGCCACAGGTCCTGCGTGGTTTGGGATGAGCCACAGGTCCACCCCACCTGTTTGGCCACTGTCCTGCTCCATTTGGCTTGTGCTCCACAGGGCTCTGTGGGATGTTTTCCCACTTGGAGGAGATGTTGCCATCAGTCACGCACAGCAAGAGGCAGCTCAGCAAAGTCCCCACACTGCCTCTGTTTGTCTGGGCACTGCTGCAAGGAGCTCAGACACAGATACCACAGGCAAAGCCTGTCCAGCCCCGAGCAGCTCTCCCATGACATGGGACAATCACTATTTCATGTTGAACAGCCTAAACCAAGGGTTTAGGGTGCAGGACTTGTTGTGTCCTCATGCGTAGACATCCTCAGCTCCACCCTCCCAATGCCCTTTAGGATCAGTGACACTTGATTCTGCTTCTCCTGTTTGAAGCAGGCCAAGGAGATCAGGTGCTGGAGGTGCAGACACCTCTCCAGGGAGCTCCCTCATCCTGTCCCTGCACTCCCTGATCCAGAGCCCCTCCCCAGCTTTCCTGGAGCCCCTTTCAGTCCTGAGAGGCTGCTCTAAGGTCTCCCCACAGCCTTCTCTTCTCCAGGATGAACAACCCCAACTCTCCCAGCCTGTCCTCATAGCAGAGGTGCTCCAGCCCTCGGATCATCTCCATGGCCTCCTCTGGTGTCACTCCAACAGATCCATGCACTGAGGACTCAAGAACTGAACGCAGAAAATGTGTCCAGCTTCCAGCCTGGCTGATGCTAATGTTCACTTTCATCTCACTCTTTCCAGAGCCCTCATCATCTTTTATTCACTCCAACACATCAGTTATAGGTGGACCCCAAGTGCTGCCACATGTTTCCTCTGCAAACTTCCCCACCCCACAGCTTGCTACAGCACAGCTCAAGGAAACCACAGCTGCTGCTGAAACTCCAACACAGTCAACCCCCTCACCTTCTCCACACGGCCAGTTTAACAGCCCTCGACTCAGGGTGCCCGCAGTGTGGACACAGCCTGGGCAGGGAAGCTGCCAGGCTTCCTTTGCCTTGCACAGACATTTCTCACGGGGAGCCTTGCCAGCACTGAGTCAGACACAGGGTGCTCCAGTGCAAAAGTTCTCAGTATCTTTGTTTCCTGTCTAACTTGGCTGTTGCTTCGGAAGACGCAGGCCAACAGCTTACAGATGCTCTCAGTGGCTCAGCCCTCTCCCATCCCATGGCCCAGAGCCCGTGGGTAAAACAGCTGATGCACAAGCAGCCAAGTGACCTTATCAACACTTGTGTTAGAATCATTAAGGTTGAAAAAGACATCTCAGTTCATCCAGTTCAACCATCACCTGAACCCTGCCGTAACCTTCCTACTAAACCATGTCCCAAAGTGCCACATCTACACATTTTTTGACCCCTTCCCAGGAAAGGAAACTCCACCCCTGCCCTGGCCCAGTGTTTCACCAAGCATTGTTCATGACAGAACAGCTTTTTTTGATGTGGTGCTGGGCCCTGCTGCTTCAAAAATGATAAAGGAAGATTCTGAAACCAAACAGATAGCCAATGGGCCGGGGAGACAGAAGAAAGATGAGCTTTCACCTCTGTGGCTGGTCTGAACTCCTGAGAAGTTGTTGTGGGCAAGAGTCAGCACAGGACTCAGCCATAACTCAAGAGCCTGTGTCACTGCACTCCCAGCACGGCACCAGCTTGGGGAATAAGGCAGTTAAGTGTGCAAACTGCACACAGACACCCAATTCCAGCTTCTGAACCCTTCACAGGCAACAGGAGCAAAGGGAAGAGGAGAGCTCATTGCCCGAGCACACAGCACTGCACTGCTATGGGGAGAAGTTCTAACCAACACTGATTTAGCTGGCTGAGAGTCACTTAGTGAGTGACACAGACAGTAATGACAATGTTGGTCGCACATTTAATGTGTGTGGAGAGCACAGCCACAGCTGGCAGAACTAGGAGAGCAAATTAGGACATGGGAGAGATGTGCTATCATGATGGGAAGCAGCAGTGATTGATCACCCTGAATGATTCTCTTCTCACCACCACATGCTCATCATAGAACCATAGAATGGTTTGGTTTGAAAGGGACATCAAAGCCCATCCAGTTCCACCCCCTTGCCACGGGCAGGGACACCTCCCACTGGATCAGGGGGCTCAAAGCCCCATCCAGCCTGGCCTTGAACACCTCCAGGGATGGGGCAGCCACCACTGCTCTGGGAAACCTGGCCCAGGGCCTCCCCACCCTCACAGCAAAACATTTCTCCCTCAGACCTTCATCTCCATCTCCCCTCTTTCAGCTTAAAACCAATTCCCCCTCACATCCTGTCCTTGCACTCCCTGATCAAGAGCCCCTCCCCAGCTTTCCTGCAGCCCCTTTCAGTACTGGGAGGCTGCTCTAAGGTCTCCCCTCAGCCTTCTCTTCTCCAGGCTGAACAACCCCAACTCTCTCAGCCTGTCCTCATACAGGAGGTGCTCCAGCCCTTGGATCATCTCTGTGGCCTCCTCTGGACTCCAGCTGACAGCTAGACTCCAGAACTGGACACAGGGCTCCAGGTGAGGTCTCACCAGAGTGGAGCAGAGGGGCAGAATCCCCTTCCTCCCCTCTGGTCCCAGTGCTTTGGATGCAGCCCAGGACACGGTTGCCTAATGAGATCAGAATGAGCTGCTGGGGCGCATTCAAACCCTGGATAAGGTGGGGAGGCTTTTAACAGCACTATGGAACAAGAGCAGAGCAGATTAGAAATTGGGTCAGGATGTGGAGTTAATCTTCAGGAATAGGCTGTAGGCACGTTTGGCTGTTCAGTTACAAGCTGAAAAGCAGGAGCAGATGAAGTGTCAAGCCAGTGGCTGTTGGCTCCCAGTTCGTGTTCAGGTTAATTTGGGGGTTAGGAAAATGGAACTGAATTTAGAATCATGGAATCGTTAAGGTTGGAAAAACCTGAGCTCATCCAGTCCAACCGTCAGTCCACCCCACAGTGCCTGATAAACCCTGTTCCCAAGTGCCCTGGGCACATGTTCTTGGAACACCTCCAGGGATGGTGGTGTTGATCCCCTCCACCACTGCCTGGGCAGCTTCACCACTCTTTCAGTAAAGACATTTTTCCTGATACCCAATCTGAACCTCCCCTGGTGCAACTTGAGGCCATTTCCTCTCATCCCATCATCTGTCACTTGGGAGAAGAGCCCAGCACCCACCTCACTCCAACTTCCTTTCCAGAAGCTGCAGAGAGCCCTGAGGTCTTCCCTCAGCCTCCTCTTCTCCAAGGCCAACAATCCCCGCTCCCTCAGCTGCTCCTCATAAGACTTGTGATTAAAAAAAAGGAAAAGGAAGAGACTTTAATTGTTTAATTGCATGACAAAACCGTGCTGCATTTAGCACAGCCCCTGCTTTACCTGGCTGCAAATCCTGGACCTAAAACATCGCTTGGGGCTGGAGGAATCACAGGCCAGAAAGTTTTGTATTTGTTCCTGGAAAATGTTTTTAAATCGTGATTAAAAATAAACTAATGCAGCACAGATGGGATGACATGGATTCCATCAAGGAAAATGTATCAGCCTCTCCACAACTGCCCCTAATTCCAACAGGAGGTACAGCTTCTTTGGGCTATCTGGACATCGGAGCAAGGTGCAGCGCTAAAGACAGGAAGAGGGCAGCAGAAAACACCATAATGGGGGGAAAAAGGCTCACACAGAAATTTGAGAGGATTTAATTGTCAATTTGACAATTTGGCAGTGAGCACTACCACCACAGATGTCATCACTGCGGATGTTAATGTTTTCCACAGTGATCTAGAAAGGGGAAAGAGCTGGAAAGCGGAGCCCAGTTCACAGATGACACAGAGGGAAGCTGATTGAATCCAGCAAAGCCCATGAGCACCCCAGAGAAACCCCAGCCAAGGAACTGGGTGATGAGTTTGGAGCCGAATAGCGGCTCCAACAAACAAATACTGCAGCACACAAGTTTGAAGAGTGCAAAGCCCAGCTTCAAAGCACGGAGCAGTCTCTGCAAGGGTAGAAGGGAGCTCATTTAAAGAGGAAAAGAGCTACTATAACCATTAGGACCACATGTGAGCTAAGAGCAGGGGATGCTGCACCCGGTATTGGTCATGAATGGCATCAGTGAGAACACCTGGTTGCAGGAGACACTTTTGGAGTATCCATTCTGTGGATTAATTGTTACTGGGAGGACAGGGACTGGGAGGAGGCGGCAGCTGAAGTCCATTTGCCTGGGTGGGGATATTTTATACTACACAGATGAAGTTCTGAAGACCTTAAGTGTAACTCAGTAATGGAAGAAAATTCTGACTTCAGGCACTGTTCTCTGTCCTGCCTTTGGTGTCCTGGGCTGTGGGACCATGTCTGACCAGACCCATAGCCTCTGCAGCCCACGTGTCCATGCTGGGAGTGGCTCAATAAAATTGCATGGGGTGGCTGGAGAGTTCAGAGTGAGCTCGAAGGTTGCAGCAACTGCAGGATTTTGGAGCAGAAGGAGGAAAGGAACTTTCCAGAGGGACCATAAGGGATAGTTTGTGGGTCACAGCCCTGCAACCTCCAAGCCAGCGTGCCACAAGGCCATGGTGAGTGGCACGGCTGTACAGTATGGGTTGGAGGTGTTTACCCACTGCAGCCATGCTCCCTCAGCTGCTGCCCCATGAAGCCACGGCCCCACAGCAAAGGCCTGAGAGGGCAAATCAACAGGGGGTGGGGGGCAAATGAGAGGAAAGCTTCCCTGTGCCCAGTGGGGTCCTCCTCACCAGGGACTTCACCTGCAGATCCCAGTAAAACTGCTCCAACCCCCACCTCATTCTCTGCCCAGGGAAGCGGTGGCTGCCCCATCCCTGGAGGGGTCCAGGGCCAGGTTGGATGTGGCTTTGAGCCCCCTGATCCAGTGGGAGCTGTCCCTGCCCATGGCAGGGGGTTGGAACTGAGTGGGCCTGGAGGTTCCTTTCTAACCCAGACTATTCGGTGATATTTTTCTTACCAGCTGCTGCACCAAAGACTGCTTGGAAGCATCCACAGTGCAAACCTTGGCAGAGAGCACCCTCCAGTGGGCACTGGGAGGCCAGTGGGAGCCTCACACCTACTGCTCGCTGGACACTGGGCCCGGGGGGGAACCCAGGCATCTGGGCAGCATGGCAGGGACCCAGGGCAAGGGGTCCTGGGAGCAGCAGGAGCAGAGCAGCACTGTCCCAGTGCCTGCACCCATCATGTCTCACTCCAGTCTGATGCTGCCTGTGGGGAGTGCAAGCTTGATTCACCTCCACAGATGTGGGCTCCAGCTAAGCATTGCCCTTGGGATCCGGGTTATAGAACTATTGGGGTTGAAAAAGACCTCTAAGACACCCAGTCTGGCCATCAAGGCTGCAGTGTAGTAAGAAGCAGTTCTGAATAGAATGCAAGTTTGGCTGTCGGATGCTGAACACCACAGGCATTGGTCCCAGTCTCTGTCACTGCTCTGGCTTTATAGGCTTTCAAGAGTGCATCTGGAGTGGACAATTTAGTGAAGAGATGATGATCCTTACTCATCTCACCAGATGTCAAGTGAGAAGACGCAAGCCAAAGGCTTTCGCTCTCTCGCCCTTGCAGCGTGTACACCCAGCAGCCAGGCTCCCGGGTTGCCTTGCAATTCCCAGCTTGCCCAGTTGGCCACCTTTCAGAGACTGCAGCAACCCCCGAGGCTGGGTGCTTGCACAGCAGCTCGCGAGAGCCCCCAGCAACTGCGAGAGCAGAGAAAACCCCAGCTGTTCAAGACTCCCTGCCAAACGTGTCCCCCTGCTCCAGCTCAGCGTTACGTCAGCCTCAGGGCGAGGGCGGCCAGGACTCTGCTCCTCGACGTGCCTCCCGCTCCCTCCCCGCTGCTCCTCTCGGCTGGAAGCAAAGCAGAGGCCAAGCCAGCAGATGTCTGAGCCGGTGTGCTTTGGCAAGTATTTACTGGCTTAAAAGCTGCTGCCTGGTGCTTTCTGCAACGGGAGGCACCAGGACAAGCAGAGGAGAAGAAGAAAGATCAAGTCCTCCTGCTAATCCCTTCTAGAATCCTGGCATTCCCGTCTCCTGCCCCTTCATCAGCACATGAGACTCACCCAAAGCCCTGCCACCCAAACAAAGCCCAACCAAGGCATCATCCCAAGTCCCCTTCCTTGCAGGAGACCCTCTGCTGGAGGGTGGAGAGCAGCTGGAGCAGGAAAAGCATCTCCTGCAGCATCTGGTTGCAATCAGTGTTTACAGAGCTGGCTAAAGGCCTTACCGGCCAGTGGCCAAGTGAGCTGTTTCCCACAGGACCCAGAGCCCTTCGCTCCACGCGCCGAGCTCTCGCACGTCTGTTACAGCCTGGCTTCCAGCTCTGCCCATGCCTCAGGGTCCAGCTCTGGCAGAGAACTGAGACCCCACACCTGGACAGGAATTTCCCTGAGCAGGCACAGGGCCACACTGCTCCCACACCGCTTCCCCATGGCAGTTTTTTAGGCACTGGAATGGCTGCCCAAGGAGGTGGTTGAGTCACCATCCCTGGAGGTGTTTAAAAAACAGGAAGATGAGTTTTAGAAGGACATGGTTTAGCAGAAGATGAGTATGGTTGTACTTGATGATCTCAGAGGTCTTCTCCAACCAGAAGATTCTCCCCTGGGGCTTGTCCAGCAGCTCCAGAGTTCTGCAGGGCTGTGGCTGCTCATGTCCAGCCCTCATGCACTGGCCAGACCCGCTCAATGTAATCATCATCATCATCATGTGGTGACTTCATTATGCAGCTTGCTTCTCTTTTTAAGGTCATTTTGGTTTTCTAAATATTTGACAGGAGGCTTAAGGAAAGAACACTCCATTTAGAAAAAAAAGCCAGTTTAAGTCACTAAGCAACCAGATTTTGTGATTTTACTAAGGCTCTTGCACTGTGGGATGGGTTTATGAATCCCCTGTCTCCTGCAGTCAGGTGAATCATAGAATGGTTTAGGTTGGAAGGGACCTCAAAGCCCATCCACTTCCAACCCCTGCCATGGGCAGGGACACCTCCCACTGGATCAGGGGGATCAAAGCCCCATCTAACCTGGCCTTGAACACCTCCAGGGATGGGGCAGCCACCACTGCTCTGGGAAACCTGGGCCAGGGCCTCCCCACCCTCACAGCAAAACATTTCTCCCTCAGATCTCATCTCAATCTCCCCTCTTGCAGATGAAAACCCTTCCCCCTCATCCTATCCCTGCACTCCCTGATCCAGAGCCCCTCCCCAGCTTTCCTGGAGCCCCTTTCAGTACTGGGAGGCTGCTCTAAGGTCTCCCCAGAGCCTTCTCTTCTCCAGGCTGGACAACCCCAGCTCTCTCAGCCTGTCTGCTCCAGCTCTCAGATCATCTTCCTCTGATTACCTGAGGATGTCTCCTTGCACTCAATGATGAGGTTTTCACTCCTCTCCAGTTGCAGAGTAAGGCTTGAAAATGAGGCCAAAGGCTCGCAGAAAGCAAAAGAAAAAGCCCTCACCAGTTACCAGGCTTAAAATCCTCTGAGCCAGCCTTAAGACCTGGGAACGAGCTGAAGCAAACACTGAAAACCTTGTCACCGTTTAACAAATCTGCATCAGACAGAATCATAGAATCATTTAGTTGGAAAACATCTTTGAGATCATCCAGCCCATCATGGGATAGAGCAAGAGGAAACCACCTGAAAACCAGAAGATGATGAGATAAACTCATGGTTAGGTAGGGCTCCCTGCCTTCACTCCTGACCAGCAGCAGGATCGTGTCTGGCTGTGCATTGCAGGTGTCAGGAAGGACAGTTTAAATCTGGCTCTTGAGTTTTACTCTTTAAGGAAATCTGGACTTAAGCAGATCTCTGTTGGAAAAGCCACAAAAACAGGCACATTGTCTGGGTGAGTCCTTTCTCGATTGGCATCAGGAGAGGTGAGTGGAGGCATCAGTGCCGGGGAGTGAGTGGAGCAGAGCAAGCTCCCTGTGCTCAGCACAGCCTTTCCTTCCCTGCTCTAAGAGTGCAGGCTGGGGGCTGGCTGCCAGGCTAGTTGGATCTGGGGGTGCACCCACCACGGCTGCTTTTCTCTCAGCCCTTGCTGCTGTGCACTGCCCAGGACATGTCCCAGCAAAGGGGCAGACACAGGCGAGGAACCAGTAACCGTGTTTTCAGATTAAACCAGGCCTCCCTAGAGGCTCTCATGAGGCACAGAAAGGTTCCCCCATTCCTCCCACCCTGGCAATGTACTTCAGCCTCGTGTCCCCTCCAGGGAACCCCCATACAACCACAAGAATTCACTGCCAACGCACATTTTTCTTACTGAAGAGGAAAAAATATTGGCCTGAAGAACAGATCAAATAAGAACACGTTAAATTTAGCCTAGTTAGGGAAGGGCAAAAGGCTCCTCAAGTGCTGGCAGGGATCCTGCCCTCACTGCTGCTCTTGCTGAGGATGGTGAGGTCCTGCACTCAGATGGGGCCTTGGCGCAAGCAGCTTGGCTGTAGAACTGGGAAACCTGACTCATCACCCTGTGCCTGGTGCTGTGACCAGGCCTGTCCCTCGAAGTGGCCACGGCCAGGGGCACGTAGCGCTGGGGCATTCATCAGCATGGCCTTTGGGTGATGCACAGACCTGCTGTGGCTGTAAATTGAAGCTTCAAAGTCCAAGGAATCTGAGGGAAAAGGCTTTGGAGGCTGCAGTGAGATCTAATTCCAGGTGTCTCACCTCCCTTGCCTCGCCAGAGTTAAAACCCTGCCCAAGCCTTGCCCAAACTGGACTGCCCAGAGGGCTGGGGAACACCCACGCACACGGCCAACAGGGACCTGGGAGCTCAGCAGCCACCACATCATCCCAGTGCCACCTCGTGGGTACAGCAGGTTGCAGACAGTTTCAAACAGGGGAATTTTTGCTCCTGGGCCAGCACAAATATTTGCTTTAACGTGCGCTGGGGAGAGGGGGAGTGGGCAGAGGGGAGCAGCTGCTGGGGGCCAAGAACATCCCCGGGAGAGGAATGCCAGAAAAATGCAAGATGAATGTGCTCTCCCTGCTGCATCTCTTGGGCTTCTGCCCTCCACTTGGAGAGCAGCAATGCCAAAGCCCCCCACCGAGACGACAGAGCACTGGGAGGGACACCCGTGCCCTCCAAGCCAGCACCAGGAGGAAAGAGCTCAAATCAAGGGGGTGCCTATGCCCTCCCGAATGGGCACCAGGAGGAAAACGCTGGCACCAGAGGATGCCATGGCCTCCCGAATGGGCACTGGGAGGGAACAGCTGGCAGTAACAGTGCTCGTGCCCTCCCGAGCTGGCATCAAGAGGAAACAGCTTCCACCGGAGGGGATGCCTGTGCCTCCCTGAATGGACACCGGGAGGGAAGAGCTGGCACCCGGGTGGCCGTGCCCCCAGCCCGAGCGGTGCCAGCCCCGTTGCACAGCCCCGCCCGCACCCCAGGTCCCGCAGCGCCGGGTCCGTTTGTCCCTCCCGGCTCCGGGATGCGGCTCCGGACCCCGAGCATCCCCGAGCGGGGCCGCCCCTCCCTCCTCTCCTTCCTCCTCCTCCTCCTCCTCCCACCGGCCGGCCCAGAGCCCTCGTAGCCGAGGGGCTGGCCGGGGGCAGCCGGGCCGGGTCGAGCGGAACCGACCCAAGATGAGCGGAGTGGAACTGACCCAAGGTGAGCGGAGTGGAGCCGAGCCGAGCTGAGCTGAGCTGAGCACAGCCGAGCAGAGCCGAACCGAGCCGAGCTGAGTGGAACCCGCCCGAGCTGAGCGGAGTGGAACTGACCCGAGTGAGCGGAGTGGAGCCGAGCCGAGCTGAGCTAAGCACAACCGAGCAGCGCCGAGCTGAGTAGTGGAGCCGAGCCGAGCTGACCCGAGCTGAGCACAGCCGAGCTGACCCGAGCGGAGCACAGCCGAGCCGAGCAGACCCGAGACGAGTGGAACCGACCCGAGGCGAGGCAAGTTAGGCATAGTCCAGCCGAGCAGACCCGAGCCCAGCTGAGCTGAGCAATAACTGCACCGAGCCGAGCAGACCCGAGCTGAGAAGCGAGTCCAGCGGAACCGAACCGACCCGAGCTGAGCTTAGCATAACCTAGCCGAGCTGAGTGGAACCGACTTGACCAGCCCCGAACGGGGCTAAGCCGAGCCGGGCCGAGCCGAGCCGGGCTGAGCTGAGCAGCTCCGGTCGGAGGCGGCCGATGCCGTTCTACAAGCACCGCGTGGAGCCGCGGCGGTGCCGGCCGGCGGTGCCGCTGTGCGAGCTGCGGGACGTGTGCAGCCTGGCGGCTCTCAGCCTGCTTCGCCAGCTCGCCGAGCTCTGCGGCCACTCGCTCGCCCTCCTCGGGGACATCGAGGGGCACGTCCTGGCGCTGGGGCACCGTGCCGGGCGCCTGCACCGCCGCACCGCCCGCCTGCAGGCGCTGCTGCGGGGCCGCCCGCTGCCAGGTAAGGGACCCCCGACCCACCCAACGGGGGCTCCAGGGGTCCCCCAGTCCCGGCATTGCGCGGTAGCCCCATCAGGGCTGCAACCTCTCCGAGAAGGAACCCATCTTCTCTCCCAAATTCAGGGGAATTCCGTGGCCGGGGGGTACCTCATCAGGGCTGCATCCCACTCCATCCCATCGCTCCTCCCCAATGCAGGGGGGATGCGTGGTACCCCCATCGGGGCTGCACCCTACTCCAAGAGGGATCCCGTCTCCCCTCCCCAGTGCAAGGGGGTGAGCAATACCCCCATCAGGGCTGCACTTCACTCCAAGAGGGATCCCATCTCTCCTCCCGACGCGGGGGGGTCTCCACTGCCATTCCCCCGACATGGTTCCTGCCAGGCAACCCTCTCCAGGGCGGCTGATGTACACTGGCTCCCACAGTCGAGGTCCCCGCTCCTCCATCAGTGGAGCTGGGGAATGGGGTGTTCGAGGAGCAGTGATGCCATCGCCAAGCCCTCTCCGTGCCAGTAGCCGGGGCAGGCAGGGGAAGCACAGCGGCCTGTGGCGTTGGGGTGAGGCTGGGACAGCTCAGTGGCAGCCTGTCCCTCTGCCTGGCCTTGATTTTCCCGCACACAGTGGGCATTTTCCAGGCTGCCGGCCAAGCACGCATTTCACGCTGTGCCTGCGATTGCCAGGGGCCATTTCATTCTGGGCTCTCAGGGAAAGCAGGAATACCGGGTTATGGGATCTGTTCTTCATGTTCTTACCTTGGATGCTTCATGAGGCAGGGAACCAAGGTGGCCAAGCCTCTCACTGTGCTTTCAACCAGCATATAGCGGCAGATTAGCAGGGAGCAGCTTTCACTCGGGGTTTAGTGTGGCCAGGGAAAATGCCAAACTGTAGCCAGGGGAGTCCTGTCTGCTCATCCCCTCTCCTGGCAGCAAGCGGGGTTTGTTTTTGCCTGGACTGCTTTCGTTTCTCAAGTGTTTCAGTTTGGCATGGGCTTCTGTGCTGGGTCACAAGCGGGCAGCTCATTTCAGAGAAGCTTAAAATAAGCTCGTTTTGGAATTGTTTATAAAAGTTTATTTTAAAAGGCTTTGTGGGAGAGAGAGGGGGAGCATTTTTGGAGCATGTTTTCCCTAGTGGATTTCTCAGGCCCTTGGAGAAGCGCGTGCCTCTTGAGCGCTCTGCAAACCCCCCTTTGCAAGTGCTGCTTTGCTGCTCCATCTGCGTGGAGCCGTGGGAAATGACTGCCAGACCCTCGCCGTGTGCTTCCTGGATGCACGGAGCGAGCGGAGCACTCAGCCTGGGAGATGCTCTGCTCCTGCAAATGCTGGTGGAGTAAATGAGTTATCGGGGTAAGAAGAGGCTCCTGCTGTCCTGTGCGCTCAGCCAGGAGTGAAATGAGGGGACAAGGAGGTGACATAGTCACCCAAGCTGACCCGTGCACAGCACCAGTGTCAAACCCTGCAGCGTTACCACCATCCCTGCTGGACCGGTGTCTCCAGGAGGAAGAGCAGATGGTCCCTTACTGCCTAAGTACTGGCTGGCAGGTTGGGAAGCTCTTGGCTGCAGGAGCCTTATGTGGTGCCATGGTGTCTGCAGGAGGCAGGTGGGACGGTGTGGGAGATGGCAGGGATGGCTGCAGCGGGGCAAGGGCAGGAGGCAGCCGCTGCTGCAGGGCTTGTAGCTCTTGGATTGTGTTTTCAGCTGCACATCAGAGCCATGTGCCTGGAGTTCTTCACGGAGCAACATCTCAGCCAGTTATAAGTGGTGTGTGTAACACAAGGGGCAAATAGTCCTCCTGTGCTGCAGCTCCTCATTTGAGCCCTATGAATATGCATATATGCAAATGTGCAGGTTGGAGGTGCATGGTGCGAAAAGGCACAGAATCATGGAACAGTTTGGGTCAGGAGGGACTTTAAAGCCCATCCAGTTCCAGCCCCCTGCCATGGACACGGACACCTCCCACTGGATCAGGGGACTCAAAGCCCCATCCAACCTGGCCTTGAACACCTCCAGGGATGGGGCAGCCACCACTGCTCTGGGCAATCTGGGCCAGGGCCTCCCCACCCTCACAGCAAAACATCTCCCCCTAAAATCTCATCTCGATCTCCCCTCTTGCAGCTCAAAACTGTTCCCCCTCATCCTGTCCCTGCACTCCCTGGTCAAGAGCCCCTCCCCAGCTTTCCTGGAGCCCCTTTCAGTCCTGGGAGGCTGCTCTAAGGTCTCCTCAAAGCCTTGTCTTCTCCAGGCTGAACAACCCCAACTCCCCCAGCCTGTCCTTGTACAGGAGGAGCTCCAGCCCTCGGATCATCTTCATGGCCTCCTCTGGTTTCGCTCCAAAAGTTCCATATCTTTCTTATGTTGGGTATTCCAGAAGCGGACACAATACTCCAGGTGGGGGTCTCACCAGACTGGAGTAGAAGGGGAGAAGCCCTCTGTGCTGGGGCAGCTCTCGTGTTGATCCTTAGCTGGGATGTGGCTCCATGGGCACCAGCTGGAGGGCCCAACCCAGTGCTCCCAGCTCAGCCCTCTCCCCTCAGGACCCAGCAGCTCTAGAAATAGATCTCAGCAAGGAAAAGGATGGAGGCCTGGCGCCGAGAGCTATTTAAACTGTCGTCCCTGAAGAGCTGTGGGGATGGTTCTCTGGAAGAAACCCTGGGCTGTGCTGGCAGGAGGAGCTGTTTACTGCTGAAATATGCAGCGTTCACCGTCCTTTGACCTCCCAGCCTTCGTCTTGAAACAAGGCTTGGCAATAGGCAGAGCCATCAGCCAGGCCCAGGGCTGCTTCCCTCCGTGCCCTCCTCCTCCTCTCACCTCACTGGGTGGGTAAGGGCTGGCACAGAGGCCCCATCACCGGTTTAAAATAAAAAGTAAGAAAGGGGGGGAAAAAATAACCCTTGCTGATTTGCTCGACTGTCCTGCTAGGCTGGAGTGACCAGGCTGTCCCTCAACCCCAGGCAGAGCCAGTGCTGGGGACAGGGGCTGCAGCCACTTCTCGGAGCCATGACCACAGCTCCAGGGATGCAACCATGTGAAGCTACTGGAGACCCACAGCTCTGTTTTGGGGGGCAGTTAGCTGAGCCCTGCTCCCTCCAGCCCCACAGCCACCCTCCTCGAGGTCAATGCCCTTCAAGCCAGAGTGAAGATGCTGGGGGTGGAGCTCTCTCACTGTGCAGAGCCAGGGAAAAGGAAACACTCCACACCCCGGGAATGAGAAGAATTGGTTCAGAGTGAGATGTGGATTTTATCCCTGCCTGCCTGCAGCCACTGCTCACCTCTGCAGCATCCCTGACCTGCTGCAGCCAGCAGTCAGGTGTTCAAGGCCAGGTTGGATGTAGCTTTGAGCCCCCGATCCAGGGGGAGGTGTCCCTGCCCATGGCATGGGGGTGCAACTGGATGGGTTTTGAGGTCCCTTCCAACCAAAACCATTCTATGATTCTATGACAGACCTTGGCAAGCGTGGGGCTAATTCCCATGGTAATGCCAAAGCAGTTTGTTGAGGTCCTCGCCCTGGGAACCTGGCAGAGCCTTCTTTGCTGAGCAGAGCAGCTCCCAAAAACCTCCCAGACCTCCGAGATGTTTTCTCCGCCTGCTTTTTTCTAAACCAGCAGTGATTTCAGCATTGGACGGGAGAACTCAGCTCCTCAAAAGGCTGCCTGGGCGTGGGCGGGAGCTGGGAAGCTGACCAAGGCTGGGATGGATGACTTCTGCTCCCAGACAAGGGGGAGCAGAGAGCCGCACCCTCCTCTTAACAGGATCCGTCTGTGGGAGCTGCTCAGCAAACCGGTGGATCAATGAGTGGCACACATCTCCCACCCGGATCCACTTCGTCTGAGCGCTGTCCTCAGCAGTGGGCTCAGAGCCACTCTCCAAACACATGTGCTGCGGGCAGCAGGGTGGCTGGGAGGAGGCATCATCGCTGCCTTTCAGCAGCTTCCCTACGCCACTGAAGGTGCCTGGCAGAAAAGGACCTGGGGGTGTTGGTCAACAGCAGCTGAACTTGAGCCAGCAGTGGCCCAGGTGGCCATGAAAGCCAATGGCATCCTGGCTTGGATCAGCCACGGGGTGGCAGCAGGAGCAGGGAAGGGATTGACCCCCTGCACTCAGCGCTGGTGATGCCAAACCTCAAATCCTGGGTTCAGTTTTGGGCCTCTCAGTCTAAGAAAGATCTTGAGGGGCTGGAGCGCGTCCAGAGAAGGGAACAGAGCTGGGGAAAGGGCTGGAGAACAGGGGTTGTGGGAGCAGCTGAGGGACCTGGGGCTGTTCAGCCTGAAGAAGAGGAGGCTGAGAGGAGACCTCATCACCATCTGCAGCTCCCAGAAAGGAGGTTGTGGTGAGGTGGGTGCTGGGCTCTTCTCCCAAGTGACAACTGATAGTATAAGAGGAAATGGCCTCAGGTTGCACCAGGGGAGGCTTAGATTGGACATCAGGAAAATTTCTTCCCTGCATGGGTTCTCAGACACTGGAACAGCTGCCCGGGGAGGTGGTGGCGTCCCCATCCCTGGAGGAATTTAAAAGCCAGGCAAACGAAGCTGGCAGCCCGTGGCTTGGACAGGAGTGCTCTGTGCTGGGTTAGGAATTGGTTGGTTGGCCGAGCCCAAAGAGTGGTAGTGAATGGTGTCTCATCCAGTTGGCAGCCGGTCACCAGTGGTGTCCCCCAGGGTCGGCGTTGGGACTGGTCCTGTTTAACATCTTTGTTGATGATCTGGATGAGGGGATTGAGTCCATCATCAGCAAGTTTGCAGATGATACCAAGCTGGGAGGAAGTGTCGATCTGCTGCAGGGTAGGAGGGCCCTACAGAGGGACCTGGACACATTGGAGAGATGGGCTGATTCCAATGGGATGAAGTTTAACAAGTCCAAGTGCCGGGTTCTACACTTTGGACACAACAACCCCATGCAGTGCTGTAGGCTGGGGACAGAGTGGGTGGAGAGGAGTCAAGTGGAAAGGGACTTGGGAGTGCTGGTGGACAGGAAACTCAACACGAGCCAGCAGTGTGCCCAAGTGGCCAAGAGGGCCAATGGTGTCCTGGCCTGCATCAGGAATGGTGTGGCCAGCAGGACCAGAGAAGTTATCAACCCCTTATACTCGGTGCTGGTCAGGCTGCACCTTGAGTGCTGTGTCCAGTTCTGGGCCCCCCAGTTTAAGAGAGATGTTGAGATGCTGGAGTGTGTCCAGAGGAGAGCAACGAGGATGGTGAAGGGGCTGGAGCACAAGCCCTGTGAAGAGCGACTGAGGGAGTTGGGGCTGTTTAGCCTGGAGAAGAGGAGGCTCAGGGGAGACCTTATTGCTCTCTATAACTACCTAAAGGAGGTGGCAGGCAGGCAGGGGTTGGCCTCTTCTCTCAGGTGACAGAACAAGAGGACATGGTCTCAAGCTTCGTCAGGGGAGGTTTGTGCTTGATATTAGGAAAAAATTTTTCACTGAAAGGGTGATTGGCCATTGGAATGAGCTGCCCAGGGAGGGGGTGGAGTCATCGTCCCTGGAGGGGTTTAAAAACAGATTGGATGAGGCACTTAGTGCCATGGTTTAGATGACGAGTGGGTGTTGGTGTTGGGTTGGACTCGATGATCTCAAAGGTCTTTTCCAGTCTTGTGATACTGTGATACTGTGAAATGAGGTGCCCAGGGATCTGGGTCAGTAGTGGACAGGAACAGCTGGACTCAATGATCTCAAAGGTCTTTTCCAACCAGGTGATTCTATGGCAAAGCAGCCCCAGCTGGGTTTTGTCACCCTGCCTGTGGGTGAGCAGTCGCTGCCGTGCCTGGCCCTGCTCACAGGGTCATGGCCGGGACCTCTCGGGAGCTGACGTTGAGGGTGGCATCTCCAGTTCATTGCAGCAGCCTCTCTCCCTTTGCTGGGGTTGGGATTCCTGCTTGGATGGACCCACGTGCTGTGTCCGACTGGAAGCATTCTCACCCTTGGGGAGCCTTTTGGAAGGATTTACGTGAGAGCTGATCTGGCTGCTGGTCTTTCCTCGGGAGCTGGGCTGTGGCCTTGGAGGAAGCACATCCCTCAGGGGCAGCAGGTCCTCAGGAACGCCATCACTCAGTAAGAAGAGCATGGAGGCACGTGGGAAGTGGCCACCACTGTCCCCTCACAGCCTCACATGTCCTGGTGTCCCGCTTGGGCCAGTCCCTGCACTGTGAGCTTAGAAGAATGACTCCTTTAGAACCAATATTCCTGTAGCAGGGTGGTTCTTTGGAGGAAGCGCTTACAACATCACGTTGGCTGTGAATATGGCAGTGGTTACGGTGCACAGGAACATGGATTAGCTTCAACTATGTGTCTCCAAAGAAGCTTACATCATCTGAAAGCAGTTTGAAGGATGCATTCACCTCCATGTGGAATCAAGAGTTGGAGCTCGCTTTGGCAACCCATTTTCCAGCTGCAGAACATCTCCTTGATGTTCAGAGAAGGAAGAGGTGTGATCATGCAGGCAGGACCACTCCCCTGTAGTCCGTGTCTGGGTTGTCTGGGCAGCCAGGAGAAGCAGGGGGGGTAATTTTTCTGGCTGGGTTTCTGGTGGCACCCAAAGGAACATCGTGACTCACAGAACGGCCTCCCACTCTTTCCTTCAGCCGGTTGCTTTTTAAAGACCAGTAGGTGATGGGGCTGTGTTCTGGAGAGCAGGTGATCCTCTGGGCCAAGTTGGAGGGCTCTATCCTTCTCAGCGATGCCACTACCAACTCCCCACTACCAACCAGGGCTGGAATGTGTCCAGCGGGCGTAGCCACAGCTCCTACTCTTGCTCCCAAGGATGACATATATGGAGCCAGTGTGTGGGGTGCCCACCACAACCCAGTGTGGGGCAGAGAGCCATCTGCTGGGGGATTTAGGAAGCCCTGGGGCCTTGGCTCATGTCCCAGGCTGTAGCTCCCAGTAAGCAGGGGTTTCAGGAGTGCTGGCAGCACAGGGCTGCTGTGGCGTTGGGGCTGGGCCACAGCGGAGCTGGCAAAGCAAGCAGGGTGCCTGGCTGGCACCACTTTGGCACCCATGGGTACCAACAGGCTGTGTGCTGAGGACACCTTGTGGGGACAGCCACAGTGTGGTGCGGGGATGCTGAGGCAAGCTGCCAGCAACATGGCCTGTCCCCAAACCTCACAGCACCCCAGCAGCCAGAATCCTCCTGTCCCAGTGTCTCTCATCCAGTTCCCACCACCGAGGTGATGCTGTGCTGTCCCTTGCATGGAACTGTGGCCAAGGGCAAAGAGTGCCACCCTGTCCCTCACCCCAGCTGCCAGCTTGTGCCTCCAGGCAGGGCAACCCCACCCTTGACACCCCTTAGCAGTGGGGTGCCCCATGCACCCCCCCAAGGCATATCCTATAGCCTCACTGCCACTTGAAGGGGGCTGTGACTGTGCCTGGTACCACTCAGCACAGCCCAGATACCACCAAGGGCTCTCACATGCCAACCCTGTGCGTGCTGGGCACCCACTGCTTCACTCCTGGTGGGCATCAGGGAAGGACACACAGGGACCCACCAGGGACCTCTCCTGGCTGCTTAGGAACCCATTGGTCCTTTGGTGACTCCTATCCAGCTCCATGGTCCATGCTCCCCAGGTACCTGGTGCCCAGCACCATGCCCACTGGTACCCACAGGGGCTGAGCAGCACGCTGTGGTGCAATGCGTGTGCACGGGGACCCTTCACTGGCAGAACAAAGCCTGGATTGAGTGAGAGCTGGCACGGTGCTGAACAGGCTGAGTGTGCTGGTGGGGAGAATCGGCTCTTCTTCTTCTCCCCCGTGCCAGCGGGCTCTGCCACCCCCCTCCTGTGCCTGTGCCTGGCAGCGAGGACAGCAGGCACCGAGATGCCCCTGGCAGACGAGCAGGCTGGCGCTTCAGGCACCGGCAGCGGCGTGTGCACGGCTCTGGGTGAGTACCCACTGGCATGCCCCTTCCCAACACCCCCTTCCACTGGAGCCCTGGCCCCCAGTGCAGGTGCCAGAGGCACGGAGCAGTGGTTGGCAGCTCTGGGAATCTTCGTGGAGCTGCGCGGTGATGAGGGGAGGCTGAGTGTGGTGGGCGGTACAGAGGTTGGGGAGCGGGATGTTAGCACCTTGAGTTAATCTAAATGCGGGCATATCAAAGCATGGGGGGGGGGGGGGGGAGCAAGGTAATTGTCCCAATTAAGCAGGCAATGGCTGTTAGTGGCAGTTTTCCTCCCTTCTCAGTACCTTGAGTCACCGGCCACGATCCGTAGCAAGCAGCACCACCCCAGGGCGAGCTTGGATCCTGCCTCGGTGCCTCCCTGGCCAGGAAGGAGGGTGGGGACAGCAGGACACCCCACGTCCCTGGCACGGGGCAACCACCCCCCTCACACGTGTTCTTACACGTCTGAGCGTGCACGCGTGTGCCTGTTCCAGAAGCAAAGGGCTCCTGGACGTCCAATGGGTGCTGGGCTCTGCGCCACCGGTGCTCTCAGAGAAGCCTCAGCTGGTTCGTGGCTCTCGTGGTCTCTGAAATCCCCAAGGAACAGCATCCCTGTAGCTTGCAGCAGGCGCCAGCGATGTTATCAGCCCCTTGACTGCCCGGGCACCAAGAGGTACCTGGAGGGATGCTCATAGGTTGTCTCGACTTGAACTTCTGGGGTCTTTGCTGCTGTGGGGTCGGCCCTGAGACAAACCCCACTCGTTTCCAAACCCCTTTGAATCACAGAATCATAGAATCGCTTGGTTGGAAAAGACCTTTGATATAATTGAATCCAGCCATTACCTGTCCACGACTAAACCCTGAGCGCCTCACCTGCCTGGTTTTTAAATCCCTCAGGGATGGTGACTCCACCACCTCCCTGGGCGGCCGTTCCAGTGCCTCAGAACCCTTTCAGGGAAGACATTTTTCCTGGTGTCTACTCTTTGCCGTCCCTCGCGACTCGCTTTCTGCACCTGTAGCTGCCACCCCCAGCCGCTGGTGGGGCAGGCGCTGCCCAGGCTCCTTCCTGCGTGCAGCTCTGAGTGCCGGGGCTCTTTCTCAGCCCCCCAAGCAGGCGCAGAGCATCACTGCACCGGGCAGGGCTGGCCCATCGCCATCCTGGGGGCTCCCACGCGGCCGCATCCTGCCGAGCAGAGGAAGCAGATGTCTCTGTGCAGATCCAGCTTGTGGGTGCACACTTGCCCACCGCACAGAGAGGTTCTCCCACTCCCTCCCTCCAGCGCCCCCCCCCCCCCCCCCCCCCCCCGTGTTCCCCCTCCCTGCGGTTGTGGCCAGCAGCCAGCGGCGCCCCGGGTGGTCCCGGCTCTCAGGCAGCGCGTGGGCTGCTGGGGCCACCTGCAAGGGGCTGCCTGGGTGGGAGCGGCTCCCTTCCTGCCCAGCCGAGGGCAAGCCTGGCTGCCTGCCTTCCCAGAGGCCGTGGAGTGCAGCATCTCAGGGGGGCTGTGGGGCCAGGCTCTGGGCTTCTTCAGGCTGCTCCCCAGTGCGTCCTGGGACTGATGACTTTGGCGAAGGGCTGCCAGGAAGCTGAGATGCTTCAGCTCTCCCCTCTGCAACCCACGCTAGGAGAGAAACACATCAGCTATGGGCAGGCTAGGTTTGGGTAGAAGCTGGAGGAGACAGAAGGACATGCTGAGTGGTGGGTACCCAAGTGAGCTGGAGAAGAGGGGGGGGTCTCTGAGCCCCTCTGAAGCAGCTGGGACGTTGGGAAGGGGAGATGACAGCATATATTGATCCAGAGAGATGCTTGGCGGGCTCTGCCCCCCAGGTCCAGAGTTAGAGATGATGTCTGGCCATAGGAAAGCATGCACAGTGGTGAGAAGGAGCTGTCTTTGCTCCCTAAAATCCTCCAGACCTGCCTGCACTGTCTGGTCTGGAGGTGGCAGATCCAGCTCATACTGCATACGTGACCCACGCACGGTTCCTGGGTGCACATTAACTCGTGTTCTGTGCAGCTTCACCTACACCATAGAATCATAGAATCATGGTGTGTTTTGGGTTGGAAAGCACCTCAAAGCCCATCCAGTTCCAACCCCCTGCCATGGGCACGGTTACCTCCCACTGGATCAGGGGCCTCAAAGCCCCATCCAACCTGGCCTTGAACACCTCCAGGGATGAGGCAGCCACCACTGCTCTGGGCAATCTGGGCCAGGGCCTCCCCACCCTCACAGCAAAACATTTCTCCCTAAGATCTCATCTTTCAGCTGAAAACCATTCCCCTTCATCCTATCCCTGCACTCCCTTGATCAGAAGCCCTCCCCAGCTTTCCTGGAGCCCCTTTCAGTACTGGGAGGCTGCTTCAAGGTCTCCCCAGAGACTTCTTTTCTCCAGGCTGAACAACCCCAACTCTCTCAGCCTGTCCTCATAGCAGAGGTGCTCCAGCCCTCGGATCACCTTCTTGGCCTCCTCTGGACCCGTTCTGACAGATCATATCCTTTTTATGCTGGGGATTCCATAACTGGACACAGGACTCCAACTGGGGTCTCATGAGAGCGGAGTAGACATTTTGGCTGCACCAGGCTCCCCACCCGGCAGCCTCACCCTCGGGTGTCTCACAGGCGAGTTCTGGGACACAGCAAACATCGTGAGCTCACACAGATACACAGCCTTTCTGAACCTTTGCCAGCACTGGTGCCTTCCCTGCCACAGCCCATGCCGGCTGAGCAGTCCCTTGGCTTTGCAAACCCGCTTTTCCTGGTTTGGCTGGTACATGGGAATGGCTTGTTTCATGGTTCTGTGGAAAGCCCCAGGGCTCCCAGTACAGGGGGCAGCTGGAAGAAGTCAAACAAAAGGCTGGGGACACTGCACAAGTGAAAGCTGCCTGCTGGCCTCAGATCTGTGCTCACCCACAGGACGGGCACAGCAAGGGGTGAGGGCAAGGTGGCAGGAAGCCTTCCCTGTTCCACGCGTCACGTGGCTGCACGAGGAGTTCTCCAGCACTAGGGAAGGGCTATGGTTAAGGGAAACCCCTCAGCAGACCCTGACCCATGCCCGTACCCCACCCTAGGGCTGAATGTGTCTCTCCTCTTTCCTCCAGTGCAAGGCAGATTGGTGGGTTGTGCCAGGCTGCACACAGTGCCTGTCAGCCTGTGCCACCCATGTTTTTGTAAGGGTCTCCTAAAGCCTCCCAAGGCCCCCTGAGCCCAGTGCTATTGCTGCAGGTGTGGGGAACCCTGTGGGGCCCTCCCCATAGATGAGAAAGGGAGGCTGCTCTTTCTGCTCCAGGCTGGAGCAAAGCCCTTCCACCCAGCTGCCTGATCCTGGTTAATTAGAGTGGAGGAGAAACTGGCACTGCCCATGGCAGCCACACAAGCTGGCACAGCTGAACAGCGTGGGCACTGGCGCGGCATCTCCCCCTCCACGGGTCCCACGTATTGCACCCCTCACTGTGGCTCCCAGGACCTGCCCGAGTGATACCAGCTGGCAGGGTTGCTCCAGCCCTGCTCAGTCTCCATGGCTTCAGCATCTGCAGCAGGGATGTGTAGCTGTATCTTTAAGAAGGGACTGGCCTGGGGTGGGAGAAGCATTTCCATCCAGCTTTTCTCCCAGCAGACCTGGATCGAGTTAGCGAGCAAGCGAGCGGCAGAGTTGATGTGTTGGATGACCTCCCACTCCAGACTGGGGTAGCCGCCAGCTCACCCCGTGAGTGACCATGGGGGCTCAGAGCAGTCGGTGGGGCAGGGGGCACCCGTTGTCCCCCATGGCCGGAGTCCCTACAAGGAGAGGAAGAGGAGGAGGCAGAGCTGGGTACGTAGAAGTTTTATCCTCCTCCCCGCCTGCTGGACTCTGGCTCCAGAGAGGGTGCTGGTGGCTCTGCAGGATGAGGGCCGGGAGCGCGGTGAGTGCATGGCATGGGTCAAGGCGGCTGTCTCCAAAGGTGGGTGCTGGCAGTGGCAGCCCCAGGGCTTGCCCACACCACTGGGATGGGCAGAGCCACTTGCCAGGCCCCTTCCAGCAGTAGGGATGGCAGGATGCAGCCAGCTGGGCACCTCATCGTCTGTCACACAAGGGCTCACAGCACTGGAACACACTGAGGGTGACAGTGGGTAGAGTCCTGTCGGGGGATGCAGTGCCCTTTGCTCCCTGGGCATCACCTGTGCCCGTGCCCAGCCCTAGGGCTGGCTGTGTCCCTCCTCTTTCTCTCCAGGCTTGGGCTGGGACAGGGAACATCCCCAGGGACTCCACAGAAGGAAGGTGCCCAGTGGACAGAAGTGCTGGGGGATCCAGTGGCCGTGCGGGGGGGAGATACTGGTGCCACACCTTGCACCCTGGTGTCCCCAGTGATGGGTTTGTAAATGAAACAAACTACTGGTGGCAGTCCAGGGTCTGCTTTGGCTCTCTCGTGCAGCAGTTTTGGGGTGTGTTCAGTTTTCCTGAGCCAGACGAAGCTCTGGGTGGCTGGGGGTGTGGGTGCAGGTTGTTGGGGTGATCAGGGCCAGGGTCCCTCTGTTCCCTGGACCCAACCCGCTGTGTGGGCAGCTTGTCCTTTGCTGGTGGTACAGTCGCTGTCAGAGGACCCTGGCACTCAGCCCACCCTGTATTTTCCCTCCCCTGAGAAGTTGGGAGGGCCCAGAGCTGTGGTCCTGAGCCTAGAGAAGAGGTTGGGTGTGTCACGGCCATAGCTGGGCACCGTGATGCTGACTTCCAGGGGCTTTGATGCATGGGGTTGGCAAACTGGTGCCTCCCCCCACATGCCCACCCCTTGCACGGCTCCAGCGTCTGCCAAGAGTTCTGAACGCTTGGTGGGGCAAGGCTGCCAGCTCCTCCAGTCCTGGGCACACCAGGAGCAGAGAGGGCAGTGCTGGCCATGCCCTGTGCCAGGGAGGACAGGTCTGTCCCGTGGACAGTGCTGGCAAAGCCCTGTCCCAGGAAGGAGAGGTCAGTCCGGGATGCCCTGTCCCGGGGAGGGTGGATTAGTCTGCAGGGCAGCTCCAGGGACACAGAGCAAGGAAATCTGTTGCAGCACTGGAAGAATCCCAGGAATGCAGAACCTGGAGGGGACACGAGGTGGCACGGCAGTTTCAGCCCAGGTTTTTCAGATGCTGCAGACACATTCGCTGCCAGCGCCTCGCAGGGCAGCTCGGAGGTGTGGGAGGGCAGGATGGGGCTGCCCTGTTCCTGCTCCCCTGGCTTTGGCTCAGCCTCCAGCTGTTATTCTCCAATGAGCTCATCTACTTTGTGTTTTAACGTGATCTCTTGGCCAGGAAACCATCAACTCTTCCACTTAGCGAGTGTTTATGGCTTCTTCAGAGAAGCTGCTTTCTCTGCCAGGAGAGGGGCTACTTGGGAAACAGAACTGAGCTGCTCCCAGTGCTCAGGACTAATTGGAGCTGCTGGAATGGGCTTTTCCCTGCTCCACGCACACAGAGGGTGGCTAGAGCACATTGGGTGCACTGAGCTGCTTGGACCTTCACAGAATCACAAGAATGACCTGAGTTGGAAGGGACATCGAGTCCAACTCCTGTCCCTGCACAGGACAACCCCAACATTCACACCGTGGGGCTGAGGGCCTTGGCCAAATGCTTCTGGAATATTGTCAGGCTGTGACTCGTTCCCTGGGGAGCTGTTCCAGGGCTCCACCACACTCTTGGGAAAGAACCTTCTCCTGATGTCCAACACAACCCTCCCCTGCCACATCTTTTCCTGCCATTCCCTCGGGTCCTGTCATTGGTCACCACAGAGAAGAGCTCAGTGCCTGCTCCTCCCTGGGGAGGAAGCAGTGAAGTGCTGTGAGGTCTCCCCTCAGTCTCTTCTTCTCCAGGCTGAACAGACCAAGGGACTTCAGCTGCTTCTCACAAGGCTTCCCCTCTAAACCCTTCCCCAGCTCCGTGCCCTCCTCTGGACACTCTCCAGCAGCTTTAGATCCTTTCCATCCTGTGGCCCCAGAACTGCCCCCAGCGCTCAAGGTGGGGCCTCCCCAGTGCAGAGCAGAGCAGGACAATCCCCTCCTCTCCTGGCTGACGATGCCGTGCTGGATGCAGCCCAGGGCACGGTTGCCCTCTTGGCTGCCAGGGCACTGCTGGCTCACGGTCAAACCTTCACAGGCCCTGTCGTGGTGCACTGCGTGCTGCGGGTGGGAAGGAGCACTCAGGAGCCGCTTGGCAGCGTGCAGGGAGCTGGCGTGGGCTGCGAGAAGCACGCAGTTGGGAAAGCGTGGGTGAGCTGCACACACCCACGGGGCTCGGAGGAGGACGCAGGGGCTACAGCTTCACTGCAAAAGATAACAAGTAGTGATGAACAGCTTGCTCGGCTCCCCAGGCCACGGTACAGGGAAGAGGCTGTGCTGTGGAATTGCAGACCCCACAATGTTTGAAAAGGTGCCGCTGCAGCTGGGCTCGACACCGCATGCCTGGGCTTGGCTGGGGGCTTGGGGGAAGGGGAGGAAATATTTCCTTAATGGCATTTCTGCACCCCACCCCTTCGTCTTCCCGGAGCAGGAGCGGAGGCCGGGGCAAGGTGGGAGCACAGCTGTGCTGCCCACAGCTCCTGCCCCAGCCCCGTTGCTGTCCCTGCGAGCTGAGGCGCCGGCACGGGGGGCACAGCGTGGGGCTGGGGGTGCCCCCACGGGGCCCCCACCTCGCTGCAGGCTGTCACACCCACCTGCTCCCACATCAGTCACACAAAGTGCTCCTTGCGCCAAGTACTGATCCAATTTGTGGCTGTTTCCATAACAACCTCCCAGCACTTTCTGGTCCTTTCTGTCGCTACGCAGATGCTGAGCCTCGGTGCACAAGGGATGCTCTGGCCTGGGACAGAGCAGCTGGGCTGAGCCATCACCCAGCACCTCTGGCTCCAGGGTGCAAGGGGCTGCTCACGTGCTGGAGGCCAGGGCATACTGAGCAAGTTTTCCCCGGCCTGGGAGTGGGTTTTTGTCCATCAGCAGGATGTGGTGAGGTTTGGGCTTGGGGAAGAAGGAGCCCAAGGGCAATAGTTGATCCAGGTGTGTGGCCCTTTCGTGGGGGTTTCCTGAGCTCAGCACTGCTCAGGATGCTCTGTGCCAGGGATGCTGGCCAGACCCCCCTGTTTCTCCTACCTGAGACCCCCCGTTTCTCCTGCCAGAGACCCCATCACCCACAGGCCTGGCTCCTGCAGTCTCCCATGGTTCTCATATAGGCTTTCTCCACAGTGCCTGCCTCAAGAGCTCAACTGGGGCTGCCCACTCCAGTCACCCCCAGAAACCCCTACCCAACCCCAGAACCCTTCATCCATTCCCATCACCCCTAGTATCCCCCACCCATTCCAGTACCACCCACCCCCATCCACTCCTATTCCTGTGGGGTTGCCCAACCCCAGGATGCCCCACCCATCCCCATCACCCCCAGGAGCCCCCACCCAACCCCAGTACCCCCACACACACTCCCAAGACCCATCACTCGCAGGAACTTCCACCCACCTCCACCTCCAACACCCTGAGGAGCTGCCCAGCCCCAAGACCCTGCATCCACCCCCAGCCCCATCACCCCGAGGACCCCCCACCCACCCCCAGCCCCATCACCTCCAGGATGCCCCATCCACTTCCAGCCTCATCACCCCCAGGATCCCCAATCCATTCCCAGCCCCATCACCTCGAAGACAGCCCGCCAGCTCCCAGGACCCATCACTCCCAGGAACCTCCACCCATGCCCAGCCCCCCAAGATCCCCACCTACCTCCAGTGCCCCATCACCCTTAGGGGCAGCCCAGTATCAGGACTCTCCACTCACGCCACCTTCATCACCCTGAGGAACTGCCCAACCCCAGGATCTCCCATTCACCCCCAGCCCCATTACCCCCAGGAATCCCATCCACCCACAGCCTCATCACACCCAGGACCCCCCACCCAACCCCATCCCATCACCCCAGTATCCCCCATCCAATTTCAGCCTCATCACCCCCAGGACCATCCAACTAATCCCATCTCTATTGTGCCAGTACTCATTCATCCCCAGCCCCATGACTCCCAGGATCCCCTACCCACCCCCTTCCCCATCACCCCCAGGACTCCCCACCCACCCCAGTAGTCTCAGGACCTCCCACTCAACCCCAGTACTTCTGATCATTCCTGGCCACATGACCTCCAAGTACCCCCACCCACTCCCATCCCCCCCCAGGATCCCTCACCCGCCTCCAGGACAGCCCACTCAACCCCATCCCCATCACTCCCAGTACCCTCCCCCTTATAGCAGGCCCCCCCACTCACTCCCAGTGCCCTCACCCCCAGTACCCCTCACCCAACCCTGCTACCCCCCCATCCAATCCCATCCCCATCAACCCCAGGACTCCACATCCCACACACATCCCCATCCCCCCCCAGGATCCCCTACCCACCCCCATACCCATCACCTGGAGAGGCCACCCAACACCAGCACCCCCACCCATCCCCAGTACCCCCCACCCTCCACTGAAACCCAGGACACCTCCACTCACCCCCAACCCCATCACCCCCAGGACCCCCACCCACCTCGACCTCCAGCCCCCCCCCCTTCTCATACCCAGGACACCTCCCGCAGCCTCCCAGGACACCGCACTCACCTCCACTCCCATCACCCCCCCCCCCCCCAGGGCTGCCCATCCCCGCCGCCCCCGGCCCCATCTCGGCGGGGCGCGGGGCGCTGCGGTGCCGGTGGCGGCTCCTCCCCCCGCGGGGCTGGGGGCAGGCCCGGTGGCGGCGGGGGAGCGGCGCGGAGCGGCGGCAGCGGCCCGGCATGGGCAACGCGCAGCGCAAGGGGCCGCGCGCCCCGCGCCGGGGCAGGATGCGCGCAGCAACAGGTACCGCGGCCCCGCCCGCCGGCCCCGAGCTGGCCCTGCTCTCCCCGGGCTTTCCCCGCTGTCCTCGGGCTGGCCCCGCCGCCCCCACCCCCCGGCTCCAGCAGCACGGGAGGGGGATGCTCAGGCTCTCCCCGTTGACCCCCAGCTGCAGCAGCCGGGGAGGGGGATACTCGGGCTGGCCCCCACCCCCGGGCTGTCCTCCGGATGGCCCCCCCACCCCCGCTTCCAGCAGCAGCAGGGGAGGGGGGATGCTCGGGCTGTCCCCGCTGCCCCCACCCCCAGGGTGCAGCAGCAGGGGAGGGGGATGCTCAGGCTCTCCCCGTTGACCCCCACTCCCTGTTCCAGCAGCAGGGGAGGGGGATGCTCGGGCTGTCCCCGCTGCCCCCAACCCCTGGGTGCAGCAGCAGGGGAGGGAGATGCTCAGGCTCTCCCCGTTGACCTCGAGCTGCAGCAGCAGGGGAGGGGGATACTCAGGCTGGCCCGCACCCCCGGGCTGTCCTCCGGATGGCCCCCCCCACCCCCGCTTCCAGCAGCAGCAGGGGAGGGGGTTCTCAGATTCTGCCCCCGCTGTCCCCACCACCCCCGGTTCCAGCAGCAGGGGAGGGGGGATGCTCGGGCTGTCCCCGCTGCCCCCCACCCCCCGGGTGCAGCAGCAGAGGAGAGTGATGCTGAGCTCCTGTCCCCGCTGCGCCCCTCAGCGCCCCCGGGCTGTCCCCGTCTCCCCCCACCCCCGGCCGCAGCAGCAGGGGAGGGGATACTCGCCCCTGCCCCCGGGCTGCTCCCGCTGACCTCCACCCGCGATTCTAACGGCAGCAGGGAAGGGCGATGCTCGGCCTCTGCCCCAGAGCTGTCCCCACTGTCCCTGCTACCCCCGGGCTGCCCCCACAGCCCTCCATCCCCAGTTGCAGCAGCAGGAGAGGGGGATGCTCGGTCTCTGCCCCCCGGGCTCTCCCTGCTGACCCCCGCCCTGGTTCCAGTAGCAGTAGAGGAGGGGGACACTCAGCCTCTGCCGCCCCTTCATCACCCCGTCCAGGCTACTCAGCCCCGACCCGCCTCCCCCCCCTCCTTCTCCCTCGAGGCTACCCAACCACTTTGGGTCGCTTGGAGGACACGGAGGAGAGGTCACCTCCAGCTGAGGCTCGGCCTTGCTCGCCGGGACAGTGAGGGAGGGAGCTGGTGGTGGGGACATCCAGCGTCCGACAGTGTGTGGAGCAGGTGCTGACCCACAGCCCACGATGCAAGGAGGCAGCCCCGGGCAGCAGGGAGTGAGCAGCAGCTGTAGGGAGCCAGCACTTGGTAGCAGGGATACGGCCCTGCGTAGTGGGGAGGCAGTTCCAACCATGGGGAGCCAGCTTCAATGAGGTGGACACAGCTCCAATGATGGGGAGCCAGCTCCGAGAAGCAGGGAGCCAGCCCTGAGAAGCAGGTAGCGAGCTCCCACCATGGGAAGCCAGCCCTGGGGAGTGGGGACCCAGCTCCAACGATGGGGAGCCGACACTGGGAAGCAAGGATCCAGCTCCGAGCAGGGGGGCCCAGCCCTGGACAGTGGGGACGCAGCTCCAACGATGGGGAGCCAGCTCCGAGCAGTGGGAAGGCAGCTCCAAGCCGTGGAGACCCAGCTCCAGGCAGCGGGGACCCAACTCCAATGATGGGGACCCAGCTCCGAGCAGTGGGCAGCACGGAGCCCTCACTTGGCCCTAGAGCTGGGTCCTGCCCAGGCAGGGAGCTCGTGCCTGCGTAGCCCCCCATGCCCCCAGCCTCCTTCTCCCACCAATAGCGAAGGTGGTGGGTGTCTCTGAGGGACCTCACCCCACACATTATCTAAGGAAGGCAGAAACCCCTGCACATCTGCAGTGGGCATTTAGGGAGCAAGAGAGCAGGGAGCTCGCTCCTGGCTGGGAATAGGGGAGCAGAGGGCTGGGAGCAGGGGAGCTCTGTGCAGGTGCCTTCTGAAAAGGCTGGGTTAAACAAGCAGGACCTGTCCAGTCACTCCCGTGTCCCCACCTGCCTGGCCCAGGCAGTTCAGCAATCCTTTCCAGATACCAGGGACCCAACCCAGCTCCTGGAAATACCAATACACCTGGGATGCTGGGGTCTGCCTTGGCCCCTGGCTCAGGAGGCTGAGGGCTGTTTGCCTGCGTGCTCTGTGTGCCCTTTGCCTGGCTGCTGGCTGGAGAGCCAGGACGTGGCAGTGCAGGCTGGGAGCTGCCAGCACAAGAGACCTCAGGAAAATTGCCTCGAAGCTGCAAGGAAGTGGGGAATGATTTTCACAGCCCAAGTGACTGTCATAGCTTAATAATTAGTGGGCAGAGGGGGTGGAAGTACAGCCTGTCTCTGCCTGATTTTGCAGCCGCCGCTGTGGCGATTGTTGCGAGGGACTGAAACAGGGCAAAAGAGGTTTGGGTTGCACGGGGAGATCAGGATGGACCCTGATCTGGTGGGTCCTGAGGGACGAAGGATGTTGTGGTGGCCAGTACCAAGCGTATTGGAGAAGAGCAGGAACTCAGCTCTTCTCTGTGGTGACCAGTAACGGGACCCAAGGGAATGGCAGGAAGATGTGCCACAGGAGGGTTGGGTTGGACATCAGGAGAAGGTTCTTCCCCCAGAGGGTGGTGGAGCACTGGAACAGCTCCCCAGGGAAGCAATCACAGCCTGACAATATTCCAGAAGCCTTTGAACAATGCCCTCAGCCCCACGGTGTGAATGTTGGGGTTGTCCTGTGCAGGGACAGAAATTGAACTCGATGGTCCTTGTGGGTCCCTTCCAACTCAGGACATTCTGTGATTCTGTGGCTCCCATCTCGGTGGGCAGTGGCTCAGAGGGGACCCTGGGATACTGCCCTGCTCCCTGCCTGCCTCTCCCACCCTGGCGATTGTGCTGTTGTGTCTTGGGGGGGGACAGGAGCTAATCATTTGTGCATCATCAGAGGGATTCTTGGGAGCTGCAAATCACCTTCCCAGCACTGCCGGGAAGGGTCCAAGGGACTCTGCCTGTGTGCTGAAGCTGGTTCATCTCTGTCCTCAGGCGCAGGCCACGTCTCCCTGCCAGCCTGGATATCTCCAGCAGATCTTCCTCCCGGTGCCTGGCCTCCCCTGGGGTCACAACAGAGCTGCTGGGAGCAGGGAGGAATGGCCCTGGAGAGCTCAAAACTCACCTTGGGCCTGAAGCTGGGGCAAAGACTTTGATGCTCCCAGGTCTGCTGGTACCTCAATGACATGAGCATTCCTGAGCAGCTACACACAGGCTTCCTTGCAGAGTCCAGGCTGGAGCTTATCTGTGGAGGGGAGGGAGCTGAAACTTGATAAGAAGCAGCCCTGTGGTGGGTCTGAGTTGCTGGCAGGGTGGGACGCATGCCGGCTGGAAGAGGAGGGCAGGGATTCACCGTACCAGGAGGTACCTTAGCTCTTCACAGGCAGGATCACTCTTCTGCCCTGTGCACAGGGCAGTACACAGAGCATCAAAATCCAGCTTTGTTCATGTTCCTATGGGCAGGGCAAGGCTGTCTGAATTTGGGAGATGCAAACCTTAGCTCTGCCTGCTTGGTCAATACATCTTTGATGCTCTAACACCGGTGGGAGCTCGCATCCCCCTGCACCCCTTCCTTGCAGAGTTAAGCAGGGTGCCCCTGAGCCCAGGGGGATTGTTAGTGAGCACGGTGGTGTTTAGAAGGGCTTCTCAGAGAAGGCAGCATGCTTATGACCTGATGGAAGTGAGGTGATGAGTTTGCAGGTTTCTATGCCCAGTGGTCTGGTGGGGCTGGAAGGCAGCTCTCGAGTTATTGTGTCTGTCCTCAGCTGGCATTATAACGGGGGACAGGTCTCCTTGTCCCTCCTGTCTGTTGGAGCCACATGCAAGTGCTACTTGTGTTGCTGGGGGGGTGGAAATGAATTCTTCTGGTATTTGCCATCCTTTACCCATCCCATCATTTGGGTCTGCAGGATCTCTGGGTGCCTAGCATGGGGGTAGGTGGTATCAGCTCCTGGCAAGGCATGTGCTCTCCATGCTGCCCCAGCAGCCCCAGAGACACTTTCTAAGTAAGCCAGGGCTTGAGGCTTGCATTCCAGTCTCTGCTGCAGACCTGGCTCCCAGGGGCCTGCAACCTCTGGGAAAACAAGGATTACAAACCGCTGGGGCACTGGGAAAGTGGTCCCCGAGGAGCCTTTGCTCACAGCTTTTAGAAGGAGCCCAAAGCAAGTGGATGCTCTGGGGGCTCTTGCAGCTTCCAAGGCAAAGTCAGGTGAATTCAGAAAGACTCCTCACTTTTTCAACTTATAAGCGTTGGGATGCTGGGGGGGAAAGGCAGTTCAGACCCAGCAGGAGGCAGCAGCAGGCTCCGGGGCACTGGTTTCCCCGTGAGGGTGCCCATGGTAGGACATGCTCCAGGCAGGACGTGCAGAATCATCATGTGCTGGTGTCCCCACAGGTGACCTGTGGCCTTCAGAAGGTGCCGGATGCTGCTCCAGCCACGGCTGGGTGATGTTTTGGCTCCAAGACTGCTCAGCTTGGTGCAGCCCAGCTTGTCCTTATCATGGTCCCGAGGACACCGTCCCCTGCAGCTGGGACAAGCCCCTCCATGCTGACCCACCACCTTTGCAGGACCCCTGTGTGAGTTGCTGGCAATGTGGGTGGACAGAGGATGGGCTGTGCAAAACCACAGCCCCTTCTCCAGCCCTCCCCCGGGAAGGAAGAGGGGCCGGGACAGGGACAATGGGCTGTGGCGCTGACTCAAACAGCCAGTTCCTGGTCGCTTCCTCTTTCCCTGGACTGGAGCTGGGGAAGGCAGTGGAAGCTCCCTTCTCCTGGCCTGTTTTTGAAGCGAGGGCTCCTGGGCGGCTGGAGCGAGCACGCTCCCACCTGCGCCCGCAGCCATGGCCAAGGCAGAGTGGCTCCTGGCACCCTGGCACCGGGCAGGTAAGGCAGTGCGGGCAGGGACAGGCACAGGGTAGTGGACAGCAAGGGTGGTGGAGCTTGCGGGTGCCCTCGCTCTGCAGGGCCATATCTGAGCTTGGTGTGACCCGTTGGACACAGGGATGTGGAGGCTCTCATTTCCAGAGGTCGTGCAATCGCCACAGGGTCAGTGCTGCCCGGCAGGGTGGGTCTTGTCCCTCTTTTCCCACACTGTGGTGTCCCCTTCCTTTTTAAATCCCTGCTGCCATTCCTCAGCCCCTTGGGGTGTCCTTGCTCTCTGACAAAGCAAGAGAAGCACAGAGATCTTCTGCCCTCACATCTCAGCACCCACTCCTCAGGCTGGGGCTGAGCCCCACTGGTACAGATCCTGCCCAGCCGTGCAGCCTCCTGGCAGCACTTGATTGCTTGTGGTGGCAGGAGTGGGGACTGTGAGGACCTCATGGTCAGCCCATGTCGCAGTTCACTGGGGTCCTCGCTGCTCTCTGTCCTTGCAGCTCTCACCATTGCTCCTGCTGTGGCTGATTTCATGTCTGGGGGCCCCTTTGTCCTGGGGCCTGGCTGCGTTCCCCTCAAGTGACTTCCTTGCATTGTCCCAGCCCCGCGGAGTGTAAAACCAGCCGGGCACAGGGGAAACGGTGCTTTCCTGGAAGCACCCCTGTTCAGCAAGGGGCTGCAGCCTCTCCAGCACAGGCAGCCTGTGCACCTAGGAGAGCAGCAAGTGATGCCCTGAGCATCCCTGTGCTGCCCCAGGCATCTCTGTGCTGCCCTGAACATCCTTGTGTTGCCACCAAGCATCCCCGTGTCACCCCAGGCATCCTTGTGCTGCCCGAGCATCTCTGTGCTGCTCTGAGCATTCCTGTGCTGCCCTGAGCATTCCTGTGCTGCCCTGAGCACTTGTGTGCTGCCCCCAATCATCCCTATACCGCTCCGAGCATCCCAGTGCTGCCCTGTGCATCCCTGTGATGCCAAACCATCCCAGCCAGGCTGGGACCTTCAGCAGGGAAAGACTAGCGGGCAGCTGGCCTCAGTTGCCCTGTGCCTGGGGGTGCCCTAGGCTGTGGTGCCGAGGTGCTGGGGCTGGCAGGTTGATGTCATGGGTTTCCTGAGACTCTTGGGAAAGGCTCTTGCCTGTTTTTTTGGCTGGGAAGCAGATGACAGCAAGGGTTGTGATACAAGGATGAAGCCAGGCTGCTAGATAGCCACGGCAGGGCAGGGAGAAGGGCTCTGAGGGGTCTAATCTTGCTGTCCATTGCTTGCTGCAAGGATCTTGGTCCAGCCAGGCAGGATGGCAAAAGCAGGGTGATGAGAGCACTCGTGGCCAAGCCCAGAGCAGTCCTGGGACTGCTGCTCCATCCTTAGGAACGGTGGCTCTGGGCCACTCAGCAGTCGGTGGTGTCAGTTTGTCCTGGCTGGCCGTGGTACCCAGCCAAGCCCCGCTGCGAGCGCAGCCACGGGCGGTTCCTGTCCCCACGGCACGAGCGGATGGTGCGTTGCGGCTCCTCCTGCGCTGGGCTTGCCAGCCAAGTCCTCCACACAGCACACACGCCTCGCCTGCCTGCCCAAACGCCCTGCCAGGGTCCTGGCACACATTGCCAGAGCCAAACGTACCCCGTGAGGCTTTTCGTCAGCCCCCACCCACTGCCTGGCCTGGGCGTCTGTGCAGCTCAAGGGCGATTGCCAAGCCAGCGGTGTCACAGCTCGTGGGGGCCCTCAGGTCCCCTGTCACCCTGCTGCCACCGTGGTGGGGCACCCTGCTGCAGGGGGCACCCCCACTCTGTCTGTGTGGGGTCACGGCTGACGCTGTCCATGTGGAGCACACGCGTCCCCTCTGCTCCTGCCCTACACAAGGCATGAGGTGAAGGTGATGGATACCTTGGGGTCCAGCTGGAGAAAGAGGGCTTTTATGTGTTTTAAAGGATCTCATCACAGGGCCAGGCAGGCAGAGCCCCCCTAACACGCTGTTAATTCTGAACCCTACTGATGGACATCTTATTCTATCAAGAGCACCAGAGGCAAAACAGTCAGTTTTTATTTTTTATAAAATGTTTATTGCTTTTTGATTTTTTTATTGATTAACTATTTTGCTTCTGGTGCTTTTGATAAAAGTCTTTCACGTAATCCAGCCCCATGAGTGCTGCCCCCCTCACAGCTGCCAAAAACACCCCTGACAGCAACTTCTGCGATACCTTCTTCCCTGTCAGTACGAAAGTCAGCTAATGGTGTGTTTAACAGGGAGGGTGAGAAGAGCTGAGAGCAGATTCAGTGTCGCAGGGTGGTTTTATTCTTCAGTGCCACATGGTCCTACTGAGTCCTGCAGGAGCACACAGACACAGGGCAGCACTGTGGTCCTGGCGTGAGCACCCCCCTAAAATGCTTCCAGTTCCTCAACCACCAGCAAGTCTGATGTCGGTAAGGTTGGCCATGCCTCACTGAGGGGTTTGAGATCATAGAATCACAGAATGGTTTGGGTCGGAAGGGACCTTAAAGCCCATCCAGTTCCAAACCCCTGCCATGGGCAGGGACACCTCCCACTGGATGAGGGGGCTCAAAGCCCCATCCAGCCTGGCTGTAACAGAGGGACGATGTCCCAGGGAGGATCCGTGTCCCAGGAAGGGTCCAGATTTGGACAGGGCACAGGACTTTGGCCATCCTGAGAACTCGTCTTGGACACGCTGCAGCCTGCGCATAGCAAGTGCTTTTGGCAAGGCGGGCAGGGCCGCATCCCAGCAGGGCAGCTGGACCGGCAGCGTTGAGTTCAGTGGGAGGGGAGCTTGGGACAGGAGGCGCTTTCTGTGGCCGCTGCCAGCTCCCACAGTTTGCTCTTTTCTCTTCCTCTCTGCTCGTCGCAGAGCAGCGTGTGCCTTGGCTCCGGACCACAGGGAATGTCATCGAGCCGCACGCGCCGGCACTGAGCAGTCGCGGTGCCGGCCGCGGGCCGGGGTGCCTGCTCGAAGCCGTCAGCATATGTTGCCGGTACTGCGGCGCGTTGGCTCCTGCCAGTGGGGTTCGGGTTGCTGTCGAGATCAGTCTCAACCTCCAAGTTTGCAGTGCTCACCCTCTGGTGTGCTGGGAGCGGCGGCGGCTGGTTTGCCACTGTGCCGATACCCGTTGCCATGGCTGCTCTGCTGATGGTGCATCGCCTGCTGCTGCCGTTACATCACTCCTGTGGTACCTCTGCATCGGCAGCAAGGGGCCGAGCGGCGCCGTCTGCATTGCTGGCGCTTCCCGCTCGCTCAGAGCGAGCCTGAGGCAGGAAAAGTTTGGTGACGAGCTCGAGCAAAGAGGCGTCATCTCACGGGAGCTTCGGCCTGCTTTGAAACCACCTGTGATGGCTCTGTCGAACATCTCCCTGTGGATTCGGGATGCCTGGGCAGTAGGTAAATAGGGATGCTGGTGTGGAGCGGGGGTGCCCTGGGGAGGTGCTCATGGAGGGCATGGATGCTGTGCTCTGTAGCTGAAGGTCCTGCAGGGATGCTCTTCTCACAGGAGAGAGTGAAGCCCAGCTCCCCTTGGAGCAAACTTCCCTTGGCTTCAGCCGCACCTCAGCGTCCCAAGCCTCGTTCGTGCTCAGAAAGACTCTGCAGGCTCTTACACGGGGAGCAGCACCCGCTGTGGCTGATGGTGGTGGCTCACAGCCCTGCCTGAGGTAGCCTGGCAGGGACCATTGCAGCAGGATGCTGCTCCTGCTTCCGTGCCCAGGCCAAGGGGCAGAGCTTGCTGCTGCCAGCCTGGAGCCCCAGGAGGGGATGGAACCCCTGGGAGACAGGGGACATGGGGCGAGCAGCCTCCGGCAGCCCTGACCTCCAGCTGCCTGTCGTTATCACCTCTGCCCACGTCTGCAAGTAGCACTGGGGCTGCTCTCTGGTCCCCTGTGCACAGGGGACTGATGCCAGCAGGGAGCTGCATGTGGGATAAGACTCCAACTTTGCCTCAGTTTCCCCCAGCAGCGAGGCTGGTCAAGCTCATGTTGAGAGTTCTGGGGGTGGGATGGAGCTGGCCCTCCAAGTCTGCTCTCCAGGATGCCCTTCACCTCCCACAGGCATTTGCTACGGGATGGGGGCCCCCGCAGAGGTATTTCATGTTTGGAGCCTGTCACTGATAAGCTTGGCAGGAGGGTCACTGACAAGGGCAGCAGGCTCTGCTCCGGCGGCAGTTCCTGCCTGCTGACGTGCCCTCCTGTCTGCTGGGGCATCCCGAGCCCTGTGGACACGTGTAATAGTCACAGCTTGCATGGACAAGGGCTTGTTTAGGAGAAGAGGAGGCTGAAGGGAGACCTCATTGCTCTCTGCAGCTCCTGGAGAGGAGATTGGAGTGAGGTGAGTGCTGGGCTCTTCTCCCAAGTATCAAGAGCTGGGATGAGAGGAAAGGGCCTCAAGTTGCACCAGGGCTGGTTTAGATTGGATATCAGGAAAAATGTCTTTACTGTAAGAGCAGTGAAGCCCAGGGCAGTAGTGGAATCTCCATCTCTGGAGGGGTTCAAAAAATGTGTGGCCTTGGCATTTGGGAACATAGTTTAGCAGGCAGAGTGGAGCTTAGAGAGCTTTTCCAACCTCTGTGATTCTATGACATCCCAAACCTGCTGTTGCACCAAACTTGCACCAAGCTGCTTCCCAATACCATCCAGCCCTCGGGAGTGCAGGCAGCAGTGCCCTTATCAGCCCCTGCCACGGGCTGGGCTGTTGCCTCCTCACACCACATCGCAGAGCTGCCATGTGATGCTGAGCTGAGAGCTACTGCCAGAGCTATGCCCAACAAACCCTCTGAGCAACTGCTCCTGAGAAGCAAAACCCAAAGCATCAGGGTGTTGTACTCACTCTTACAGGCAGGGTTGTGCAAGCACAGTGCAGCCTGCACGGGTTTGGGATACCTGGGCTGCCAGAGGAATGCTTGGCTCGTCTGCCTTTTCCCACCCCTTCTTCACCTCAGCTGATTTAGATTGGAAAGGGGAAGATTTAGATTAGACATTGAGAAGAAAATCTTCACAATAAAGCTGGGGAGGCCCTGGCCCAGGTTGCCCAGAGCAGTGGTGGCTGCCCCATCCCTGGAGGTGTTCAAGGTTTGATGGGGCTTTGAGCTCCCTCATCCAGTGGGAGATGTCCCTGCCCATGGCAGGGGGTTGGAACTGGGTGGGCTTTGAGGTCCCTTCCAACCCAAACCATTCTATGACTCTATGAACAGCACCAGAACCAGCCCTGCCAGCACCTTGGCAATGCCTGCGCCGCTGCCTGTGTCGGCTCAGGACAGCACTGACGCTCTTGCATTCACAAATGAGCATGTGAGGGTGAAACGGGCAGGGAACCCCCAGCTGCCCTCCACTGTCCTTCCTCATTTGCCCGGCCGTGGCTGGCCATGTTGCCCTCTTGTCCCTGCCTGTGGCTGCCGTGGGCCGGGCAGGGTGCTGGGCCCGGGCAGGGCAGGGTGCTGGGCCCCCTCTCAAGCTTCCGCTTCACCCCAGGGCGGCCCCGGGTTTCGGTGCTGTGGTTTACACACGTGGTTGGAGCTCGCGGGGTGGGTGCCCCGGCAGCGGGGCCGAGGCTGTGGAGGTAAGGTCCCATTCTGCAGCTCCGTGGAGGGGACGAGGGTCACCCCGGCAGGATGCTGGTGCTGGGCAGCTCGGGGATGTGTGGGGGGCAGCAAGGGGGGTTGCGCTTTGGGGCTGTGCACTTGGGGAAGAGCAGCTGGAAAGCTGCTCAGGGGAAGAGGACCTCAGGCTGACGGCAGCTCAACATGAGCCAGCAGTGGCCCAGGTGGCCAAGAAAGCCAACAGCATCTTGGTTTGGCTTGGATCAGGCATGGTGTGGCCAGCAAGACCACGGAAGGGATAGTCCCCCTGCACTTGGGACTGGTGAGGCTGCACCTCAAATCCTGGGGTCAGTTTTGGGCCCTTTGGTACTAGAAGGACACTGAGGGGCTGGAGAACATCCAGAGAAGGGAACAGAGATGGGGAAGGGGCTGGAGCCCAGGGGTTGTGGGGGCAGCTGAGGGCCCTGGGGCTGTTTAGTCTGGAGAAGAGGAGGCTGAGGGGAGACCTCATCACTGTCTGCAGCTCCTGGAAAGGAGGTTGAAGCAAGGTGGGGGTCAGGCTCCACTCCCAAGGAACAAGGGATGGGATGAGAGGAAATGGCCTCAAGTTGCACCAGGGGAGGTTTAGATTGGATATTAGGAAAGATTTCTTTCCTGAAAGAGTGGTGAAGCCCTGGCAGAGGCTGCCCAGGGCAGTGGTGGAGTCCCCATCCCTGGAGGGGTTCAATAACCATGTGGGGTTTAAAAACTGTGTGGCCATGGCACTTGGGGACAGGGTTTAGCAGGCATGGTGGGGCTGGGCTGATGGTTGGACTGGATGAACTTAGAAGGTTTTTCCAACCTTAATGATTCTATGAGTCTGTGAAGTTGCTGCAGGGTCTGCAGAGGCAGGTGGGGGTGGCTCCCAGGGGATGCGTAGGGTGAAGACAAGGAGCATTGGCACTCGGTGTGGCCAAAGGCTGGCTCTGTGTGAGCCAGGCAGAGGGGTGCAGTGGGCCAGGATGTGGGGTGTGCTCAGAAATGAAGGTGCAGCAGTGGAGCCCCACCTCACCAAAGAGAGCACGTTGCAGGGTTGGAGTCCGCAGAGGTGAATGCATGGCCCCTGGCCTCCCTGTGCCCCTGCCTCCCTTCCTGCAGCCCTGTAGCTAAGGATTTGCCAGAGATGTCCCAACCCCATGCCCAGCCACACTCCTGGCTCCCATCCCTATGGGACAACCAGGTGCACGTGGTGAGCCGGAGGCCAGGTCCCTGATCCCTCTAGGCATTGCCACCTGGGAGGCCAGAGGAGAAAAAGCCACATCCCTGGGTGAGAAAAGGGGGCTGCATTCACCCACAGCAGGGGAGACTTCATCCCCAGCTGGTGGCACTGCCCTCTGGCATGGGGCTCTGCAGCCAGGCGAAGCCTCAGCGTGGTTTACACACACACGCACACCCCGACACCTCTTGGTTGATATGGAAACGAGTCAAATTATTTAAAGGAGGCAAAAAAAAGAAAAGGAAAAAAAAAAGCCTGGTGTTAAGGCACGTTGTTATGGTAACACAAATTATAAAAGTAACTAGGCTAGGGACGTGGCACCTTGCTTTCGGGTGCTGGGCATTGTGCAGGCTCTGCTGCTCCATCAGCTGGAGCAGAGAGGAAGGTTGGGCAGGATGGGACTGCGGTGGTGCTGGGATGTGGTGCAGGGTGAGCACAGGAAGAGGGGGACGTGGCTTTTTCTGAAGAGCCCAGCCCTAATTTGGGGCCGTTAAACTTTACCCAGGCAAGTGGAGTTGCTGTCAGTGCCTCAGCTGGGGTCTGGCATGAAGCAGGGCAGCTGCGTTTTGGCAGCCAGGGCGGTGGCTTTCTCGCTGGGGACATCACATCTGCGGGTGGCAGAGGGGAAGTGTTTGTCACACAGGAACAGGAGTGCCACAAGCCACGGGGATGGGGACAGGCACGCAGGCAGAGCGTGCCCACACCATCAGAAAGCCCTCAACCCCACAGCACCCTATGCTTGCTGCTCTGCCCTGTGAAATGTGAGCCTAACCTGGGATGTGCCTCCCCTCGGCCACGCAGATGAAGCAGTGCTGGGTACTGAGCAGGAGCGTCCCAGACAGAGTGAAGGCATCAGAACCTGGTCCCCAGGGGTGACACCCAGCCCATGGGGTGACACCAGGCACAGGACCTCACACAGCACCCGGTGCCAACAGCAGCCATCCCTCTGCCCACACCAGGGACAGCTGGAGAAGGATGAGGTGGATGATTCCAGTACAGAAAGGGGCTCCAGGAAAGCTCCAGGAAAGCTAGGGAATAGGACAAGGCAGAATGGTTTTAAGCTGAAAGAGGGGAGACTGATCTTGGGGAGAAATGTTTTCCTGCGAGGGTGGGGAGGCCCTGGCCCAGATTTTCCAGAGCAGTGGTGGCTGCCCCATCCCTGGAGGTGTTCAAGGCCAGGTTGGATGGGGCTTTGAGCCCCCTGATCCAGTGGGAGGCTTGGATGCACTCAGCACCGTGCTGGCACAGGCACTCCCTTGGTCCCAGTGCAAAACCACGCTGGGTAGGAAACCCACATGGGCTCTGGATCGGTGTGGGGCTGCAGGGCTTGCCATGGCAAAGCTGGTGTGCTGGAGCACCGCTCAGTTCCCAGTACAGCCAGCTCCAAATCCTTCTCCCAGGGACTTTTCCACCTGTATGGGGTTTTCAGAGAGTCTGGGCAAGTGCCTGGCCCATCCCTGCAGGTTTCCTTTCCTGGAGATCTTTTCGGGGCCTCTGCTGCTGAGGAGGGGTCTGTCAATCTCACCGAGCAGGCTGAAACCAGTGTGCTGAAGGGCGTTATGTCCCTTTTGCTCTCTCCTTTTTGCATGCAACTTCTGCTTCTTCTGCAGGCAGGAGGTTGTTTCACCAGAGGGTGCAATGTTTCCTGCACCCAGGAGCAGCTGGGCAGTCACCCAGGGCAACAGGGCTTGCTTCCTTCCCCAGTTTCACCCTGCTCCCTTCCTCGTTTATTCTGGCAGCCCTCAGGGATCGTATCCAGCCCCTGGAGCAGCAGTGGTGGTGATGGGGTGTGGTCCCTCCCTTCAGCAGCTTGCCCGGGTGGCTTTGCTGGGGCAGGACACAGCCCATCCCAGTCCCCACGTTCCTGGAGAGACCTAGGACAGGATGAACGTGCTGGGCTGGTGTGGTGTCCACTGGCTTACAGGGAACCTGCCTGCCCAGCTCCCTCTCACTCTGCTCCCTCCCACTCACAGCCACCTCTAACCTGGACCTGGAGAGCAAGAAAGCCACTCACGCCAAGCTGTCATGGCAGCAGCCGGTGAACGTCTTCCTGGCGGCTGGGCGCCCGCCTGGCATGGAGCAGCTACACCAGGAGGCCCAGCTCAACCTCCAGAGCTTGCTGCAAGGTAGTGGGGCAACAGGGGCCAGCGGTGGGCTCGGTGAGGGTGGTGGTCCTGGAAAGCTGGGGAGGAGTTATTTATCAAGGAGTACAGGGATAGGATGAGTGGAACAGTTTTCAGCTGCAAGAGGGGAGATTGAAATGGGATCTTAAATAAGAAATGTTTTGCTGTGAGGGTGGGGAGGCCCTGGCCCAGGTTGCCCAGAGCAGTGGTAGCTGCCCCATCCCTGGAGGTGTTCAAGGCCAGGCTGGATGGGGCTTTGATCCCCCTGATCCAATGGGAGGTGTCCCTGCCGTGGCAGGGTTGGAACTGGATGGGCTTTGAGGTCCCTCCCAACCCAAACCATGCTATGATTCTATGATGAGTCCTAACAGCGAGGTGGTCTCCACATGCTTGTGTTGGAGCAGCTCCTCAGATATCGCCAAGCCAAGAAGTTTGGTCCCCAGCAGGTCCCAGCCTCCCGCAGCCCCTCTCTGATCTCTGCTCCCAAGTCCCTGCTGTGAGCAGCAAAGCATCAGGAGCCAAAACCAGCAGCTGGGCACCCGCCAGCCCCACCGCAGCACAGTTCTGCCCACAAGGGCCTTGGAGACCCTGCTACTGGATCAGTGCGGCCGTTGATTTTGTTTCCTTCCAATTTCTTAACGAAGCCGTCACGCGGCCTCAGCAGCCCGACCTTCCCCCAGCTTGTAATCTCATTAAGTCAGCCCGAGCAGACCTGGTTTCCGCCAGGCCATAACGACTGGCATTAATTAGCTCAACAATTACAGGATGAGGAGACACTGAATTCTCTCCTGGCTGTCCCCAGCGGGGCTCTGCTTCCCTGCAGAACCCACTGTGCCCTTGGAAGGAGCAGCGCTGGCTGCCTCAACTGCTCCCCAGCCCTGGAATTCCTCTTTGGGGTCTTCCTTTCCCTCCTCCTGAGCTGCCTGTGTTGAATAACACAGCAAGCCAGCCCGGGGACAGCCAGCTGGGGACAGCCAGCTGGGGACAGCCAGCCCGGGGACAGCCACACACGCCTTCGTGTTCTCCTGCCCCAGAGGCAAAGCTTTTGCCCCCGAGCAGGGTCCCAGACGCCGTTTCTCTTGCAGAGGAGTATGAAGAGCAGTACGCCGAGAGCAGGGTCACCGGGCAGACCTTCCGCGCTGCAGGTCAGCCGCCCCCCGACACCCCCCCAGAGCCGTCGCCCCGGCCCCCCCCCGCCAAACGCCTCGAGTTCGTGCTGATGGTGAGTGCTGGGGTGGCAGAGCAGGGCGGCACAGCCCTAGCATCGCCTGCAGGAGAGGGGTTGGTGTGGCTGGGCAGGCAGCAGGGCCAGGGGGTGCTATCTGTGTCCCACCCTTGTCCCTTTGGTGGGTGACATCTCTTTCCCTCCACAGCCCCCGAGCCGGCAAGCGACAGAAGAGGACATCACCAGCACAACCACACTCAGCACTCAGCCACCCGACGCCTCCCTCAGCCTCCCCACCAGCCCAGACAAGCAGCAAGCTTTGTCCAGAGCCTTCCCCCTGCCCACCGTGGAGGAGAAGCAGTGGCACCAGTCCTGCTCCATCCAAACCAACATCGTCCCCATCAATGTGTCGGGTAGGGCAGCACCCCTGTGCCAAAGCAGGGGCGGATGTGCAAGAGGCAGCCCCAGCACCGAGCGGGCACCGAGGGGGAGGATGCAGGGTGCAGGCAGGGATGCACCCCAGAATCTGGCTGGGGCAGGGTGGTGGGAGGGGGCTGGGGCTGCGACCCTGTGCTCCCACGGGCCAGGTGGGTGCTGAGGGCAGAGCAGGGAGCAGCAAGGCCACGCTGGCATCCGTCATTCCCGGCCATCTCTCTTGCCATCCGCAACTTTGTGTGTCCAATCCACTGGTCAGGCCACCCTCCGGTCTCGTTTTTGCCATGCCATGCCATGCCAGTCGGTCCTGTGGTCACCTTGGCTCTCAGCACACTCCATGCCACCAGCCTGTCTCACCTCTCTGTCCATCCATCCGTCCGTCCATCCTCACAGGGCTGCAGCTCCTACCTGATCTTTGCAGGTTGGAGCCTGGGGCTGCCAGCTAAGCAAGGTGCACCTTCTCAATAGATGCAAGGCAAAAGATGTGTTTCTGCCCTTTCCTCCACGATGGAGAGACGTGCCAAGATCTATGTCAGTCCTTCTCCCTGCCCCGCTGTTCCTCGTGTCCGTGTCCTTGTGGCCCTGCTGGCCTCATTAATGGTGAAGGGTCCAGCTTCACCAGTGCAGAGCGGGACCAGTCTCCACAGCTTTCCATGCATCCCACCTCCATCTGCAACATCTCCATGCATCCCACTGGCCAACAGTGCCTCCGTCTCCCATGCTGTTGTCCCAGCGTGGCTCACCACCCTCCTGCCACCTCATGCTCCTGCCCGCAGTTGCCATACCAAGCCAGGGGATGCCCGAGGGACACCTGGCGATGGAGCGGGCCAAGCCCCTGCCCTGGCAGCCCCTCCTGGCACCACCACATACAGCATGTTTGTTTTGGCTACAGGGCAGCACTTTGCTAGGCACGCGAGTGCTCGTCACTCCCTGTTTAACACAGAGACTGCGATGAACCCTAAGTCCACCCTGCGGCGTAGACGGACCATTATCGGATTCCCTAACCTGTCCCTGCGAGACCAAGGTGACGGCAAGAACCGCGAAGCCACTTTTGTGCCCCAGCAGCACCTGGGCAGGGCTGGCACCCACTGGAGCCGCCCTGACAGTGGGCAGAGCCACCCTGGGGGCTGGCAGCCAGCCTGGGCACGGATGGGCTGCTTGGGGACACGCTGGCCTTGGGGAGGCAAAGGCCACCGTACTGGATCAGCTCCCTCCTGGGGCACCGAGGTGCTGGGCACGCTGGTGATGCTGGGCTGGCATGGCATCAGGGACAGTCCCTTCACCCCACATCAGGGTCCTGCACACTTACAGGGCTTGCCCAGCCCTCTCGTTCAGGGTGCTGGGGCTGCGAGGCACGCATCCTGCCTGGGTCCTTGATGTGGCTGGCGAGCTGGCCTGTGCCAGTGTGACGAGGGTGCTTGCACGGCCAAGGGTGCCTGCAGCACCCCAGACGTGGCCACCAACCACTGTTGGACCCCACTGGGACAGTGGCCATCCTAGCTTGGGGACTGTGTCACGCCGTCCTCAATGGAAGGTGTAGAGAAACCAGAGACAGGAAGGGACAGGAGAAGGAGAAGCCATGGGGAATTGTCACTGGTTAGGAGGAAGGTTTTTCCCGATGACAGTGGTCAGATCTCCAAAATGTTGTCACAGCTGCTGCCTTGGAGATGGTCAGACCTCAGCCCACTCCAGCCGTGAGCACCTTGGTCTGCTGGATGTGCTTGGAGCAAGCTCCTCAGATCCTTCCTCTTCCAAGCTGTTCTGAGATGAGGTGGCACTGTGAGCCATCACATCCTTTCCCGGCCTGGGCTCTACTCTTCTTGGCCCCCAGCTGTGTCCTGAGATTCCTGCCATGGCTGCTGACTTGTCCATGGCACATCCCAGCCAAGAGGTCTCAGGCTTGAGGGTTAACAGAGGCCAGGGACTGTCTCCACTTGAGTTATGGCCATGCCAACACAGAGGGTGGGCGAGCATCTCTAAGAGGGTGTCAGCCCATCCCCTCCAGTCCACCTGGGCTTGTTTCATACGTGGGCAGAGATGCAGCACCAGAGATTGGCCGTGGGTGGCCTTGCCTGGGGCAGGACCGTGCCACCAACTTGCTGGCAGATAGAGAAGTGAGGTGATGCTCACCCGGGCTGTGTCTCTCCCCACAGGCAGTGCCAATGGACCCACATTGAACACGCGCGTGCCCATCGCAGAGTCCCTCTCCTGCAGCTTCGTGCCTGAGGCCTCAAGCCCAGGGAAGGCGCCCCAGGAGATCAGCCCCCGCCAGCCCCTCTCTGCCCCGCTGAGGAAGACCTTCAGCGACCTCGGGGCCCGCTGCTGCCAGCCACCCACTGCCATGGACCACGCGGCCACCCCCTGCGCCAGTGCCTGCAACGGGCCACAGGGCACTCCTTTGCCCCCGCCCTGGAGCACCCTGGGCTATGTGAGCCCCCCCAGACCCACCACTGGCCAGGGAAAGGTGCCCCCCTGCACCTCACCAAGTGGTTCCAGCCCATCACCCAGCCCAGGCTTGCCCGCCGCCACCTCCTTCTTCATTGCCATGGAGGAGCACGTGGGCAGCAACGGGCCCGGCTCCTTCTCCAGCACGGTGCCCGAGTCCCCCTCCACCTCCAGGAGCAGCCAGAGGTGCGATGGCCAGGAAGCCAAGATGAACTTCTTGCCAGGAAGCCAAGAGGAGGCAGCGGTGGAGCCGGTGCGGCTGGAGGTGGAGCGGCCAGGGTGCCGGTTTCGCGAGCGGTCGCTGTCGGTGCCCACCGACTCGGGCTCCCTCTGCTCCGTGGACATCTCATGCGCCGAGACACGGAGAGGCAGCGCCAGCTATGCCCTGGGCTACCCCAGCGCCAGCTCCGAGGGCAGCACCAGCACCGACAACATCTCCCTGGGTCTGGAGCAGGAGGGCCAGCGGCGGCGGCGCTCCAAGAGCATCTCCCTCAAGAAGGCAAAGAAGAAGCCCTCACCGCCCACGCGCAGCGTCTCTCTGATTAAAGAGGGGCAGGATGATGCCGTGGGGACCAGCTTGGTGCTGCCCAAGGATCAGCGACCAAAGAGCCTGTGCCTCGCGCCAGAGCCCCATGGCCACCGGCTGGTGCACGCTGACCCCCAGGGGAGCACGGGGAGGGAGCCCAATGGCACGGCCACCCCGCACCAGTGGCATCTCACGGACTGGAAGGCTGGCGATCCCTACCGGTCGCTCTCCAGCTCAAGCACGGCCACAGGGACCACGGCCATCGAGTGCACCAAGGCACGGGGCAGCTCCGAGTCCCTCACATCGCCCTCAGTCTCCAGGGCCACGACGCCCTCCCAGCTCTCCACCGAGGCTGACCTCAAGACCTGCTCTCCAGGCAGGCCCACAGGGCTGATGTCCCCATCCAGCGGGTACTCCAGCCAGTCAGAGACCCCAACCCCCACCATCCCCACCTCTGCCATCCTCGGGCACTCCCCGCACCAGGTGCGGGTGAGGCCACTGGTCCCCGAGAGGAAGTCCTCGCTGCCCCCCACATCCCCCATGGAGAGGAGCCCCAAATCCAGGCTGTCCTTTGACCTGCCGCTTACGCCACCTGCCCACCTCGACCTCTCAGGGCTGAAAATCTCCTTGAAGGGGAAGACAAAGGTCAGCCGACACCACTCAGACTCCACCTTTGGCACCAAGCTGGCCCAGAAGACCAGTCCCATCATGCCCATCATGCCAGTGGTCACCCAGTCTGACCTGCGCTCTGTCCGCCTCCGCTCCATCAGCCGCTCGGAGCCAGAGGACGATGCCAATGGCCCAGAGCACACCGAGGAGCCACCACGCCCAGGGCCGGAGAGGAAGGTGAAGCCACCCGTGGCAGAGAAGCCACCACTGGCAAAGAGGCCCCCGAGCATCCTGCCCAAGCCTCCGGCACTATGGGAGGAGGGTCCTCTGTCCCCAACATCCCCACCGGGCACCAAGGAGAAAGGGCTGCCGCAGGATGGCTTCGTGGTGCTGCGGAAAGGGCAGCTGAGGAAGGGTCCAGGGGAGCCCCTCTTGCCCCTAACACCTGCGGGACCCCGACGGCTCTCGCAGGACAGTCTGGAGGATGAGCCACGGCTCCAGCAGACTGAGGGGGAGCGGAAGAAGACCAAGGTGCCACCACCAGTGCCCAAAAAACCCAGTGTGCTCTACCTGCCACTCACCCCAGCCCCAGCGCAGCTGGGAACCAGCATGGGGGACCATGCCCCTACCCCCAGCCCCATCATCACGCTGGACGTCGACCCCATGTGCTGCAACCCTGACACTGAGGACCTGCCATCCCCAGAGGCCTTGGGCACAGCGCAAGCTGGTGATGCCACCTCGGAACAAGGTGAGGGTCTCCCCACTCCTGGGAAGCAGAACAGGGGAGTCCCAACGCCCACACAAGGTGGTTCACAGCTGCCTTCTTCTCCCCACTCACAGGCAGCTCAGCAGAGGCCAGCACGGAGAAGAGCTTTGCCAGCCACAAGACGGCTGACTCCATTGCAGAGGAGGATGACGACGTGTTCGTGACATCCCGCACCACAGAGGATCTCTTCACCGTGATCCACAGGTAGTACTGGTGTGTGACACTGGGTGGGCGTGGCCCCTCCACCTCCTGCATCCTGGTGTGCTCACAGGGCTGGGTGCAGTGTGTCCTCAAATTCATTGAATCGCAGAATCATTAAGGTTGGAAAAGCCCTCTAAACTCATCCAGCCCAACCGTCAGCCCAACCTCACCCCCTACTAAACCCCAAGTGCCACGGCCACACAGTTTTTTAACCCCTCCAGGGATGGAGACTCCACCCTTCCCTGGGCAGCCTCTGCCAGGGTTTCACCACTCTGCAAGTAAAGAAATCTTTCCTGATATCCAATCTAAACCTCCCCTGGTACAACTTGAGGCCCTTTCCTCTCATCCCATTCCTTGTTCCTTGGGAGAAGAGACCAACATCCACCTCACCACAACCTCCTTTCTGGGAGCTGCAGACAGTGATGAGGTCTCCCCTCAGCCTCCTCTTCTCCAGGCTGAACAGCCCCAGGTCCTTCAGCTGCTCCCAGAGCCCTTGGGTTTCAGACCCTTCCCCAGCTCTGTTCTCCTTCTCTGGGTGTGCTCCAGCCCCTCAATGTCCTTCTTGTAGTGAGGGGCCCAAAACTGAAAAGGATTTGAGGTGCGGCCTCACCAGCACAGAGTGCAGGGGGACGATCCCTTCCCTGCTCCAGCTGGGCACCCCTTGGCTGATCCAAGCCAGGATGCTGTTGGCCTTCTTGGTCACCTGGACCACTGCTGGCTCATGTTCAGCCACTGTCAACCAACACACCCAGGTCCTTCTCCTCCAGGCAGCTTTCCAGCCACTCTTTCCCAAGCCTGGAGCATTGTGTGGGGTTCTTGTGACCCAAGTGCAGAACCCAGCACCTGGCCTTGTTGAAGCTCATACAACTGGCCTCAGCCCAAATTTTCCACTCTGGGGCTGATGCTCACACCTGGGGACCACCTGCCAGTTGCTGCCTCAAGCGCTTCAGAGCTCAGCACCCTGAGTCAGGGCTTCCGCTGCTCCATCACCCTTGGTCCAAGTTGGACCCAGCTGCCAAGGGCAGCATTTACCAGCAGCTCTTTGCTTTCCATGCACAGGTTGTCTTCTTGCCCCAGCAGAGCAGTCACAAATCACAGCTGGGCAGGCTTCGTGCCCCTTGCTGTAGAACCTCACCCCACCCAGAGCAGTGGCAGGGCCCACCCGGGGCTGCTCCCACCGTGTGTCTCTTTGGTGCCTAGGTCAAAGAGGAAGGTCTTGGGACGGAAAGAACCTGCTGACACCTTTAGCAGCCGGCCCAACTCCCACTCACCTGTGAAGACTTCAGGCTCCCCGACCAGCGAGTCCCCAGCAGCAGCAGCAGGAGGCAGCACTGGGAAGTCTTCCAGCAGGAACGAAGACTTTAAAGCCCTGCTCCAAAAGAAGAGCAGCAAAACCAGCCTCGGTACCCGGCCATCTGCTGCTGAACTGCTCAAGACCACAAACCCGCTGGCTCGGAGGGTCATGACAGAGTTTGCTCCAGAGCTAGACGGTGCCAACAGCCCCAAAAGCCAGCCCTAACCTTGCATGGTCCCTTCTGGCCATGAAGGGCTGGAGATGGCTGCAGAGGGAGCGTTGCTGTGGAAGGGGTGTCCTGGCTGCCCGGGTGAGTCCATGTGTCCCACCTGGTGTTTTCTTCTGCTTTTGTTTCTTCCTTGGAGAGCTGACAGCGGAGAGGCAGCGTTTGGAGCCCAAGCCTCTGGTGGAGCTGGGCCCTTTCCAGGAGGGAAGAGGTTGCACCACAGCTGGGACCATCCCCAGCTGAGCCGGCTCCTGGGACCAAAGGCACCTGCTTGGGAAGCAGAGCAGGACTGCAGCCCCTGGTGTCGCTCAGTGCCTGCAACGAAGCTAGCTTGAAACTGTGTGGTCATTTCGGCATGTGGTACTTTAAATGGCTTTTCTAATGCACAGTGGTGATGATGTTTTATTCTCTTTCATTTGACATTTACCTTGAGTTTCCCAGGCAACGATCCCGGGTTTGAGTTCGGCTGGATACACCCAGGTGGACTTTGGGAAGATGTAAGGGGACCGGCTGAAATTGAGGTCGCTTTTGAAGAGCCACGAGCGATTCCCCCTCGTCGTCCCGAGCATCCTCCTCACCCCACGGGGGACATCCTGGTGTCTGCAGCCAGCACGACAGCCTCAAGCCAAAACCCAGGCCCTTGAAAGCCCCCAAAATGCTGCATTTCAGAGCTCCTCGGCTCTCAGTCCAAAAGCAAACCCAAGGGTTGCCTCTGCCGCCAGCCCCGGAGCCTTGCCCTGCCAGCAGGCAGAGCTCTGCCAGCCTCCCTGCTCCGGGACTGCGGGTGACATGGGGTGCAGGTGGCCCTGCTGCTGTGGGAAGGAAAGGCTGCAGCAGGCCTGCACGCCCAGGGAAGCCCTTCTGCAGCTCTGCCTCTCGCATCACACCGGAGCACCCTGCGACAGCATCTCCTACAGGCATCCACCGTGCGGCTGCTGGAGGTCCTAGGCTGCTGTGAGCTGTTGGTCAAACCCAGCCTGACATCACCTGAGCCGCCTCCCAGGGGACTCCTCGGATCCCTGCGGGGTTACCCACCCCTCCGCCCTTGCCCGCTGGCAAAGAAGGGGCTGCACCCCACTACTGCCCAGAGGGTGCTGTGGGCAGTTCCACCGTCCCCCTGGCAGGTCCCCAAGCCGGCCAGACTGCGCTCCCATGCATGTCCTGAGGGCCAGGATGCGGTGCTGAGGCGCGCGGGGGACCCCACACCGTGTGAGAGTGTGGGGGCTGCGAGGGGGTGGCACATGCCAAAGTGGCACAGGAGGATGTGGTAGTGCCACAGCTGCACGGCCCAGCCCTGCTGAAGGGGTGGTTTGCAAGTCCCCAGCTGGGGCGCCAGCACAACAAAAGGCACAGGGTGGGATTTGTGCCACTCATCCCCAGCTGCTTCTTCCTGGTTTGGCTTCAGCATGAGAGCTGTGGCTGTCAGTGGCAGAGGCCATGGTGAGGGGCTGCGGGGCAGGGACAGCCACTAGGGCTGGGACAGAGCTCAAGGGGAGGGCAGGATTGAGAGGAAACACCAGCCCCAGCCCAGAGCAAGAGTGTGGCTGACAAAGAAACAGGGTGTTTAGGAGAATTTCTGCTTCCAGTACTGAAAGGGGCTCCAGGAAAACTGGGAAGAGGCTCCTGATCAGGAAGTGCAGGGATAGGACAAGGGGGAATAGTTTTCAACTGAAAGAGGGAAGATTCAGATGACATCTTAGGAAGAAATATTTTCCTGTGAGGGTGGGGAAGCCCTGGCCCAGATTTGCCAGAGAAATGGTGGCTGCCCCATCCCTGAAGGTGTTGAAGGCCAGGTTGGATGGGGCTTTAAGCTCCCGGATCCAGTGGGAGGTATCTCTGCCCCTGGCAGGGGATGGAACTGGATGGGCTTCAAGGGCCTTTCCAACCAAAACCATTCCATGGTTCTATGACTTCTTGATATATTTTTGCACGCTCCAGTGTGCCCCAGCCCTCCTGTGTATGCAGGAGAACGATGCAGCAGGAGCTGGGCAGTGGTAGACAAAGAATGGCACCACAGCAGCTACAGCTGCCCCTCCAGGAAAGCTGGGAAGGGGCTCTTGATCAGGGAGTGCAGGGATAGGAAAGGGGAATGGTTTTGAGCTGAAAGAGGGGAGATTGAGATGAGATCTTAGGAAGAAATGTTTTCCTGTTAGAGCGGGGAGGCACAGGTTGCCCAGAGAAGTGGTGGCTGCCCCATCCCTGGAGGTGTTCAAGGCCAGGGCTGGTCTGGGGAGGTCACTGCTCACTGCACAGCCCCCTGCAGAAGCCTCCACATCCATCCCCACAGCCGTGCTGGGTTGGACCCTAAAAGATGCTCCACTCCCCTTACAGCTGCTTTCCCCTTCCTCCCATTACTTGCACATTGCTCCCTTCCCTCTCCAGGGTTGCAGATTTAAGCCTGTAATTAAGATCCAGGCTGAGAAACTCAGGAAAACAAAACAAAGCTCTAACAAATGTCCATGCTCCATCTCCATGCCATGTCACCCAGCTCTCCTGCTGCCGTCGGGTCCGGTGACGGTGCTGGCGCTGCAGGGATGTGACCCCGGGGATGGGAGAGGGAGGCTCTGAGGATGGGGACATTTTGCACATGACTGCTCAGGAAAGCAGCGGTGGTGGCCAGTGGCCAGCGGGCTTGGGGACAAGCAGAGGGTGGGGAGGACACCCCTGAAAAAAAAAAGCACCGCTGGCAGCAAAAGTGGTTGGCGTTATTGGGTAAGAGATGTCTGGAAGGGTCAGGGTGAATCCTGGCTGCTGGGCGATGGGATAGAGGGGACATCCCTGGGTGCTGGGGACAGTCCTGGGTGCTGAGTGGGTCACGATCCTGATGCCCCTGGAATGGGCTCTTCTCAGCCCAGAGCTTCTCCCTGGCTGCTTGCTTCCCCCTCTCTCTGGCTGTGGATACAGAAGGGGTTCTGCAGCTGCTGCAGCGTGGAAAAAAGCCGCTCGGGGTCCCTTGGGGACAGCCCGGCTGGCGGTGGCAGCCCTGGTCCCGCAGGATGGCCCACGTGTCGGGATGATGTACTTTTGAATCTCGCCAGCTTGGTAAACTGCTCCCCGCTGAGCCTGCGTGTGCTGCTTCTTGCGCCTCGGGGAAGGGGCTGGGGTGGGGGACAGGAACCCCCTGAGTGCCCCCAAGGTGGCTCGAGGGGATGTTGGCAAGAGTGGGGCACATGGAGTGGCTGCCACACGTATGTGTGTCCCTGAAGGCTCTGGGTGGGCGCAGGGACACTGCAGCGTGGCAGGGACAGCCAAGGGTGGGCGATGGGGGTGGCATGGGGTGCTAGGGATGGGCTTGTGGTCCTGGGACACAGGAGATGTGTGTCAGGGACAAACCTGGGTGCTGGGTGGGTAGCGGAGACAGCCCTGGGGTGGGTGCTGGGGATGGCGTGGGGTCCTGGGGCAGGGAGGATGGGTGCGAGGGACAGCCCAAGGGTGCCGGGGACAGCCCGGGGTGGGTCGGGGCGGTCCATCCCGAGGTTCTCTCCCCCGTTCCTTTCCCCCTCTCCCGGTCTCAGCCCCCTCCCCCGGTCCCATCCCCATGGCCTCGGTGTCCCCCACCCCCCCGGTCCCTCTCCCGGTCCCTCCCCCTGTCCCTTTCCCCCGTCCCACCCATCCCTGCCCCGGTCCCTCCCCCTCGGTCGCTCCCGGTCCCTCCCCCGGTCCCTCCCCCGGTCCCTCCCCCGGTCCCTCCCCCGGTCCCTCCCCCGGTCCCTCCCCCGGTCCCTCCCCCGGTCCCTCCCCCGGTCCCTCCCCCGGTCCCTCCCCCGGTCCCTCCCCCGGTCCCTCCCCCGGTCCCGCACAAGATGGCTCCAAAAGCGAAGGGAGGTGCAAAGGGAGGCACAAAGACGGGGAAGGGTGAGCGGGGCGGGGGTCCCGGGAGA